>WAAE01025003.1:246529-285961 GCA_013400495.1 Nicator chloris
CCTCCCTCCTCGGAAGGTAACAGTCTCAACCTTGTTCTCAATAACATCCATAAAATGCACCTCCTGACTTGCAGGAACAGTCTGAAGTGTTCACCATCTTCTAGAATGTCAGCCTGAAGACATTTGCCATTTATTTCACAAAAGCTTTCCCCATTCTTTCCTTCTGATGGATGACAATGATTTAAACATCATATTCACCTGAATTTCCTATGCTCACTTCTTGAATGGGCAAACTAAACCAGATGTTGATCTTGCTGGTTTATTGCTCTGCCCACCAACTTAGCTATCCAATTTCTGTTAATTTGGAAAGTTTGATAAAAAGCCTCAAAATCCATTTCAGCACCTCTGTTCCATTTGGGTGCCAAATTAAAAGAACTTGAATTGAAGTTTCTCTGTGAAACAGTTCTTACATCACAGGAAGCAGCTTTTCCTTGTCCTGTCAGGTACTGCAGGGATTCTGTCCTGAAGCTTGTAAATACTACAGCAGTTCAGGCAAGTTCTGAATTCCAGAGGAAGGAAGAGTAGAAGAGACCATGATTGCCTTCAATCTTCCAGTTTCATTTCTCAACGTTAGCAATTGTCAAGACTGGAGAGAGTAATTTCAAAATTCTGCACATATGTTGTTCCAAGACCACGGTTCAGTCATGGTGCGAAGTAAGAGTTTTCTTTAACTGAATCTGAAGTGCCAGGAATATCAGAACTGTATTTGAGTGAGCAAATGAATGTATTTGGGATTAACAGATGAATAAAAAAAATCCCCTGCTTAAGCTATCAGTATGTAGTCTGAGCATTAGATAGCTGCTTAATATAAACAACACCAATCCAGTAAAACAGCCATATGAGAGAAAGGAGATTTTGTTTGGTTTAACCAATGGTAGTGAAAAGTGCCTGTGCCTTTTAAGACTGAGGTGAATATTACCTGTAGTGCCTTATTAACAAGCTTAATGGCAATTCCAAGTGAGAAGCTATGCAGGCTCAATGGTAGGTAAGGACTTTCTAGGTCACATTTTTAATTGACTCTAATCGGGGGAAAATAAGGTAGAAGAAAGAGGAAGAATTTCGGTGCATTGACTCAGGGACACACAGGGTGAGTAAAAGCAGGAAAAGAAAATCACAGATTTCCCCTGGACAGGAAACTGTCTTTAGCAACAGCTTGCTGGGGGTGCAGCAAAAGACCCCAGCCTTGCCACCAGCTTCAGTTGTGTCATCAGCAGGAAAACTTGGACTGGGTGAGAGGTGGGAAGGAGCAGAGGGGTTGACTCCTCCTGGCAGCTGCAGCAATCACTGCCTCCTCTCCTCTCTTGCAGAACAGCAAGACTCACACCCCATGTCTTTGTGTCCCACCGTATTTCTGTACCAGCTCCACTGCTTTTTTTTACCTCCTCCCTGCATGCCTCTCCTGGTCCTCTTCCACTGAGGCTCCCCACCAAAATGATTCAGCTCACACGAGCAATTGGGAAAAAAAAAAAGCTGATAAAGAAAATGCAAACATTTTTCTGCTTGTCTGACAAATTAAATCAGTTCAGTGAAGATTGCAAGAGGCAGTGTAGCCAGTGCAGGGGAGAGCTGTGAGCAGATGAGAGGGCAGATGCAGAGGGAAAGGAAGGGGAAGCAGAGGGAAGGGAAGGGGAAACAGAGGAAAAGGAAGGGGAAGCAGAGGGAAAGGAAGGGGAAACAGAGGGAAAGGAAGGAGAAGCAGAGGGAAGGGAAGGGGAAGCAGAGGGAAGGGAAGGGGAAGCAGAGGGAAGTGAAGTGGAAGCAGAGGGAAGTGAAGTGGAAGCATGTCTGTCCCTTGGGGGGACAGCAGGTTGTTGGGCTGTGGAACTGCACCCCAAGGAAGAAGGAAAAGTCCCCAGAGTCCTGTCTTCTGCTGTCTGCAGTGGATCAGCAGTTCACAAATACAGGAGATCAAGTTAGGATATTAATTGGCTCTTCTTTTTTTTTTGGTCTTTTTTTTTTTTTTTTTCCGTGGTTCCTGTTCTTTTTCTAATACCAGAGTGAAGTGAGAGAAACGTTTTCGTCTGTCCTAACTGAACTCAGAACAGCAGTTGGAACAGGAGAAGTTTCCTCTTAGGAGGGATTTCTTTACTGTGTGTGTCAGCTGCCTGTTCATTTCTCTTTTGATCGTGCGAATGTTTTACTCCAACTTTCATAAACAAACATTTGCCTTAGATAATGTAAAGGAGCGTTGGAGTATTCTGAGAGCGCATTCCAGCACCTCAGACCCTGTGAATGGCCACATTTACAAGGTCAAGAGACATATACTCTTTAAACAGAGCGACAAAGGCTGAAAGAGCTCCGGCCATTGAAAAGGCCATTGTCCCTCTTTCGAGGGGCTGGGGAGTTGATGGAACAGAAACCAGATCAGCCCGAGCTCAGCCGGGTGGCTTTGCCACTGACGAGGGTGGGAGGTGTGTCTGACCTTGGGGAGCCCGGGCTGAGTGGCGAGTGATGCCCCCTTGCTCCCAGAGGGGTTTTCCAACCGCAGCCAAGCCCAAAGCCATGGATGCTGGGCAGGCTATCCCTGCCCGCCTGGCTTGGTGCCATCCCTACCGGCACTCGCACGGCAGAGGGCCCTGTCGCACAGCTCCAGATAAAAGAATGGCATCTGCAAAAAGCACGCTTCGTTTTCACATAAAGAATGGCATTTGTAAAAGCACCGTTCCTTTTCCGAGGCTCACAGAGCTATTTTAAGCAACTCGAGGCTTGCTTGTATTTGTCAATATGCAGTTGTTTTCTGTCATGTTGGAAGCACCAGCCGTTAGCAAAATGATGAGCAAATGGAGGTTTGTTGTACTAAAATTCATTACTTTGTTGAACAAACAGTATTTTCTGATGGAGGGTATTCTAACCAGCTTCTGTAATAATTCATGTCATCTTTTACACCCGTGCAGGTTATACAGTGCGTTACAAAATCAGAATGTGATATTGTTCCATCTTACCCCACTTAAAAAGAAGTATTAAAAGATCAGGAGCAACACAGTGACAAATAAAAATGGGAACAGCTGGAACAGCTACCAAAACACTTTTACAGAAAGCTGTGCAAACATATGCAGAAATCACGTGGTATCCAAAGCGTTCTTGCCCCCAGAGCAAGTCAAACAATCTGAAAATACTGGTGCTGGTAATCTGCTACTATGGCATAAAGGAAAAATGAAGCTTCTTTTGTAACTTTAAATAGCTTTTTGACACAGTGGTGTTAGACTTCATTAAAAATGGAGTGATTCATTCCAGTCTTTGGCTACTGAGGAAAAGGACAAAAACAATTTCATCATTGCATTGAGAAATTATTTAAAATCTTTATGCAGATACTTTCCCACTTCTAAAGTGGAAGTGTTTCTGGTTTGGGATCTAAGAAAATGAGGTTACTAATGGGTTAAGATCTATCCTGTATGAATGGGTATAGCAAAAATATTATTGAATTTTTCTAAAATATTTTGTTTGTTTGTTTGTTTGTGTTATACTGTGATTAATGGATCTGATCAGACTGAGGTTCCACTTCAGCTGGCAGATTCCAGCTTGAGAATACAGCCTAGTTAAAAATGTAAAAAGTAAAGGAGAAGCAGGGAAGTAAAGCACTTTCTACAGACCACCTGGTATGTCAGGTAAACGCTCCTGGTTCTATGTGCCAGGATGCAGCCAAAACCCTGGTTTTCCTCCTTGGAGCTAGGACGAGTGGGGGTCTGAAAATCCATTGTGTTCTTCTTGGGGAATGTGAGATTGTGACTGCTCACCAGTCTGGGGTTGGAAATGCCTTCTCATCACACTGCAAAACAGTTTACTCAGAACCTTTTAGAGAAGGAGTGGTTGCTGGAGGAAAGTCTTCAAGTAATGACACGTGGAATTTTGTTTGATAAGGGCTAAAAATCCATGCAAAGGCAGGAGAGGCTTCACTTAATGGATGAGAGACTGCACTGACTTTCAAACACAGTGGATCAGGTCTGGACCTGAGGTATCAAAACTGTCCCTCCAACAACCTGAATGTGATTCCAGCATCTGGATTCTAATACACTTTTCATTGTGGAAGTTTGAATAGAGAGATGTATATGTTTGCAGATGGAAATAAATAGATTCCAGGCTATTATTTGTTAAACCTTTGCTCACAACATCTCAGCTTAGCTGCTTTTATACAGAACTACAGCTGCAGGGAGGCCAGAAGAATTCAGCAATCAGATAACATAAGAACAGTGATTTCCAAAACATCCTTCTAGATGCCCATTTTACTCCTTTTCTTCCCTTATATCTTCCACTAGCAAGAGCAGCAGTAGGCTTGGATTGGATTCCTCTCACAATCTCTAGAGAGAGACCAGTAAAACCAGTGTAAATATCCTTTTCCCATTTTTCTAAAGCTCAAGCTGTTACTGGTTTCTGAGAACAAATATCCATAAACAGCCCTTTGCTTGCCTGGGCCATTGCTCTTCCCTTTCTTTCCCAGCTTCAGTCCTGGATATGGGAAGGATCCAAAGGATCTCTTCCATATGAAGCAAACAAATTCACTCTTCCCTCAGTCCTTCCTTTTTAAGCCTGGCACTTTTCTTACCAGTTCCTCAGTGTGGTTTTCAGATGTGGACTCCCTTTCTAGGTCAGCAGCATGTGCCCAAAGTTCATCACAATTAAAAAAAAGCTTTCTTTTATTGTACTGCATGGATCTTGAATCAGTTTTCCTGGAAAACTGGTATTTCCAGATAATTCCACATTGACAGAAAATGTTGCTGACCTCTGTACTATCTCTGGAAGTGCTTTTGCATTTAGGAATGCTTTAGAGATATAACAGTTTTGGTATGACATGAAGTTTCTGGTCACTCTGGAAAAGAAATTCAATTTTCTAATACAGAAATCACCTTTTAAAGAAGTCATTAATTGCCAGAGATGTGGATAATGTCTGAGATGTCAGAGCACAGAGTTATTTAGTTCCCACACTGAGAGCTCACAAGCCAACAGCTCAGGCAAGCACTGACAGTACAAGTTTAAAGCTCTCCCTTGCCTTCTCCAATCCTACAGCTGTCCACAGACAGAAGCCCTGGTAAATCGTTGTGTGCAGGGTGCACTGACATTGGTGGGATGTGAACAAGAAAAGAAACACTTAAAAATGGTGCACTGCCTTGAAAAATACATCTTAGCCATCAGGAGAGAGGCTTGTGATCCTTTGTACTTCAAAGGCATGATGATAAATCTCACTTCTTAAGGATTACACATAAGTACCTTATGGATACCAGGGACAATAGGTCAGGGAATTGGGAAAAAAAAAAAAGGGAGGGGGGGAAAGAAAGAAGCACAGCAAAATAAGGAATTACTGCTATGAGTCATTAAACAAAATTCTAGTTATGTTTTATGTGCTGTTGAATAAAGAGCTCATTGTTATTTCTTAAAGTATCATCATTACCTGATAAACCATGTTAGAAGAGGATGGATTTATTATTGTTCCCCACACAGCTAAAAGGTTAACACCCCTCTGACTGCAAAATAATACACTTTCAGCTGATGGTAGCATTTAATAGAGCTGGCAAAATATGTCCTTGATATTTATTAATAGACCAATACCATCTTCTAGGCCCAGCTTTTAAAATCTTCAGTCATGTGCATGAGATTTAAAGCTTTTCTCAATTAGTTTATCTTGAAATTTCTTTAGCTACTTGCAAATATGAATATGTTAAAAGATCAAACAGTGTGGTCTCACACTGTTTCAAAATGTCTTTTAATGAAATTCTAAACAACAGGTCAGGTTAAAAAATTCACTTTGTTCCTCCATCTACTCCTGTTGCAGGTGTAATTGCAGCAAAGTCAGTGAAAGGAGTATGAGAACTGAGTTTTAGCACAAGCAGGATATATAAATTCTGTGATAACAACCATTAAGGCAGTGTTTGTGACAGGGCTGTTTTATTTGCATCCTTTGGAGAAGAACCCCGAGACAGCCAGACCTGTCCAGGGCAGTGAAACCTCCTGCTCCAGTGGATGAACCTCCTGTGGTGCTGGGATCCCCAGCCCAGGATGATTCCCCCTTGCAGCATTCAGTTACTCGTGCCCTCTGTCACCTTGTCCTGGGCAGTCAGAGCTGCCCACGGCAGGCTGGGAGGTGCTGCAAGCCCTCTCTCAAAACTTCTGCTTCTGTCGTTGAGTAAAACATTTGACAAACTCCCTGCACGGGTAAGGGATGTAAGTAGCTCTGCCTTTTCCACGAAGATCAGTTCATGTGCAGAAGCCTGGACATGCAATTCGACGTGTGAACTGCTTGGGTATCAACAGTTCCCAAACCAGTGTTTATTTCATTTGTTGGGGGAAATCAAACAAACAAATTGGTTTCATTTGCTATGGAAATCAGCTATAGCCTGTATCTTCTAGTTAATAGACCACATTTCGAGGGAGTACAGACATCTTGTCTAGGTGTGAAAGAGTTGAAGAGGAAAGTGTGATGAAATATGCATATTCTTTCTCTAGAAGAAAGACGGCAAAGAAGCTTTGTCTGGAAGGATTCAGATGTGTGTCCTTCAAGTTAAAGAAAAGTACATTGCTTGAGCCTTTTGTCCCACAGCCTTCTTTAGAGACTGAGAAGATAAAAGTAGGAGCTCTTTGAACATGAACACCTTCAAGTTAAACACGATTATTCGGTATTTAGTAAAAGAAGTTAATGAACTCTGGCTAGTACATTCCTCCTGTATCTTCACTTGAAGCACTTGCAATATCTCCCAATATATCCAGGGAAAGTACTACAGGTGTTCAAAGGAAAGTGTTTTCCACTTCGTGCTTTTGTATGTAAATTAAATTGCCTGAGCCATTAACACATCGGAGAAAGCATTGGAGATGATCCTTGGAAGCTGCAAATATTATTTTATTCCCATTGGCATTTCACTGAAGCCTTTTAGACATTTAAAACTGTGAGTTTGGATTCTGTGTTTAAAATTCTGTCCTGAATTATGAAAATCTGTGTTTCCCAGGGACTCTACATTCTTCTATCACTGCAGCAGTGCTATCCATAATTAAAACAAGCAGATATTTGCTGGAGGCAGAGCTAGAGGTAGAACATCTGATAGAGAGCCTGCATTAAGCATGACGTGATCTGGTACCCATTTAGAGGGAGCTAATTAAATGTGGGAGAACTGTAACTGAAGTGAGGAGGTGAGAAAACCCTACAAACTAAACAGAAGCTGCTATTTAAATGTTTGCACTTTAGAAATGCTTGTATGTCTTGTGTTCTATTTTCTTTCCTGCAGGGCCTTATATAACCACCACCATGACAACAGTTAAGTAAATTCTTCCAGTGTCTCCAGCAAAATAACTGAATGTCACATTTTAGCTCTTCTAGTCCTTCCTTTCCAGTCATGGACCACAGAAACCTGTGAAAAAACGTTGGTTTATATCAGCTATTGGACTCAGGAATGTGTTTCCATACCATTAATGTAAAGTTATCTGTAGGCATTACTGCAACTGGAAATGAGTCCTGTAAAGGAAGCTCACACCTGTCCCAAAAGAGGGGCACAATACTGCAGAAGGGATTTAGGGGCCTGCTGAAATGAGGTGTTTTGGCTGTGTACTCTAAGAAAGTTTGCTCTGTGATTTGCTAATCCCTCATGGATTTCTGGTACAACCTCAGAACAAGGATGTTACATTGGATGGAAGCCCAGCTGAGGAGAGCTATCAGCTGGGTATAGGGAGAAGACCAACAAGCCAAAAAAAGCTATTTTGGAGAAGGTAGAACCTTGCAGAGCAGTTTTGGAGGGGCGTGAGGCCCAGGACAGGCTAAGAGTGTTTTATACACCTGGGGTAGATCTGTTTAAAATCCTGGGCATTTCTTTTTCCTTAGCCAGTGAAATACATTACTTGGGGTTTTTTGTTTGTTTGGGTTTTGTTTGCTTGTTTGTGGTTTTGTTTTGTTTTGTTTTCCCTGAAGCCGTCTCTGTAAGAGAGACGTTCTGCTGGAGTGTGGCAAGTCCCTGTTCTGTCATCTCTACCCAACCCCAGCGGTCCTGAATGCTGAGCCCCAGCACTGAGGAGGTTTCACTGTTGCTGCATAACTAATGTGCCCAATCCCCAGAGGGCAGAAACCTGTCAGACCTGAGATGCTTTGATAAACCAAAACCGGAGTGAAAAGTAAATTAGTGAGATCAGAAAGCCTTTTCCTCCTGGCTAACCTCCATGGGGATGACAGGAATTTGTCATTCACTCAGCCTCCCGTCCCAGCCTGATGGACAGGGAAGGACACATTTCTCAAAGAAGGGACATGTTCAGTCGGTTCATGCCATGCTCCACACTTGATGGAGTGCTTTAACATCGTGGCGCAACATAGTCACACCCACTTGAATAATAATTAGTGAATAATTCATTTTCCACTGTGGTAGCCACAAAGAAATCAATGAGCCTTGATGTGCAATAAAACAGAGGCATAAAAGGATATATAAAACTGCCAGGAAGGGGGCTGATCCTGGGTTTGTGAAGGCAGTGGCAAAAAAAATTGCAAATACTTAATAAAATCCCAAGTCCCATAACCAAAAACCCCACAGTAACTTGTAAAAGGCAAACCTAACCAGAATATCAGAAATACTTAAATCTCTTTAACTGAAATAAACTGAGTATATTTCATAAGAAAAGCCTGAAAATGGGCAACGGGTAAAGATGACTGGATATCTTTTTTAATTTATATTTTATTGTTTGAGTAATAACTTTAGTCTCAGGGCAGGAGAGATTTAGCTCTTTTGTACTTTTCCCCAAACCACAAGTGAATTTCAGCTGTGGGAGAATGAATGATTGACTCTTTGTGAAATTATTCTTCATGAGCAGCTCATTACAAAACTTCCAGTCTCCTGTCTCAAACTTCATTACGTAGGAGCAGAGCCTACCTGTGACTTTTGCACTTTTGTACATCAATAACCTACACTTTCAAAATACTTACAAACACCTGGCTCATTTTTAATTTCAATCAGGCCAGACCTGTGGGAAAAGCTTACGTTTCTTGTAATGAAATTATCTAGAAAAACAGCAGTGACAAAAGAACTTGTTTTGTTAGAGATCCACTAATGCCTTCTTCACACCTAAAGGAAACTGCAAATTGCTGGTGTTGCTTCAGATTGTGGTTGGTGTTGTCAGAGTGCCTGAACGTTTTCTTTTAACTTTCTTCCATGGAGTTGTTGAGTGAATATATTTGTTTTTAGGAGGGGAAGAAGGCAGTTCAGATCTTTTAAAACTCGGCCATAATCGTTGTTCTTTCTGAACGGGTGTTCTCTGGACCCGCCTGAACTTTCAGTGTGAGAAGGGAAGGACTGCACACAATCTTCACAACTGAATCCAAGGAGAGGATTCAGTGAATCCCTGACCCTGATTTAACAGAACTGTTGGATTACGTGGAGGAAATTTACTCATTGATGATCTGTATATGGCTTTAGAAGAATTTTTCAACAGCTCAGGTGAAAGAATCTTTCAAGATCCTTATAAGAATATTTCAGGAGGTACCACAGAGTTTGGCCAGACATATTTGTATGCAGAGAGAAGAAAACAAAAGGTCTTATTCTGGATCTGACCTAGTGGAAATCATTAAGCGCTCCCTCTTACCTCTCTGATTTCATAATAACAGAGGGAAGGTGAAACAGGTGTTGGGAAAAAAAGAAAACTTGTTTTTCTCATGGGGAATACATTTCTCGTTCCTGTTACAAGTGTTTCCATGTCCAATTCCCTGTCGCTTCCTGCCGGCATGGAGGGAGTTAAATCAAAGCAGCCTATCAAGCTGTGAAAGGAGCAAAGAGGAAATGTAAGACAATGACACAGATAAGAATAACTTCAGATAGGTGGCTTCAAAGGAGCTGGGTGATAGTGGCTGGGTCATCCCTTGGAGGAACGCTAATGAGCTGGCTCCGTCCAGGCTGGAACGGGAACTCTTCCCAGGGTAAGTGCGGGATCAAAGAAGCCTTAAAACCTCAAAGAACTGGAAAAGGGAGGGAGCTCGGGGTGAGCCAGGAGAGGCTTCCCAGAATGTGTCAGTTACAGAGCTGACAGGCTGGGAAGACTCACAGACAGAAAGAATGTGCTGCGAGCGATGGAGCTGTTCCTCCTGGGAGAGCCTAAGCTGGATTTATGGAAATTACAGACTCTGGAAGCTTAGACTGTGAGCACGCTTAGAAAAGAAAACCATGATTTTTTTTGTCTTAACACCTGGGCCTGCAATCTTTGTTTCTTTGAGTTAGTGAACAAAGAATATTTTGCTGTGAAGTAAGTATGATGTGAAACTTTCTAATGAGCCTTTGAGCAGAACTCCTGTGACCAAAGCCCAGCTGAGCACATGGAAGTGCTGCTGGGGTTACCAGGAGCTGTTCCCCAGCTATGCCAGGAGCACTGCCAGATTCCTGCTCAGGAAACAGAGCACCCTGGCCTTGACCCCGCTGTAAGGACGTAACCTTGGGAAGGGACAGCATCCAATAACCTTGGGAGCCTTTCTGGTCCCAACGCGCCAAGATGGGCTGAGCATTTTTAAGCAGATCTCTGAGTGAGAAGCAGTCCCACAGCAAGGGCTGGTGGTAGCCCAGCACTGATGTAGGGTGTGGATTGTTGGGCAGGCCATTTATTTTGTTTATTAGTTTATATTGTCCAAGGTACTTCACCTTTCTCATAAAAATTTTCCTCTCATGTTCACCATGTATTTTAAAGTAACTAAGACAGGGGTGAAAAAATATTATAGTGAGCACCTCCCCAAAAGCTAGATGATGGCATGGAAGGGTAGTGAGGATGTGGATGTTCAGTGGGCCATTTTGGCAAAGCATTGTTATTGTAATTTTATGTTTATTGTTATATATTCACACATACCTCCAGCTAGAGAGAGGCAAATAATGTTATTTGAAGAGAAAGAAATCTCTCTGGAGAATTGTTTATCCGACTACAGAGATGAAGCGTGGCACTTTGAAGCCATCTGTGTGGTAAAAGCCTCTCCCTTTGTGCTCCATCCCACCTCACTGGGGATCACCAGAGTCCTTCCCAGCCTAGTCCTGCCAGCAGCCCACACAGAACTGCAGCTTCTGGTGCTGACATGCCATACTGCCCTGCAGTGCCAGACGAAAAATGCAGCTGCTCTCTCCCTGTTCTGTGCCTGCTGATCCCAGGGAGCACTGGGATGCAGATTTGCCAACACAGCACATGGCACAAGTGAAAAAAAAAGAGCATCAAAGAACACCAAAATGCAGGAAATTGCTTTTTTGACTTGTTATGTTATTACTTGCATACTATTAGACTTTGCTCATATGTATGTATTTAGAGAATCCCAAGTATGACTGTTATAATTATACAGCCAATCTGAGATCAAACAATCACCAGTGATTCAGTCATTACTGCATGACTATTTTTTAAAAAAAAGCTGCTGTCTAATATACTGAATTATGCCATTAGAGATGCAGCTGCTTTCCTTGATACCAGACCTTCTTTCTATAGATCTCTTTCTCTCTGGAAGCTTTTTGTGAGTGGCAGTGACTGAATTAATGCATCGTTTTTCCAAGTGGGTTCTTCTCTATCATGGAATTGTTTTAGTATTGTTATTATAAGCTTCCATAGAGATAACATTTTTAATAGCCTGTTCTATTTTAGCTCCATAGCCCATGCCTCAGTTCTATCAGAAAATGGTCTGCAGAGTCACCAGGGTATAAGAATCTGATTAGAAAACTTGGTGCACTGCCTTTTTAGAAAGGATCTTTGTGTTCTCCAGAGCAGAGGAATATGAGCTATGCAGTGAAGTTACAATACACAAGACTAATTCAAAATCTCAATGACTACTCACTTATTCAAACAGCCATCCCGAGGGAGAATAATTGAGCAAAGTGGTTATAGGTAGTCTTATGATAACATCTTTGCATTCCTGCAATGCCTTTCTTGCCAAGATATTTTACAAGTAGTTACAACCCAAGGGTTGTAGAAATAACAATTACTGCAGCCCAAATGATGCTGCTTTCAGTGGTACAAGTCAGGATTTAATTTTTCCTTCTGATTTTTTTTTTCAAGCTTTATCAAAGACTTGACATTGTTTATCCTGAAGTCCCATTTCTGACTGACTGATGGCTATAAGGAGACACAAATTGGATTAAATCAATTCTTCACCGTGGGAAATAATGCCCATGGTCTTAGATTCTGACCTTCTACACGAATTTCTGAGAGATGGGAAATAAAAGGTTTAAAATTCAGTATGCTAATCACACCTTATACATTCTTATGAAGATCTAATTACAGTAGAATTACCATTGATTTACTAAAGAAAGCCCCAATCTATTGCAATGTCATACAGTCCAAAAAGTATTAAAAAGTTGGGCACTGTATTAGACCACTTTTAAGTGCTGGCATGTTGGCCTTCATCATTACATGCACAAGCTATTGCCTAAGTGAGCCAGTGACTGAATAATAACTTGTTTAATCATCTTTTGTCAACTGTAGTATCTCATCTGGAGGGTTATCATAATAAAGGCAGTAATTGTTTCTTCAAAGCAGCCATTAGAGAATTCTGTAACCACTACCATTCTAATTAGAGCATTCAAGATTAATTTCAAGAACAGCATTCCCTGAGAGTTCAGTCACAGGAGACACTCATCTAGAACGAGATAAAGTTGTTGTCCATGTATATATATATATTTATATAGGCTGGTCCTCATTTGCTGGGATACTACACACTCTTAATAAAGCAGAACACTGCAGCAAGTGGAGAGGAATAAAGTACTGAACTCACTTTTCCAAGGTCATTGATCTTCCTGGGAACTGGAGAATGATCTCTCCAGTGTTGTCTAAGGCCCAGATCACCAGGATCTGCATTTCAGACGTGCATCCTTGGAGGAAAATGCTTCTTTATATTCTGAGAGCACCTGGGCTGCAGGTGCACCTTTGGAGGAAGCCAAGAGTGAGAGTGGGTGACAGGGAGCTTCTCCAGAAGTACCTGGTACAGACTGATCAAAAACCTCCTTAACTTATTCAGGCTGATTTGCACTGTTAATGTCTCAGTTTCCAGATTGCCCTCATGCAGCCCAAGTTTGATTGCAGGCAAAAAAAATATAAATCAGCCTCCTTCTGAAAGCAAAACAAACCCTGAATTCACTGGATGTGGATAACTGGGATCACAGAGAAAGAGACAAATGGCATCATTTGTTCATGGTGAGAATTGGGACAGGGCAGTGGCAATGCCAGGACACGAGGGTTTCATACTGTGTTTGTTTCTGTGTGCTAATTTCTTTATCTGCAGCACTTACCAGGGTGATGAAACCACTGAGAGACACCAGCTGCTGCTGGTGGAGAGGCTCGTGCTGCTCTTGGTGCCCTGCTGAGGTGGCAGTTTGCTTTTGGAGGAGAGCTGGGATGGATTCAGCTTTGGAAGCTGCCTAAACCACAGTCTGCTCTGTACTGCCCAGGGACAGAACTCCCCTGACCTGGAGTGGTGGCCTAGGAGCCCAATTAAATTCCTCATTTAATTAGTTGGGATTCCAGTGAATTTAAGGGAAGCTGGGATCCACGTTTGGACCTGAAGTTGAGTGAGAGAGACATTTCTGCTTAGCCAGAATCACCTGATGTGATCCAGGATAACGTAAAGTGTCCAGAAACCACAGTGAATTCCAAAAGCTGCAGAACTTGTTGCCTTCTACCAGCTGAGCAATAGTCCAAAATCTTTTCTGTGAAGACGCAGTAGAAACCCCATTCCCAGAGAAACAAGTGGTGTTACATCAGCAGGTGTACGAGCTAAACACACAGGGATCCCCTTCTGAGTGCTGGCAAGTTGTGCTTTCTCATGCATGAAAGTGTTCATATTGCTGCTCGCAGGCCAGCACATTTAAAACATCCCTATTCTTCTCAACAGCTCTTGATTTTCATTTGAAATGCAGAAGACATGCACACTAGAGCTACATTAATTTTCTACATGTGCTGTGCTGATATGCTCTCAGGTCCCATTGCCTGAATAATAATGCCTTTTTTGATGTGCAAAATTTTACATTTCAATCAAAGGGTCTTATTTTTCAGTGCCAAATTCCTCCATGACCAAAGCTTTTACAGTGTTCTTTTTATGTTTTATATAAACTTACACTTTACCTTACACTTTACCTGTTTCTTGCTTATTCCCCACGCTTCTGCAAGCAGCTACAACTCTAATACATCCAGTGAGACAATTTGTCAGGTAAGAGGACAGTGGCAAAAATAGCATTGTACCTCTCTAAGAATTGGTATCTTGGTGTAGGTGAACCACTTCAGCCAACTCACTACCAACAGGAAAGGAAGGATGTCCATAACATTTTTATTTCAACTTCTTGCTAATCTAGAAATGGAAATATCCTCTCTCAGGGAACTCTTTCATTTTTTTGTTTTAAACCATTAAATGAGCCATAGATGAGAAAAAAATCTAAAATTTCAGGAGTGCTGAAAAACAATGCAATCATAGTGTTATATAACTTCTTTCCACTATCTGATCTCACAGGATAGCAGGAAAGAGGAAATATAGTTGAAGATGATTCATCACATGCCCGAAACAGATGTTCCTCAATTTGAAACATCTCATCCCAGGCAGGGAAATGGAACTGTGGTGGATGTCAGAGGCAGTTACATTTGCCTGACAGATACTCCACGCTTTGCAATAACATTACTGCTAATGAGAGTCTGCTGCTGATGTGCAGTTCTTTGTTTTGCTGTTGATGTAGAGCAGTCAGGTCTGCTTGGTGCATCCATTAGCAATGAAGCCCTGTGTGTGTGTGTGGTATTTCTAAATTGAATTATAATGCAAAACACAGGCACCATCCTCACTTCATTTTTCAAGCCTTGCCTGTGCAGTCTCAAAACCAACAGCTAATAAAGCATGTTCCTCTGCTGCATGGAGTTAAACCTCCTGATTTATTTCCCTTTAGGAGAACAACTTCCTGTGGCTGACCTTTGAGCAGAGCTGCAGTTTCAGCCCCGTGCAGCAGCCCAGCCTTTGTGTGTGGCTGTGTCCCAGTCTGGTGTCTGGTGCCAGCAGGGATGGGGCTGGGATCAGCAGCCTCTGGCATCTCCCCGAGCTCTAGAGGCTTCTTACTGAGGATTCAAAATGATTAAATGCCAATCTTCACGTGCTGCTTTACGAAATGCTGGAGTGGTTTCCATGTCTCCTCAACAGGCTTCTCCTTCTGCCCTAGAATAAAAAGGCTTTATGATGAAGGTGAGGTGCCTATTTGCACAGCAAACAGGATGTAAAGCCTGGGCACTGGACAGCCACAGGATGCTGAGATTCACCAGGGCAGCTGGCCAAAACCAGGGGCACTTTAAACCCAGGACTGAAGATTTCTACTGAAAAATGCTTAATAGGGATTTTATGAGGATAAAAGGCAGGGGCCACGGAGGAGCTTGTGCTTCCTTGCTCGATGGGCAAGGTTTGGTGAACACTTTGTTCTCCTGTTTGCTGCTAAATTCTCAGGCTGAGAATTGTGTGAAAGCACTGATAGAGTTCTCTGTTCCTTACTGACAGAGAGTTAGGGAGCAAAATTGCCATTTACCAATTGATTGTAGCTCCCATGGTAAATTCTATAGTACACATAGCTGAAGTTAGAGAACTGGTAGACTAGGAAATTTGGACTTTATTTAGGATTATTTGCCTTTCAAGGCATTATTAATAGGTTTGGGGGTTTTGTTCTGTTTTTGGTTTTGTTTGATTTTGTTTCTTTTTTTCTGTAGCAGTTCTTTATGGGAATACTTGCAAATCTTCCTGGGAGATGCCTTTAAATAATTTCTCCTTATTGCTGCAGGAGGTAAAAGGGTGGGAAAACAACTGTTAAAAATTATTCCATTTTTAAAGGACATCAAACGCTGAACGTTGTCAAAAGCCAGTCATTCACCATTGGAAACAGATTTATACTGGTTAGCAAGGTCAACTTTTGTTGTGAATGTAATATAAAGGGGCCTGACAGCCACAGACAATTCAAAGGACACATAAACTGCCCAAGTTCTTCCTTTGGCAACAGACAAATGCAGCGCGAGTAGCCCGGAGGCAGGGGCTGGCTTGCTTTGCTCAGGCAGAGCAGTTTGCTCTCTTACACCATCACTTGTAAGTGCAAATAGGCTGATTTGCTGAACACACTGATGGCAACCCCCAGAGTGAGCACCGAGGGGCTGTCAGCTGCCAGAACAGCTCTGGAAGGAGGGAAATGTCCCTGGTGAGCTGCACCCTCTGTGCTGGGGGCACTCACCTGTGCCGGGGGCACTCACCTGTGCCCTGCAGCCGAGGCACTGAAGGGGTTAAAGCAGGACACAGAGACCTGTACATCCATAACATCTGCAATGGAAATCACTCGCTGCTCCTGGAGACTGAAAAGCCTCGTGGAAGGCTTCAAATAGGGTTAAAACTGAGCTGAGGCGGGGGGATAGATCCTGCTTTGTTTTTCTTGCCGTAAAACGAACTTCAACACATCAAGGGGTAAAATTTGAAAACGGCTGCTTGACAGTTTAACATAAACAATTCCAGTGATGAAAGCACAATATGGGGATAATTATCTGTTCAAATAAATCTGATTGATGCTAATGAGCATTTGAACAATTCATCAAGCAGCCAGGGTTTTTCTGTCCAATTTTCTTTGGTAAGCAAAAATGACACATCCAACCCTTTAATGAAGGATGCCATCTCCCTCTGCACCTTCCCATCTTCTGCAGAGGTCCCTGTTCCAAGGAGATACCACATCTCCAGCAGGAAGGACACTGGGCTTGTTCCCACAGAACACTCCCAACATTCCCCCTTGGCACAGGGACAGCTGCTGAGCTGAAATTCGGGTCAGCAATGCCTCCCTGCTTCCCTCTGGTGCTGCAGTTTGCAGCTGTGCTGGGGAGGGACTGCAGAGCCCGGGGGGTTCATCCTGCTGGGTGCAGCAGTGCCCCGTGCCTGTGCAGTAATTTAGGAGCTGGCAGGAACCTCACAACCAGTGGAATCTGTCTCTTCCTTCACCCTGAACTGCTCTGCTCTTTTTTATTCACCTGCCCTCTTACAGGTGGTCAGTGAATTCTTTCTCAAAAAAGCTCCACAGCCACTATAGGAAAAGCTGGATTTGTCCTCAAATCCAAAAAGTATTGACCAGTTCAACCACTGACTCTGAAACATGAGGGGGAGTGCTGAGAAGAGAATATTTTTTCATGGGAGTGTACTCCTAATATCGATTATTTAAATACAGCAACCAGAAGATAATCCAGAATGCATTGGATGTCAATCAGATTTAAATTGTGTTTAGCTGCCTATTGCAAATATCAGACTATTTCATCCTGTTTGTCCATCTCCTAATAAACTGTCTTTGAAACTCTCAGTTCCAGAGCTCATGGCAACTGATTGCTCAGGAATTTGTGCCCAACGTTGTTTTCGCCCTCTTTTAGTCAGACAAAACAGAAATTTTAACTAAGCAGTCCAAGACAGAGGAACAATAACACTTTATTCAAAGGACAATTTGCATCGGGATATGATCAAAACTGTGGCAAAAATTCACAGACTCCCCAAACTCCCAATGAAGTGCTGTGAATATCAAGCACACAGTAATGAGGACTGGACTGCACATAACTTCTCAGCCAGGAGAGGGCTGAATTCATGGTTGTGCTTTACCAGCATCACTGTGTGTCATTCTATCCTCACCCAGGATGGAATTACCTTGGGATTACCTTGGCAATCACTGGGATTACCTTGCCCTGTGCTCCCCGGGCAGTGTTACCTCACTTCCCTGCAAAACTCGACCCAGGCTGGGCTCCTGCTTTGAAAGGGACTTCTATTTCTCTCTCCTTCACAGCACATTTGTGTTATTTTTTTGTTCTAAGATGCCCAATATCCTCAAAAATTCTTAGAAGAGAATGCCTCCAGCACACATGGATCTTCCTGAACACTAATGAACTTTCTGACATGTGTTCCTCATGTTAAAGAGTAATTTCAGTCGTTGGTAAACACTATTTACTTGAGGAAGTAAAAACAATTCTTTCTGCAAAATCATTCCATTAACCCATATGTTCACTTCAGCTCGTTGGTCTGCAGTGAATAAACAGGGATGTTGTATTTGAGTGAATGTTTGTACCTCCTGCCAGTGTGAATCCATTTATCTCCCCGTGCTTGGACACACTCTTGAGCACCAAATATTTAGACTGCATGAAGCTTTGTTTGTTGTTTTGTTGTTTGTTTGGTTTTTTAAGTGCTCTTTCCGGAATCAACACCATCCAGCACTTCCCTGAATAGTGCCTGACACCTTCCAAGGGAGTTCAGATGAGGATGTGGCAGCCAAGCCCCTTTGATGCTCAGGAGGTGCAGATAGGGGGGTCAGGAGGAGGCAGCTGAGGAGGGAATTTCCTCCCCATAACCAGCACAGGGAGTGGAGCCAAAGAGCCACGGCTTGGGTGGGGCCCCTCAACTGAGGGATGTGCTTTGGCTGCTTGGGATCCAGCTGGAAGAACTCCTGTGTGTCTGTAGAGATGGATAGAGGTGTCTTTCACTCCATCTTTCACTCCAGTTCTCAGGGGACACAAACCCCTAGCCCTGGCAGAGGGGTGGGTTTCCCTGTGCACAGCTTTGGGGTTTGTCAGCTGCTGCAAAAGGATGCATTAAAAACCTTGGAAGTAAATCCAGCTTCATCCAATTCCCAAAGAGAGAAAGTTAAAACCCCTCATGGCTCAGCAGATGAGACTTTTCCCTCTCTCTGGTGAAGCCAGGACAAGGCTCCAGTGGTTTAATGTGTTCATAATTGGATATAGATTTTTAGGAATTGGATATAGATTTTTAAAAGAAGCTCAGAAGATTCAATTCTTGCCATCCCCTTGGTCATAAGGAGCTATTTATTACAAAAGAAAGATGAAAGATTTTTAATTGAACTCCGAATTAATTTCAAAATGCATTCTTTTCTTTACACAAAAAGCAATTTTTTTTCTATCCATGTTTCACACATACATTCCAGAAAACTGGCTTTCATGGAGGTTCAGACACTGAAACTGCCTGTTCTGTAATGATTTTTGGATACACAGAAACCTCACTTGCTATAACCAATAATGAAAGCACATAATGGAAAAATGTTTTAAGGCCATTTCTTAAAAAAGCCTGCAAAAGCTTAATAACAACTTAAAACCTGTTGAGGTAAGTTCTCGAGATATGGAAGTGCTTGCTGTAAACAATTTTTCTCAGTATCTTGCCCTGGAGATCAAATTTGTTATTATTAAACATACTGAGGTATTCTTGTTAAAAGTTGGACTAAAAATAACCTCTCAGCTTGTATTGCACTGGTATTTTTAGGTCGAAGGATTTATTCCTCCTATCAATTGGTGCTTTGTATTAATTAATTTTCAGTGGCAACTTCATTTTCGCCTTTGTGGCTCGATTCCAAAGAAATTTTGTTTTGACAGGGTCCGGGTGTTCTGTTCTCAATCATTACAGCATGGAAGAAAAAGCTCTGCTGTAAAAAGAGCAATGTATTTGTTAATCAGCTGTTCCTCATTTGTCAGGAGAAAAATAATCCAAAGAGGTAACGTTTTTATGAGGAAGATAGACATGCTCCAAGCACAGGCAGTGTTTTTTATTGTCCTTTCATGGCAGAATAAATGACCAGGTGAGAGTCAAGGTGATCGTGGCATTGCAAACCCCAGTTTATTTGGACTGTGGCTAGAAGCTAATAATAGCATGGACTTGATCACTGGGTCCTTTAATGAATGCAGGTGAGCCTAGTAATTCCTAAAAAAGGCCCATTTGAAAGGAGAAATTGTGGGGGTTTTTTGTAGGACCCTGAGCATTAACACACCAAACACCCTGGAGTCCATCCAGCCCGAATTCCCAAAGGCAGCCAGAGTGCTGAAAGGAGGAAGTGAAAATGCTCAATTTGTCTCCAACAGCACAGAGCCAAAGCTGCTGTTTGCACAGATCAAACTGCAGGTGGTCCTGAGCCCTCCCTGCAGCATCCAGGGGTCTCCTAGCTGTGACCAAGAAGGGAACCAGAGTGCCCAGGAGCTGTCGTAGGATGGGTTGTGGTGTAGTGTGCAGCTGTTGAAAGGTGTGTAAGGATAATTTGGTATTGTGGCCTGACTAAAACCTCCTCCCATTCACAGTCAGTGATCAGCTTAGTCCTGAAACGTGTAGGATTGTGGTGCCATCTTACCCCAGCTGATTTAATCTCAAATTTGATTTGTAGTTATGTTTTAATGCCCTTGTACCTCTGTCATTTGCAGTTGCAGCATTCAAGTGTTGGGCAAGATAATGATGAGAAAATGGAATGAGGAATCAGTACTTTTTAAATTGCAGTGCAGTGCACTGGGGGCCCAGTAAATGGCTAAATCTCCACGGTGGTTGGGTAAGAATTGCTCAGATAGAGGAAAAAAAACCTGTTGTTACTCCAAAAGATTTCATATTAAGGTCGTTCTTCAGTATCAAAAATATTGTTAGTGCATGCAAACACAGTCATTACTGAAAAACTGGTGCTATTCCTTGTGATACTCCTTGGTTTGTGATATTCTTGGTGCTACTGGGCTGTATGGAGTGAAGGTAGGTCCAGGTGGCATTGACTGGTCCTGGTGGGATTGATTTATCCAGATAGGATTGACTGGTCCAGGTGGCATTGACTGGTCCTGGTGGGATTGATTTGTCCAGATGGGATTGACTGGTCCAGGTGGGATTGACTGGTCCTGGTGGGATTGATTTGTCCAGATGGGGTTGACTGGTCCAGATAGGGTTGACTGGTCCTGGTGGGACTGACTGGTCCTGGTGGGATTGACTGGTCCAGATGGGGTTGACTGGTCCTGGTGGGATTGATTGGTCCAGATGGGATTGACTGGTCCTGGTGGGATTGACTGGTCCTGGTGGGATTGACTGGTCCAGATAGGATTGATTTGTCCAGATAGGATTGACTGGTCCTGGTGGGATTGATTGGTCCAGATGGGATTGACTGGTCCCTGTGGGATTGACTGGTCCCTGTGGGATTGACTGGTCCAGATGGGATTGACTGGTCCAGGTGGGATTGACTGGTCCAGATAGGATTGATTTGTTCAGATAGGATTGACTGGTCCTGGTGGGACTGACTGGTCCTGGTGGGATTGATTGGTCCAGGTGGGATTTGCTGCTTCTTCTTTCCCCTGGGCTGCATTTGAGGTGTCCTTCTCCTGGCAGAGCCTCCGAGTGAATCCTGCCGAGTCCCCAGGGTGTGCTAAAAGCAGAGCATTTTCCATGAGCCCAGGAGGGGGTGGGGAGTTACCCTGAGGACACCAGGTGACCATGGGTCCTTTCCTGGTGCCTGTGGAGCCCATGGGAAGCTTTTCAGAAGAAAGGATGGAAACCCCATGCTAGCAGGTTCTTCCCATGAGGCAGAGCAGTGTAAGAGCCCAGCAGGATGCAGGCAGAGGCTGGGGGAGATCCTGCAGGTGCTCGCTTTGAAGTGTTGACAGCTCCGTGCAGGAATAAAGGACCAGACTGAAATGTGTCACCGTCTTCCGCCTCCCACCGCCGCCGTGTGGGAGGCTGGAGCACGTCAGGATTTGGTGGCCTATTTTCTGTGCTCCTCCAATGGCTGGGAGGGAGAGCCCTGCTTTGCTCCTGCCTCTGTCAAGCTCTCAGTGGATCTCAGAGCAGCTGCTAACAGGGACGGCTCCCCAGAATGTTTGAGGGGCAGGGGGTGAAGTTATTTCTCACGCTCGGGGTTGTGGAGCCACCCTCCAGTCCCCTTCTGCTAAGCCCCAGAAGCTCTAAGGCTCAGTTTGGAACAGATGGCTCCTGAGAAGCTGTCAGTGCTTCTGTCAGTCAGGGGAGGTCAGGGAGGCTACAGGAGGGACAGAGCAGCACTGGTGGCAGTACATATGTGCTCTTACTCTAGGGCTTGGACTGAGTAAATAAGTCTTCTTCATTCTTCTTTTTTTATTTTTAAATATTCCTCCCTGCAGGGAGCTTTATTCCCCAGTCTGGCAGTCTGGGAACAAAAGAAAGAATTTAATAGCTCCTGGCTTCTAATCTCAGGGCAGACAGAAAACTCCATTGTGACCTTGAGCAAATTATTTAAACTCTTAACATCGAATTCACCTCTATTCATGCTCTCTGCAACCTCAATGTCATTATATTGAGAACTTAATTTGTTCTACATTCCCTCATATGAAATCCCAAGATCAGTGTTTGTCTTTCTCACAAGCATTTTGCAAGGCAAGATTCCTTTTCTTGTTTTGCTACAAGTCTGTATTTCGAAGTATTACAAGAACTGTAGACTGTGTCCATCCTAAGGCTTTGGTCTTCAGAGTTTGGGGTGGGATCATGGATGACAATGCAGACACAATTATAGAGCTGGAGGGAAAAAGGTTCCCTATATGCTGTATGGCCCACATGGGAAGGAAAAGGCCTGCTAGCTCAGCACAGGCATTCTGCTCACCTTTAATTTCCTGCTCTCATGAGTTTCCTCATCTTCCAGGCTCAGGTGCCTTCTGGAATCTCCCAGTCTCCTGGCCAAGGGCAGTGCTGACAGATCCCACCCCGGGCAGCAGAGGGAGAGGCAGCCTCCTCCTGGTGAGTCACAAGGCTGCTTGGTTTCTTTGTTTTTCAGCATTCTGTTCCAAATGAATGAAGGATCTGCTCCTGGGACGGAGAGGGACACTTCCCCTCTCCTGTGACATGTCCTGTTGTCACAGCTCAGCAGCCCCACGGCATCATGAGGGGAGCAGGTCCTGCTGCAGGGCTCCCTGTGCCCCCCATGTTTTCAGCTCCTGCCTTAATTAAGTTTCTGGTTCTGATGAATTGGGAGCAGCTTACAGACCAAGGACAGTGGATATGGGCCCCTTGCCTCTAACATTTGCCCTACAGGATCGTATGATGCTTAAAAAAATACAGACTGTGCTTCCAGGCACAATAATTTGCCTCTAAGATATAGGATGGAAATGCATTAGGCCTTAAGAGGTGCAAGGAGCACATTTTTGTGTTGGTTTTGCCTTTGGATGTTCATGGGTAAGCTGATGCTTGGGTCTTGGGAAAGCAAACTTCCAGTTTGTGCTTGGCTGGCTGAGTGCTGCAAACAAGGGCTACTGTGCATTTAGATTACACAATCTTGTGTCTGTCCAGGCCTGGTGGTTCAGAAAAGAGTCAAGATCTGCCATCCTGAACCACAGCAAACAGAGATCCTCCTTAGGATTGTGCTTGAAGTGGTGAGATCAAAACACTGGAGTGGGTAAATAGAAGCTTGTTGTGCTGATGGCTTTTGCTGAGTCCTATTTCTTCTAAATAAATTGACAGCAGCTTGAGAATTTCTACTGGGGCTCCACTTGCATCCTGAAGCATCACCTAAGCACTAGCTCGGACTTTCTTTATTTTATGCTTTTCCCAGAAGAAATACAGCAATATCTGAAGCTGGGTTTTTTGGTGAGGTATCATTTTCTCTCACTCTTTCACTGCATGCAGCTATTTAAATCTCCCACTCTGTGTTTTTCTGTAGAGGAATTTAGGGTGAACACTTGCTCCTGCTCTTGCACAAATATGACTTTTCCCAGGTGGAATATTTTCGTATTGTCACAGGTTTGGGGGGTTTTTATATTACAGGCCAAGTGGCTTAAAAATGGAACACATGAGTGCAGAACTCCCTCAGGTAAGGTCAGCTCTGTGCCTCCCCATGTCCTTCATGGTGAAGAACCTGCTGGGACAAGGACTACAGGGCACTGCTCAGACTCCTGTGCCTGGAAGCACATCCTGAGGTTCTGGCTGTCCTTGCAGGGTCAGTGCCATGCTCTGCTCTTCTGGGAGTGGGCAAAGCCACGAGCAGGGCTGAGGGGCTGCAGAAACACCAGCCACAGGAGGAGAGACACTTGGCAATCCCTTTGTATTGGAAGGAGAGCTGATCACAACCCAGGGCGTGTAAGGGGTACAGGGGTTCAAGGGGATGGACAGGGGAGGTGGAGGGCAAAGGGAGGGAATGCACTGGAGTGCTGTTCTTCAGATGGCTTTTAAAAGGACAAAACTGAGGGAACTCAGTTCAGCAAGCTGGCCCCTGCTCCTGAGAGCCCAGGCTGCTGTTTCAGCGCTGACACTGGGGGTCAGCAGCAGAATCATTGCCTCTGCTCTTGGACATCGTTTGCTCGGCCAAGCAGCAAACAGAACCCTCAGGGCATTTATCCCCAAGGGAAGAGAGGAATAAAAAACCAACCCTGGCTGCTCTGCTCCCTTTAGCGTTTTGTTTCAGACTCCTTGCTACACCAGCAAGTGTCACTATGGGCTTTGCTATGCAGCAGCAGGGAAGGGAAAGGGAGTTCTGCACAGCAAAGGGGAAACCCTAACCCTGCTTAGGAGGGTGGCTTGCCACACCTCTGTCTCCAGCCAGTGACCCTGAGCTCCGCTCTCCCCGTGCTTTCATCGACACGGTGACCTGAAATTATTGTTAAATCTTTCACTCTGGAGACACTTTAATGGTGGGATCGTGTGACAAAATATCTTTTTGTGTGTTTGTTTGTTTGGTTTGTGTTTGATTTGTGTTTGTTTGTTTCTCATGGGGATGATTCCTGCTTGTAATAACCATGGTTTCTTTTTCAAGGCAGCCTACTTGGTAAGCCATAGGTTTAAGTTCAGCTTGTCAGATTTTCAAATTTGGATTTGGGAGTGGAAGTTCCTTGGGGTACATTGCTACTTCTTCAGACAAGAAAATGAAATATTTAATGATTTAGAAAAAGGAGTGAAGTGAAATCTGTGACTGTAATTTTATTTCTCCTCTGCTTTTTCAATGTTGTTGAATATTTTGGCAGCATTTTCAATGTATTTAATATTAGATGGGGAAGTGTGAAAATGGAAATGCATTGGGGAAATGGAAAAACACCAACATTCCTGTTACTGAAACAAAACTAAATTATCATGACAAATATTATCATGAATATGGAAAGGAAGCAAGATTGTGTTTTCTTCTCCAACTGCCTTGCCACAGTTTCATGTTCCACAAAAAGAAAATTCAGTCACATGCCTGTGACACTGAAATGTTGAGCTTTTAAACAAATATCTGCAGGAGACATAAAACTCATTAAAGATATTAATAATAAACATTTCTTCCTTCCCTACATTAATATTATTTTTAACCCTTGTACCTAGCTGATTTAGGACATCATAAAATCCCCAAAATTACACATAATTTCATTCATCTGTGTGTAGAATTGGTGTTCTGGGTGAAATTCTCACCATGCTGGAGTAAATCTCTCTGGTTTCTTATCAAGCTGGGATTCCACTCTTTATTTCATAGTCATGTGCTCTGTACCTTTTCCCAGATCTTCTGGAGTGTTGTAGGAGGTGTGGGAGGGATGTCAGCAGTGGTGTGCAGTGGCTTTGGAACAGGAACAAACAGCTCCGAGCTGTCACTCACTCCCCAGCCAGGTTTGGGATGCAGAAACCACAAACCCCAGCTCCTTCCCACACCTGGAGTTTCCTTTCTGGAGGGAAGTCCTGGTGTGAGGGTCTGAGGGCTGGCTTTGAGGCTGGCAGCATTCCAGGGACATGAGAAGCAGGAATGCATCCCTTCCTCCGTTCCATTCATTCCTGCTGCAGCCTGAACCATGCAGTGCTGCCTTGGCTAAGTACACCACAGAGGGACATTGACAACAGGAAGAATGACTAACTTCAGGGAGGAGAATTAGAATTGTTTGACCTTTCCTAGTCTCTTTTCATCAGCTCTACAGAAAAGAATATCATAGCTCAAAGCTGCATTCCCTCAGGTTTCACTTTAATAACATTCCTGCATGGATGTAATAAAAGTCTCTTTTTTCATGAGCTCGTTTTTCTCCCTTTATTTCTGCTTGCCATTCTTGACTTCACAGATCATGACCAGGACAATAGTAAAACTCTCAGACAATGCTGGAGGAGGCAGCATTTTTGTCTTAGCCACCAAGTTTCCCATTTCCATTGTGTTCATTACAAGTGCCTCGTAAAATGTTTGATATTCCAGATTCAGAAGGTCGGCTGGTGAGGTGGCTTTGGAGGAGCACCTGGAGTAATCCTCAATAATCAAACCCTGCTCGTTACCACCCTAAGCTTACAAGCTTTGCTAAGCCATGGAGCCATTTCTGTCAGCTGGCTGCTCTTCTTCTGGAACAAAATGTTGTCACAAAGAGCTGTTCATTTGTAGCAAGCATAAAGAAACGTGAATTTGTTGACTTTATGTAGATTTTTATTAAAAGGCCTTTAAGGCACACCTTGGGCAGGACAAGAGCCTGGCCAGGGCTGCACCCAAGGTGGACCCAAAATGGTCACAAAATGGTCACAAAATGGACAAATGGTCACGAGGTCTCACACTTGGATAAGTTTGGGTCCATTTGCATGTTGGGGTTTAATTGTCCAATTCCAGCTCCAGGTTATGAAGTCCCATCCTTCTTGTTTTCCCTCTTCAGCCCCCCCTTGTTTGTGCTTTTGGGCCTGAAAGTTGTACTTGGTGTCCTTGGTGTGCAGCAGGAAAAGGATTTGTTTTGTGTCCCTGCTGTGTGCAGAGCTGAGTGACCCTGAGTGTGAGCCCAGAGCTGAGTGACCCTGAGTGTGAGCTCAGAGCTGACCCTGAGTGTGAGCCCAGAGCTGACCCTGAGTGTGAGCTCAGAGCTGCACCCTGGGCAGCACAGAGTCTGAAACATCAAAGTTAAAACTGAAGGCATCATTCCTGCCCCCCAGCCCCGTGCCAGCCGTGGTGGGTGTGAAGGATGTGCTTCCATCACCCCACACTCCTGTGGGCAAGGTGATCCTTTCTTGTGAAATGCACCAAGATTGGTTCAGGTATCTGGTTATCAGGGCATGGCCAAACTGGGCCGTGCTGCCTCCGGGCATGGCCAGCTCTTTGGGTGGCACCTGCAGGTCCCTGTGCCATGCAGGAGAGCTGCCACTGGCACTCCCACATGGCTGAGCTCTGTAATCTGGGCCAGCCACCCCCACAGTTAGGAAACTTCTCTCTAGTCACAGTTTCCTTTATTGAAGGACTTCTTTTTTGCTTTGATTGTGGTATTTTTTCTTTCCTCTCAGAAGCCTCACTTAACAGCACTGAAAGCCAACTCTTTCTGGGACTATTTGGAAGTCTGGATGTTCCAGAGCATAATGGAATAGATTCCTAAAGTATCTGCAGGAGGGGGACAGTTTTGACACATCTGTCTGGCACAGGATAAGACAAGGCACCAGCACCTGGAAAAACAAAGATGTTAATGCCACTGACACTTCACTCCCTTAGTGAGCAAATGCTGCTCAACAGACAGAATATGTGAAAAGCAACCCAATGTCACAGCAGCCTGTAGTGCTTAAATCCCTAATACAAAAATAAACTGTGGTCATAAAGAAACATTGTACTGAAATGAAACAAATATCCTTAAAACACACAGGCACTTTGGCATGTCCTCTGGAGTGTAATAGCACATGTGGTTTCATAGCTGGAACCCTTTTTACTTACAAATTGATACTTCACAAGATGTTTTAATCATCTTTCATATCTAAAGCAACATTCTGCCATTTGGTTCTTAGGAATCTCTGCAACAAACACATGAGCAGCTCATTAAGTCTCACTAAACACTTCTGTGTTAGCTAAGAGTTATTTCATATATTAAACAGATAAATGGGCTCAGCATGCCGAAATAACTCGTAGAAGATAATCCATCATGTCAGCTGTTTGGTGTAAGTACTCAGGGTGGCAAGTCCTCTCCTTGCAGAACCGAGGATGCTGCTGGCTTTTCAGAGAAGGAACAAGTTCTTTTTTTAACCCCAAGCCCAAGGATCATCAAGTAAATCTTGTGTTTAACTCTGCTGGTTTCCTTTGCCCAGTGCTCAGGGGACTGTGGCACATACAGTAAATTACTGCAAGAAGAAATCTCCACCAAGGTAACAGATGCCAAATAAAATATATTAGTCAATAAAAAAACTATTAGAAAGCAAGTCCTTTTAATGTGATTTACAAGAGGCTGAAGTTACGAAGCAGCAAATGGAAGGAAAGAAAATTACACCATGAGCAGTAAAGAGGACCACAGTTCTTGTGGTAGATAGTGGAAAATAAAGGAAGAACTCTAAGTAGGCATTGGCCATGGTCTGCTAACATTCCTTCCCAAAGGAAATAGTCCAGAATTTGAAAGGGAGATGGCAGGGAGATTTATTTATTGTGGTCAAAGCTCAAGTACAGAGGCCATGCCCTGATTACCTTCCCCTGCTTCCCACTGCACTGTGTGATCAGAGAGGTTTGTGTGGAGGAAGTTCTTGTTTGATCTGGACAAGAACGTGGGGATTACGGAGAGGAAGTGATCAATTAATAACATTTCCTGACAGGACAAATTAACAGTGCCTTAGAGCTGACTGCTGCTGAGGAGCTGCTGAGGAGCTGGGGCACCTCGACTCAACACAGCGGGGTCTCTTGCTGGAGCACGAGGCCACTGCTGAGGAAAGAGGGGTTCTGCTGAGGAAAGAGGGGTTCTGATGAGAAAACAAGGGTTCTGCTGAGAAAACAAGGGTTCTGCTGAGGAAAGAGGGGTTCTGCTGAGAAAAGAGGGGTTCTGCTGAGAAAAGAGGGGTTCTGTTGAAGAAACAGAGGTTCTATTCTCACTGGGCTGAGGGGTGGCTCTGAAAACCCCATTTTGCCACAGGTTCCCCACCTGAGGACTGGGAAATCCCTTTGCTGCAGTGAGAATCAATAAAAGGAGTTATGTAATGGGTCGGTGTTTTTAAAGAAGGAAAACATGATTATTATTTCCAGGATCTGTAATAAATCCAAACACGGAATGCTAATGTTGACAAAAGAGATTTCTGCTGCTATGAACCAAAGGCTGTTTGCACAATAGCTCAGAAGCAGGAAATCTCCCGGAGGTGATGCTGAATAAAGCATGTGCATAAGTAGTGTGTTAGTTTAGCTCCTGGTCTGTGGTGGATCTGAGTGCCCTCATAAATTCACACCAGTGGGGGAAAAAATCAAAAAAGAAAAGGAAAAAAAGAAATGGGAAGGCTGCTTGGAAACGATTTGTCTGAACGATGTTATATGAGTGTGTGCGGAGGCTGGGGGGTGGCAGGAGAAAAGGAAGGCGAAAACCTTGTCAGATTTAAACAGCCCACTCTGTACTCTGGGAAGGCCAATTCAATCCCTGCATCCTGAATTAGTGCCCTGCTACTCGAAGCAGCAAGAGCAGGCTTTGCTGCGAGGCAGGCAGCACAAAATCAGGGATCTGTGCACTGAGCTGCTTCTCCACATTACGTGCTCTGTCATTTTGTAGTGTGGCAAAATACTGCCGGAGCTGCGCTTCGTAATGAAGTGATTATGTTACCCACATCTGCATTACAGGGTCTGTCTGCCGTTACATCACTGATATTCTGATGGTTTCAATTTCATTTAGAGGCAGGTTGGTGGTGGGATATTACAGGTTTGAAGATAAAAACAGTTGTTGTGCATGTTTCCCTTAAAATCTCCTGAAGCTAATCAGTTTGTCTTTGAGGAGAGGTACACCTGGCAGTGACACAAACCAAAAAAGGAAAAAAAAAGGAAAAGAGGAAAGAGGAAAGATATTTTCTACAGAAATATATGAATAATGGAACTATGCCTCCTCTGTGATCTGGTGTGTTCTCTCCTGGCTGCTGCCTTAGCTGAGTTTCAGAGTTTTCTTCATGAGCCAGTGGGGCTTAGAAGGGGCATGGAAGAGTTGCCTCCACTGCTGAGCAGAGAGGAGGCTCTGAGGGCCAAAATTTGCTGCCAAGCTGAGGTCAAACAGTTCTAGGGTGACAAAGTGCCAGCTCCTGTGGGATTGCCAGCATGGGATGCACGACTCCATGAAGATGAGTTTATCTATTCTGAAAATGCATTAATGGGTCTTTGCTCACCAAAGGAAAAGTCAGTTCTCTGTGGCTGTCTGTCCTTCTGTCCTTCTATCCTCTCTCCTTCAGGCTGAGCTTGGGAAAGAGGCTGGGCCTGGACTAGAAGAGGTTGTGCCCATTAGGATGGTTTTGCTGAGAAACTCAATGGTGAATTGAAAAGCCTGACAAGAAAAGTGAGTACAATAACTGAAGTATTTTTAGACCAAAGTATCTTGGGAAACCAGTTTTGAAAAGCGGAATAATCTGCCTCCTAGAAAGTGCCATTAAAGTCACAACATTTAGCATCATCAGCTACTTATTCCCTATAGTTCAAATTTCATATATTGCACCAATTTGCAGACGTGTGTCTCCCATACAGAGGGAAAACAATATGCAAAATATTTTCTGATTGTGAAGGAGGCTTGAGATGATGTTCAAATAGCATGTAAATGGGATGAAAGGTTTCTGCCAGATGATTTTTTTATCTGGCCACAATTCCCAGTAGAGGAGGCAGAACTGAGTACCAAAATACCATTTAATTTCAGGCAAGCATTTGCTTCAACTTGCCTCAGTTTTCTTGGAAGGATTTCTTAGTGCTGTACCCATCCGGTGATCCCAAAGGAGTGGAGGGTCAGTTTTGTGAATAAATCTGCAAACCCAACTTGAAAAATGGGAAACTGATACTAGTTCTTCTGAAATTTCAGTTTTCTTGCCCAGAATAGACATGCAGGATTGAGATCTGTAGTAGTGTAGCTGGGAAAGAACTTCTGGAAAGCCCAGAAGAGCCACAGGCAGGGTTCAGCAGAGAGTGGGTCTGGATGTCTGTACAGAATTTGGCTGTCCAGGGTGCAAAGCCACCGTGAGTAACTCTAAGTCTGAAGAAAAGTCAGGGTGAAGCACAGGACTGTGGGAAACACTGGGGAAATTTGAGATTCTGAAGAGTAGGTAAGGAATGAAATGAAATAGAATAAATCAGCAGGTCAACTGCTTTGATTTTGCCATCGGTGGAATAAAGCATTTGTAAATCTGGTGAATCAAATACTTTGCACAAAGCATGGACTGGCAAACTCAGTGTCCCAACCAGGCATTGATGGGAAATTGCCCCTGGGTTGTGCACAGTTTGATAGAGGGGTTGTGGTTTTCACATGTCTGAGGAAGGAAATGAATCTAGAGAGGGCATTTGGGCACTAAAGAATGCTAAAACCATGGGACTGCCAGGACAATGTGGAGTCCAGCCTGGCTCTTCTCAAAAACACCCTGAAGACTGGGGGCCAGATTTTCACCTGCCTGAAAGTGAATGAAGCTGATTATCACAAAGCATCTGCCTTGCCTCTGCTGCTCCTCTGACCTGCAGCACAGTGACTGTATAAACAAACACATGCAACCAAGTGTCATATTTGCAAATAACCCTCGGGAGTTGTGAGCTGGTAACTTTGGCAATTTATTGACTGCTGCTGTGAGGAAAACCAGCCAGCCACCTCACCTCAGCTTTGATAACCTCCTTTCATCTTCAGGCAAAGAAAGTGTGATACAGCAAGTGTTTGTACACTGCTGGTATTTGCCATCAGAAATGATAAAAGGGGGATGGAAAAATCCTGTGGTATCTTGGAGCTGCTGTCAGTGTTCAGCCAGATGAGAAATCAGGCAGGAATTCTGCATGGCAGGGAGGAATCAAACTCCTTTGGGCTATTACTGTCAGAGGGTGTCTGGTGCAGGCATTTCCATCCATTCTGCTCTGTGCTGCATTCGTTCTCAGGTTTGTGCTCTGTCCCCCAGTGCGTGGCTTAGTCCTGGTTCTCACACTGGGGACACTTGTCTTTCTGAGGTCTTGCACTGTATAAATATCTGGTTACCTCAGCCTTCTCCTTGCCAAGCCTGGCAGAAACCTTGTGCATGTCACTGCCAGCACTTCAGCTCTGGTTTGCACCTGAAAGTACAGCAGGATCCCAGAAAACAGAAAAGAGCAACCGGCATGTGATGCTTTGAGCAATAATCCAAATGATGTATTGATATACAGGTGCGAGAGAGAACTGGGAGGGAACAGAAATCCATGGCTAAAATTGGTCTTTATCTGCCCTGTGCTGTGCTATGAAAAATCCAGCCTTGCAGCCAAATTGGATCCAATTCAGGGACTGTTTAAATGAGCCAGCTCTCTGTTGGTGCTGGCTGAGAAAACTATTGAGGTATTATCTGTGTCGGCTGTACAGCAAGAACAAAGACAAATAAAAATTGCATTTGCAAGCTCTGATAGCCTCAGTGGTGTGGGACAACCTTCCCTGACAGCAATAACCCATAAAAACACACTGGAAAGGATCACCTCGGAGTGATTAACTTCCAAAACAAAGGAGGATCCTCGTGTAAGCCAAAGCACATTTTTCTGAGGGAATTGAGGGGATCAGTAATGTCCCTTTGAGACCCTTCTCATTGCACAGGGAGGGAAAATTAACTCCAGATGGTTTTCAGTTATTGAGGGGCTGAGTTCACCGTGGCCACAGTTGAAGGTGGGTGGGATCTCTCAGCTCCATTCCCAATTCTGGAAGAGCAAACTGGTTCTAAGCAAGCTATTGCTGTGCTGGAGGTACCCAGCTGGGATAACTGGGATTTGGGAGCAGAAAACATCCAGGCTGCAGATACATTCTGGGATTTCTGCTGATCCCCACGTTTGCTTGCCATTCCCAAGGTATTCCCATTGAAAGAGAAAAGCCTCTGCACTGCCTCGTAAGAACATGATGAGACTTAAATAGCATTTGTGAACATGTTGGGAGGATTATCTGTGTTTGAAAATTCCATTAGAAAAAGAAATCTACATGTGAATTGCTAAGTAATATAAATCCGTTTAACTGAATTTTAGACTAAAGTGATGTATTTCATATTTACTGTGATTCTCAAGAGGAAAATACATAAAATATTTGTAAGAGATATTTACTTTCAGGTTCCACTTGTTTAAGAAATACTTGGTACACTGGATTTTGATTTCTGATTGAGATGTATGATTTTGAAAGGAATTAAAGTTTTCAGGCAAGCGTTCCAGACCTCTGGGAATTCCTCATGTAAATTCATGAATTAAGATGACAAGGAATTAAACAGGTTATCCAGATTAGCTTTGTAATACAAAGCCATTTCATTAATATAAAAGCTTCTTTCAACCCTAAAATGATTTACTAACCTGTTTCATGGCAAGCTGCTGGTTCTTTGTCAGTGGCTCTGTTTGAGCAGTGTCATCACATGTTTAAAAGCCTGGCTGAGTGGCAGGTCAGTGACACCCGGGCTGGCTCACAGGTAGGAGCATCAATAATGCAGCTCCTGCAGTGCACACGTGAAACTGGAACGTTCTGTGCTGCTCTCCCTCCCTGCCACTGGCCTGAGCACTGGTGATGATGCCTTGGGAAGGCTGAGCTGGAGCAGAGACCGGGCAGAGCTGGAGAATAAAGGAGATTTTTATTAAAAGGCCTTTAAGGCACACCTTGGGCAGGACAAGAGCCTGCCCAGGGCTGCACCCAAGGTGGACCCAAAATGGTCACAAAATGCTGCTTATTCTGCAGCCAGCGGTCAATGTTGTCCCTCTTCCACACTGCCTTTGTGGCAGAATGGATCCCAGCATAATAAAACCTGGTGGCTCAGTGCAAGGATTAATGCAGTGCAGGAGCTCTTTGAAGATGGCAATTAGTCACACTTCTCTTCAGCTGAAAAATTCAACTCAACTTCCTATGGAGAGTGCTGCCAGGAATGCCAAATCAATAATGGGATTATGGCAGAAGGCAGAGTGCTGAATAAACACGAGCATCCTTGTGGGGTTTGTTTTGCTCCCCTCTGTGGACTTGCTCTCCTGAGATGAAGATGGCATCGTGGTTATGCACAACCAGAGGCAGAATGGCCTCTGCTGCTGCTGACATCAGGGATGGCTGTTTCAGATTGCTCAGCTAGGTTTTAACAGGGGGTTAGGAGGAGAATGATGCTGAAATTGGAAATGCAACTGTGTCTGGGCAGATAACTGTGATTGTCTGCTGCAGCTTTGGTGGCTGGAAGGTTTTGGTCCATCCCCAAAAGAGTTGGTATGGTCAGCATCCCAGCCAGAGGTCTGCAGGGAGGCAGAGTCCTTGGGAAAGGTGGTAAAAGTTCTAAAATTATATATATAATTTGGGCAAAATTTGAGATATGATCCCGTTTGGCTTTGCAGCTCTGGATTAAAGTTTCTTTGCAGTAACTATTTAAAAACTCCATTTTGCCCCAGATATCAGGGCATTGAGAGCACCAATATAGATCTTAATGGCCCTGAATTCCTCACCTGGAATCTTTCCTAGCGCTCTGCAATAAAGCAGCTGTTCTGTAATGTGACATCAGGGGTGTTCCAAGGTGCTGTGCTGGGTGATGTCTGTGCATGTGATGTATGTGCATAACTCCATTAGCACTAATGGCAGCTAATGGGCACAGCCTACTAGAAGAGAAGAGGCTATTTCTCCAAGTGTCAGACACTAATAAAAATGACATTTCAATTTGGATGTCCAACCTTCAATTTCGGCAGCAAGTGCTTGGGATGAATTTTTGACAGCTACAGTGTCATAATTAACTAGAGGCTCAAATGGAATTGTTTATGCTATTTCAGCTGCTTATTCACATGATTGAGGGCCTCCCTTCCCTTCTGTGACTTTAGGGGGAACATTTAGAAGTTACATTTAGAAGTTTTGTTTTCCTGGCCTGCAGAGTATTACAGATGTATTTGTGTCAGCTCAAAGGCTTGACTCCCTTCATGTGCATAAATCCAAACATCCCCAACACAGAATGGGCTGCAGGGACCTTAAAGCTCATCTTGTTCCTACCCCCCTGCCCTGGGCTGGGACACCTTCCCCTGTCCCAGGCTGCTCCAAGCCTCGTCCAACCCATCCTTGGGCACTTCCAGGGATAGCCTCAGCTTCTGTGGGCCTCCTCACCCTCTGAGTAAAGTATTTCTCCCTAATCTCTCACCTAAGCCTGCCTCCTTTAGCTTAAAGCCATTATGCCACTCTGGCACGTGGAAGCCTTGGGGCCACACGAATGCATTGTGCCAGTGTCCTCAGTGCCAGGCAGGGTGTCCTGGGTGTGCCCTGCACCCTGCTGCCAGAGCCACTGCCTGGAACCAGCAGAACCTGCAGGGAACCCAGCCCAGCCTGGCTCACCTGGCACAGCAGCCCCGTGCACAGCTGGAGCTCAGGGTGCTGTGTGATCCATCTGAGTAACTGATCTGGTGCTTAAGGAACAGATCTTTCCACTGAAATGTTTGTCTGGCAATTTATCTCTCTTTTTAATTTCCTGAGAAGTTCTCTTAAAGGATATTGCCTCGTAAGAAAAGAAAAATGAAGATTTATGAAGAACCAAAGAGGGTTGTACATGTCCTGTTTAATTTGCCTGGATGTTTCTCTGACCTTTGCTGATTTTGTTTGCCTAGGAGAGTTCTGTGGGATGCCAGCTCTTCCAGGTCACACCATTTGTATCAGCCTTTCAGCTTCTGGGGGCGTTTGGGGTGTGATTGTATTGAGCCACAGCTGCCACTCAGACAGCAGAAACATCATCTGACAAACCTGACATGTGGCCTGGAGTAGCTCCTAAATTTTGTGGTGCTCTTTATGGATTTGATTGTTTCAGCATTCATGGCAGTAATTTTCAGTCACTTTGATTATGATGATTTGAGCACTCACGACACTAATTTTTCACAGCCTCCTCAGTAAAACATGTCAGGGTTTCTAAGGTTCTAAATGTGGCCGTTTCCAGGAGAAAGCCCAGCTCTGGGACATCAGTTCTGCATTGCCCTCAGGGCTGGGACAGCCTGGGCACAGACAGGGGGGGTTATTTTAGGGTTATCTTGGGGTTATCTTAGGGGGTGTTGGTGAGAAGTTTGTTCTTTGTGTTCAGCCCTGTGTCCTGCTCCTGCTGAGCAGAGCTGTGATCCTGGGACAGCGCCAAGCAGGAGAATGAAGCTCTGCAGGGCAGGGTAGTCAGAGCTGCAGGGAGTTAACCCATCAGCATCGCCCTCTACCAGGGAACCGCCCTTAGTACACACTGCCCTCTCCATCCAACATTCCTGGTGCATTTGGCTCTTCTTTTCAATGCAGAATGCTCCTGCTTGAGAAGGCAGTGCTTGGCAGGCAGGTGCCTTGAGCTGTTTCCCTGCTGGAGACACTGATGTGGGTGAATGTTCAGCTCTGAGGTGCTGCTCATGAATTTGAGAGTTAAATATGGAGATTTGTGCTCAGTTAGCTTTTACATCCTCACTGGGATTGACTGGGGATGTTTCAGGCTGGGGTTCTGTATGAAGGTTTTAATCTGTGCTATAAATTCACCATCATGCTGCAGCTGCTGGAATAACTGCAGGAGGGAAGGCAGGGCTGAAATGAGAGAGTTCCCTGGGTGCTGCTTCAATTCCTGCTCTTGTTCCATCCAATGTCCATCTCAATGACTGTGGTAGGGGAGAAAGTATTCCTCAGAGTGAATTAAGTGGATATAATCTAATCCTTAATTTTATTTTTTATGTCTGATGTATTTGAAGAAAGATTTTCAATTATGATACCAGATGTCTAGGGCTAGAGCAGTGGTTGATGTAAATCAGTGTAGCTCTGTTAATTATGGACTGAATGGAATTTCATTTTTAGTTAGCACCACCCTTTGTACAAGGGAGTGAATCCAGCTGTGAGATGTCACATTCAGACAGTAGGGATGCTGTTTCTCCAGTCTAAGTAAAAAGTAAAAATTAAAAACAAGAAAAATAAATCTAACTGTTCAGCTGTAGTGGAACACAATGGATGGATTATGAAGACATTGTGCCTTTCATTATTGTGTTAATATGTATGCAGAAATCAATCAACTTAAACATGATTTACTGTTGTTTTTAGAAAAGGGAGTTAAAGGTCTCCTTTCTTCTGGTAAGTAATGTAAATGAGCAGAATATTAAATCCTGCACTATATCCATTAGGAAATCAGGGAGTTAAACAAGTATGAGTGGATTAATTCTCAGAGCAGTTTAAAAGCTTTTCCATTAAGTTATTAACTACACATTAGCAAAGAATAATGCCTAATGAAAAACGCCTTCAATATCCCAAAATACACAAATCAGCGGAACAGAGAAATGTTGGCATGGCTTCTGGATATTACTGAGCAATGGCTGCACGGCACAATTTATACAGGACTGATTAATGAAACAGTCCAAAGCTATGAGATCTTTTATGTATGACATGAGCTCAGCAAGGCAGAAGGAAGAGCTAATGATGGTCTATTAGTGCCAGGGAACTTCAGGAGTGCTCTGGGGGGTGCGCTGCGGTGGTGAGGGTTTGTTGGGTTGTTCTTGTTGTTGTTTTGGGGGGTTGTTTGTGGTTTTCAGGTGGTTTGGGTTTGGTTTGGTTTGTTTTTTTTCTGGCAGTCTCGTTTTGAAATGTAATTGTTCAGATTTTGTGCTCATCCGAGTGACGGAGCCGTCGCCAAGGAGCCGATTTGCACCTCATTCCTCAGTCTCAACCTTCCATTGCCTATCCTCCATCCACTTCTCCCCTCCACCCACCAGCTCCAGCAGCTGACTGCAGAAACCAGAGTGTCGTGTTCAAAATGCCATCCCTGTGCAGAAATGTGGAATGTGCTCCTGGACATGGGCCTTTCCCCCCGCCCACAGAATTAGGGCATGGAAAAGGATAATGAATGTTAAGCAAAGTTAAAAACAGATTTAGAGAGAATTAAAAGACAGAAATGTAAGATTAGGTTGAACTCACACTTAGAGGGATTAAGAGACTTTTATTTGTCCTTTGATCTCATTTGTGTTGCTGTAAAGATCTTTAGGGTCAGTGCTGTGGAGGATTAGCACTGTTCTAAATTATTGTTGGGATTTGCAGTCATGGATTACATGCAGGAAAAAGGGTCTCCCATGGAAATTACACAGTCAGTATTCTGTCCCAAGGACACAGGAAATTCAGTGTATTTCTCATCCCTGAGGAATGGTGGTGCAGGGAGAGAACAATGCTCTGCCTTTCCTTCCGTGTGTTTTTCTGTGTTTTTATTTGCACTCAACCACAGTCCAGGGCTGAGGCTGATTCAGATGAGCTCCTGCCCTGTACATGTAAATTCCTGCCCGTTACAGGCTTGAGTGTTTGAAGGGTTTGTCTCCCTCCTCACCTGGTGCTGGGGGAAGTGCTGAGCCCAGTGAGGAGTTTCCTGAAGCTTCTCCAGTTGTCCCCTCTAGGACAAATCACCTGCTCCACCTTCAGCAAGAGTGGGGCTGCAAAACCCCAGACATGCTGAGGTAACATTGCAGAACTGAAAGCAAATGGTGAAGATTTTATTGATACTGACAGTTTGATCTGACAGGCTGGAGATTAGGGCAGTCTCCTGCCAAACACCTTTTTGGTTTTCTCCTCCCATGGTCCTATGATAAAGTGGCTGCTTATGAGTTATTTTTTCCCAATTAAAACCACAAAATCCACTGAAGATCTTATCAGGTGCTTAATGCCTCAAGTATGATGGCTCTCCAACTGAGAGCCTCTTAATTCCACCTTAATACAAATAGCAATTGTTCAGGATGTATCCAAGAAAACATTACCAGCAAATTTCTCCTGATGGGTTTATAGAGCAGCCTTCCTGGAACCTCATCTTTACTCACATCTAGTGCTTGCAGCATGGATATAATTGCAGTGAAATGCATTTTCTCAGGAGGCAGGGGAAAATAAATATTTTCCTAATGAGGATCCTGTATTTGAGAAACCCCTTCTTCTGAGGAATGATCAGACTGAGCAGTTGCCTTAACACAGGGAGGCAGAGATGTCTTTAAAAAATGAGGGTTTGCTGACTCCACGATACTGAACGTGAAGTGAAGGTAAAGAGAGCCTCACACTTGTCTCTTCCAGCTGAAATGTTATAGACTAAGCTCAAGAAGGAGTCACCCTAACACATTTTTATTTTAGTATCTTTAGATGCTGTGAAGCCAATGGCACTGTGCAGAACACAGAATCACACAGTGGTCACTCAGATCCATTCTCCATGGTCCATCCTCCTTTATTCTGGGAACAAAAATTGTTTCCACATAATCTGTTGTTTGCAGTGATGGGCTCTCATACCCTCCCTCTGTTCACATTCAGAAATGTGTATTTACTCCTTCTTACCACTGTTTGCTATAAAAACCACAGTTATAAAAGAACAACTCCACTCACAAGACCTATAAGCTGCAGTCATAATTCAAACTCTCCCTGCTAGGGAAGATGAAGTGCTTTACTTTTTCATTAAAAAAATTCTACTATTTTTGCTTTTTTGTCAAGTGACTCTTTTGTCATGAAATACCTATAATTGCTCCTTACTCTTGTTGCTGGATTGTTTTTCTGTTCTGATAAAAACAGTGGAAACTTTAATTGGTTTCACCCTGTGGAGGAAGTGACAGTTCTCTCCCTCCTTTAAGAGATGCATTTATCAATTAAATATTTTTGAATGTTTATTTGGGAAGCAGCTCCCAGCTGCTGTTTATTGTGCAAATGCAGCAAGTTCTCTCAGGCACTGGAGTGTCAAGTTATCCCTTTTCTTAGTTTTTATTTTGTTTTCAAAGAAACTCAGAGCTGTGTGGAAGCTGTAAGTCTGCCCCTGTGAAAATGGGCACTGTATTCCCTGGGAAGGCTCCTGGAGGGTCAGATCCTCCCATTCCATGTTTGTTTTCATCAAAACACAGAAAGGAATAAGAGACCTTCTCAGTGTATTTTGCCTGGGTCAGGTTGTAGATGTTTGCAGGTCGGCTCACTGATGCAAAT
>WAAE01025003.1:286231-350338 GCA_013400495.1 Nicator chloris
CTCCCCTCCCCTCCTCTCCTCTCCTCTCCTCTCCTCTCCTCTCCTCTCCTCTTCTCTTCTCTTCTCTTCTCTTCTCTTCTCTTCTCTTCTCTTTTCTCTTCTCTTTCTCTCTCCCAAACAGCCAGAGCAAGGACAGCAGGAAGAGTTCAGCTCTCCCTGCTCACAGATGATTTACCTGCTGAGTAGGAAGTGGTTCCAAGGTGTTTTTCTGGTTCCTTTAAGTGGAGCTCTTCTGTTGTTGATAAAAAAGCTCTGAACAGGCTCCTCAGTTTTGCCTTTGTTTCCACTTTGCTAGAGAGACTTTCCTCTGTTCATAAACACGGGTGTCCTTGACTTTACGACCACTCAGCAAGCTAAACTTTGGACTAGACACTTCAAAATATTCCAAAAGAGAATCTCGGAGAAGCAAATGGCCTGGAAAACCAAATAACAATGCCTCCAATTAATAAACCAAAGAGTCCTGGTTGTATGATTTACCTGCAGTTTATCATGGGGATGCCTCTTGTTCAGCAATTTATTTAGCTCCATTAATAACACTGCCTGCTGCAAGCTAATGTTGCCCCTTGGTTCCAGATTATTCATCTTTGTTTTGATCAAAAGCACAGAATATTGGATCCTATTGTGTTTCAGCTCTTCCATTTCTCATGTTCCTTGTTTCCTTCTCCTCTTACAAGTTGTGCACATCCATCTAAAAGTGAAATTGTTTCATACCAAAAATAAAATTATAAGTCCCTGAGGGTTTCAGCTTCTGTTGCAGTCGCAATTGTTCACCCTTTCCAGTTTGTGAGCAATCATCATTTAACACAGAACTCAAGTCAGATTTCCTAAAGAGAAAAAAGAAAAAAGTGAAAGAAGCTTGATGACAGAATGTGTTTTCTTGTAAATCACACAGATGGAGCCTGGCAGAGCGATTGGAATGCAGGGCTGACACTCCTTTACACTGCACACTCATCTAATATTGCTGCCATAAACACGATAAATCAGTGTACACTGTAACTGCACTGCACTCCCAAACACCACACTCCAACCTGATGCAAGCTGCCAGCCATAAAACATTTCCCTCTCCCTCAGTCACTTGTTTACAGCTTGTTTGCTGCCTTTCTAAACTTTCCAATGGCTCACACTTGACATCAATTGCTGTGGCAAAGGGAGCATAAACGAGTGAAACAGACTTCAGCCATTGAACTTGGGCAAATCGCTTCTGGCAGGCCATGACTGAAGCGAATTGTTTCTGTTTCTTAAGGCAATTTTAATATAATTTTTATTTTTTTCCTTTGCTTCCTCGAAATGGTTTTAAGAGGGTTCATGTTGGGGTGACCCGGCAGTAGAAATTCCTGTGACTTGAAGCTGGAATGGCAGCCCGCTCCTGGCTCCCGATGTTCCTGGGACACTTCTCTTGGGAACCCTCACCTGCGATGCCTGGGGGCAAACGAGTGCCTTTGACGGGTTTTACTGAGTTCAGAGCAGCATTTAGGAGATCTCACATTCCGAACAAGTTTTCCCCGAGCCTTTTCCCATTTCCCATCAGTGTTCGGCTTGAGGGAAGGCTTTTCCCTGTGTGGGTGCCCTGCGCTGTGGCTCGGGGGCCCGGGTTTGGCTGTGCCCCATTCCAGCTCTGGCTGCATCCAGGTGAGATCAGCAAACTGCCAGTTCCAGAGACCACAGCCGGGAAAACAGCACACCGGGCAGAGGAAACAGCGAGCTCTTCGAGAAACCTTTCTCATTTTATTGTCCCTGGTCACAGATTAGCAGCCACTGCTAAGTGCTGGCTTTTTCTTGTGGGCTGCTGTTGTGATTCGTCAGCAGTTATTTTTCAAGTGTTCTTCAACAAAAAAAAAAAAAAAGATGATTTTCTGTTTTCCGAGTCTCTATTTTTTTTCCCCTAAAGCTGGGCAAAGTTCCTTTCGAGTGCTTTGTGGCTCCTTAAATTCCAACTGTGAGATGCTGTCAAAGGAGACTCTTACGGGATAAAAATAGGAGCTTTCCGTGGGGCTCTGTCTTTAAAACACTTACAGTTGTTGCCAGGAGAATGCATTTCACTGCTGCTTTACCTTTAGTATTAAAATCTCTTTCTTCTCCTGTCCTCAGAGAGGCAGAGAGTGCAGCCTGAGAGCTAAAGACAAATAAAATTAGCTCTAAATGCAGCAACTGTGAGTGACACATTCTAGAATTATGACAGCAAAATAAAGCTGCTCAGAGCTCATTGTTTATCATCTGCTGGAAACCTCACAGTGATCTGATCTAATAGGGACAGTCTTACTTCATTGAACATCACAGCTAAAGCAGGGCAGAGGTGAAAACTTGTGTTTTCTTATATCACACTTTTATTTGAACTCCTGGTGTGGGATGAAAAGAAGGCATTTCAAAATCAATAATTTACAGAGATATTTTAGCTTTTTACAGTGGTTAGAAGCTGAATTATAAAGACAAATTAGCATTTCTGGAATCCTAATTGTGCAAAAACCCTCCCTGGTAAGGACTCGGATCTGTAGTTCAGGATTCCTGCCCTGCCTGGCATTCACCACTAGCATGAGTTACTGTGCTGAAAACTGTAGCTGCAACTTCTCTGTTTTGCCTAAATCAAATTTAATCCAAGTGGAACATGGCTATTTCTTTTAAAATAGGGTTGAAACAGAAATTATATGATGTGACATTCTTGAGCCTTGCTAATAAATGCTTTGGTTTCCCTTAAGTATAATATAAAAAATTAACTCAGGAGAAAATCCTAAGTAAATTAACTGTAGCATGATTTATTGCTCCTAAATCCTTGAAAGTTGATTCGAATAGCTGAACATTTTTGGTGCCAAGTGGAAGGGATGGAAAGCAGTGTATCCTGGCTCTCCAGATTACTGTTTTTCGGGTTGGGTGTCTATTTGAGGCTCTGTTATTCAAGGCTTTTGCTCACCACTGTAAGAAAAATGAGAAATTCCTGAAGACCTCCTGTGGAGCAACTTAAATTCACAAGTTCCTTTTCACTGATGAGTTCAAAACGACTGCATTTCCAACAACCTGTTGTACAGTTTGATGTGTGATTAACTCTTCCATGGGACTTAGGGCCCACAGCTATCACAGATCTTCAGGAAGGACAAGTGGCACTGGGCTCTGGTTTTGCAGTGTGCTGAAGTGAATTAAGAGCCCCAGCAGCCTGGAATTCCAGCAGGACATGGATTCCTGAGTCACCAGATGCTCCTGAGATATAAAACTCCTTTTATTGCTGTAGCAGCCAAGGAACCTGTGCAGTGCCTTGCAGAAGGTTAAGCAAGAGCAATGGAGCCACATCCCCATTTTTTTTGACTCCAAGCCCAGGGTTCCAGCAAGATGCCAACAATGCCTGCCTGCTGGAAAATGAAATCATGGCAGGCATGGCTGTAACTTCATTTCAGGCAGCTGGGCTGTCTGCCGTAGAACAGTCATGGAAAAGAAAATCCAATTCCTCCCATCAAAGCCTGGTTGTATGAGATTCTGAGCACTTCATCTCTTCTCGGAATCAGTGGGAGTTCTGCCCTGCTCCCCTTCCGTTTGGGAACGGGAATGTTGGTGGAGGCTTGTTAGGGATCCTGCTGGAGCTCACCTGGCATCAGGCCTCACAAAAACCAGGGCTATCGAAGCAGGAGAAATGGGAGATTCTCCAAGTCAGCCGTGGCAGCTACAGAAGATCTTCCCCACAGCACACACTGGTGGCTCTGCAGAGCAGGAGGTGTGGTGGGAAGAGCTGAGATTAATTGGATCCTGCTGAGCCAAATGGCACTGGACACACGTTACACAATATCTGCATATGTTATTAAAACTATGAGTAAGTAAATGCCATTTCTCATTCCCATTTGCAGCATGGTCCATTTTGAGGAGCAGTAATTGCCTAGATGTGACATCTGTGGGTTTTTTCCAAAATGCCAAGGGATGCATATTTTTATTTACTGGTGTTGAATCACTCCTTGTCCAGCCTGTTGGTTCCATGCCCTTGTGACTGAAGGAGCAATGTTAAGAGAGGTTTGCATGCAAATTTTGTATTGCACAAAATTATCAGGCTGGTTTCCTTTCCCATTATCTTTATATTTGTCTGACAAATCTGTCAGTTCTAAACAGGCACTGAATTGTGACCAGTTGCCTTTCTCTCTTGCAGTCTTCTGGCCTGTTCTCTCTCTTCATTTTATTTGCTGCTATCTGCCTAATTTTGGCATAACTTTGGATCCAATAGTACTTAAATGTGCAAACCAGCCAAGTAGTTTGAAAAATATATTAAAGTGCCTGCCAGAAAATTGTATTTTCCTCTTCTGGAGAGCATGTTAACATTGATACCATGCTCTTGATGAAACTCCTCTGCCTGAGAGAGAACTTCCACTTCTCCTCAGGGAATCGTGGATCACTCTTTGCTGTGCTCAACCACTTGGGCAGAAGCAAATTACACTTTTTAAGAATTACCCTGTATTTTTTGTCCAGCATTGTTCAGCTTAAAATCAACACTTCTCTGCTCCTAATGCATGGTGCTTACAGAACCTCCCAAAATGGCAAAGCACCTTCAGTCTCTGATGTAACCTCTGAGATCTCCTAGGTTTGCTTTTCCTCTTCTGCTCCAAGTTCTTTATACTTTCATGTGCACAAAAGCCATGTAATTCGTACCGTGTTTGCCAGCTGTGAAATCCCAAATTTAAGGCATCCTCTGAGCAGATTCTGCTTTCTCTGAGACCCCACTGAGGGAGCTCCATCTCAAAGCCCAGGGGATCCACGTTTCTTATTTAGGAATTTCAGGGTTTGCCCCTGGAGACCAAACGAAATTGGAGGTGACAGAGCAATGTGAATGAAAGAACTGATAGGAAAATCAAGCAGATTTCAACAGAATTCTCCAACTTGTGCAAAAAACCAGACAATCCTTGGTGTGGTGGAGCAGGAGCTGCCATGAAGGGGAAGACACCCAGAAAAAGGGGATGTGCACTTGGCACAGCCCCTCCTGCCTGGCCCTTACTCAGCACCAGCTTGATCCCACAACGCTGCCCTTGACAGCAAAGTGAGAATGGTGAGAAGCAAAAAGCACATTTAGCACAGAATTAGGGCGTTGGGAACAAAAGGCTGATACATTAAAGGACTAAAAAATCACCGTATTTTAGCAGTAGACGATTATAGCTGGATTATATTTGTAATGTGCAAACAGAATAAAGCCCAAATCTGCCAGGGAATGTATAGCAGTGCTTTTAAAAGATCTAATTCCATAAAGCTTAAAATAATTATGAGCCACATTGATTTAGAGAAAGAATTAAGACTGAAAAATTTGAATAATTGGAGACTGCGTAAGAATACTTTACTAGATGCTGTGCAGAAATATTTCCACAGATGAGAAATTCTCATATAATGATAAAATATTTTCCTCTAATGGCTCTAATTATGGCAGATGCTAAACAGCAGGCAATAAAGCTGTCATATGGAAACTGGCAAATCAGGTTTGGCTGCATCCTCCACTTTTAACGGGTTGGCCAAGAAACCCAGGGCCATTACTGTTGGTTTTCAGTCAGCCTTAGAACACAGGAAAGTTCAAAGAAAAGAAAGCAAACTGATGCCACGTCAGTGTTTAAATGTAGGGTATTTTATAATATTTTATTAAGGAATTGTATTAGTATGATTATTAACAATTTGTGGGGTTTTTAAAACCAAATAGTCCAGTTCCTACTTGCATGATTAATTATATATACTTAAATATGAACATACATATATACATATATATACACACACACACACACACACACACACACACATACATATATATATATATATATATGTATATACTGGATTGCAGCATTATCAGAATGGTCTCACAACTTCTGTCCAGACAATTTTTTCTCAGGGATAGGCAGCAACAATTTTTCATCTGGAAAAAAACCAGTTAATTCTCTTGTCTCTTTTCTTTAGAAATAGATGAATTTGAGCCCTGCACAATATATTTGCCAGACGTTCTGGCCTTTATTCAACAGGATAGATCAGTCCTGAAGATATGAAATAGCAGATTTCAAATAACAAGAAGTATTTATATTTTTAAAAGTTTAATTATGAGTTTTAGGCAGAGATAGGCAACCAAAGTTAGGAATTGGAATGCAGGAGTTACAATATAAAGGAATTCTGTCCCATTTTTATAGTTTTTCAGAATGCTGGAATTTTTCCACTGCTGGAATGGGGCACAGTGCTGGATCCTCCAGCCTGGGGAATTTTGGTCCTGACATAACTGTGCCTTTGTTGGGAATGAGGCAACTTTGAAAATAGTTTTGTAACTGTAGTCAGGGCTTTGTCAGCCTTTGCCCAGGGGAAAGGGAGTTGAAGGTTCTTCTCAAAAGAAAGGGAATTGAAGGTTTTTTCTGTTCCACCGGGTCAGGCCTGGTGAGTTTGGCATCTCCAGATTCTGGGATTAAGCAGCAGGTGCACGGGAGAAACGGGGGCATTAATGGACACCAATGAGCAGAAACTCCAAACACCACTCCTGGCATGGCCACAGGCACCTGGGCTGGAAAAGGACTGATGAGAGAACCCAAGAATGAGGACAAATTAGCATCGAAGACAAAGGGATCAATAAGCAATAGGAAATCAAATCCTAAGTATTGTGTGATTTGGGACCAATCAAAGAGAATTGCTTTTGGTTTTGTGTGTAGAAGCCTGTGGAAAGCCTGGTGAAAAGAGGTGGCAGTGGAAGCCTTTCCATGGCACATAAGAATAAAGCCATGCCTGGTTCTCTATTGCTGCAAACCAAGTGCCAGAGGGTTTTTCTTTTCCCCCTGGATTTTGGTGACAGCTTCATCAACTGAATGCCAGCCCGGTGTGGCTTTGCTGAGGGATGTTCTGCTCAGGACATGCCGAGGGATGGAGGCACCCAAAGGTCTCAGAGACCCTGGCAGCTTCTTGTCTCATCCTACACCAGAGCTGCTGCTGATTTTTACTCTTGCAGAGTGGGACTGTCCTGGATGGCTCTGGGCTGAAAATCCCACAGCTAAACAAGTGTGAGAATCCCTGAGCAACCCCTAAAAACCTAAACAAGTGTGCAGCCAGCCATGGTTATCACCTGGTGTTATCTCTCACCTCCTGCCCTTTTCCTGGCTGTTCCTGAGAGCAGGACCTTCCAGAAGAGGAACTGATCTTGTTCCTGGCTGTTCCTGAGAGCAGGACCTTCCAGAAGAGGGAAAGAGCAGCAGTCCTGGGAGAACAGGCTGCCTGGGAATTGATGTAAACAGCCTGGTGAATGATTCTGCCAACCCAAAGCGCCGTGTGATTGTAATGGAAATGCTACACAGCTTGGAAAACAAGATATTAATTTAGAACATAAGGACAAGAAGAAATAATGTTCAGGGATTGAGTAAAGGGCATTCAGCTTCTCAAGGCTCATTTCCCTTTTCTGTGGTACTCCATTAAGCACAAGATGCTATCATGATTTTTAATGACCCCGAGGTTTTTGCCTCGGCAGCTTTGTGTGGCAGACAATTGCAGGCACCTGCCGTGGCTCACATGATGGATATTCCTGTGTGCCTGCCCGGGTTCCGTGCTCCCGTGTCTCTGGGAAAACTCCTTGGGAATCACCACCACGAAGGAAAAATTCTCCTCACAGTAACAAGTGGCTGGAATCAAGAGATTTACTCTGCTGCTCGGCATTTAATGGCATTGTATAATGTTGGTTTTTTCTAATTGAGTAACACTCTACATCAATTTGCAGAGCATCTCCATCCGTTTCAAGAGCTTATTAGTGCTGGAGCCCTTAGGTTTTTGGACGAGGGGTTTTGGCTTGACAGTGATTAAATCTCCCACCAGGAATGTGGCTTTCCCAGGGGATGAGAATGCTAATGGGCTGGAGATATGAGTAGGAATATGTTAATAAAGGAGCTTCTCCTCTCTCTGTATTGTGCACTCCTCCTCTGCTTTCTGAACTCCAGCACATGGTATTTGTGTACGCCAGGAACCCACGGCCTCACTTTATGCAGATATTGGAAAAGACATCCACAGAAATCCTGGTTTTGCACCATTAAGATGGAAAAATAACTGTGTTCATATTTCCATATTTCTGGTGCAGCATTGTCCAGAAGTGCCAATCAAATGTTATCAAAATCCCGTGAATGGAAATGTCTCCGCGTCCTTGCAAAAGTCTGCTGCTGTTGCTAATGAGTTGTCTGGAAAGAAATGCACCAGTTGGGCATAATCACTCAAATATGTCACCTTACGAACATTCAGGGATGGCCACAAACTCCAAACCTGACCTTAAACTCTCCCAAAGCTGCTGCCAGCAAGTTTTAGGCTTCCCTTTACACAAGCAAGGCTTTGATTGACAATCCCTTGTACAAACCTTTAGCACATCTTTGCTTTATTTAGACTTGCAATAATTTAAAAATTTAATTTAATGGGCTCTTAGGCAAAGAAGACTGTAGTAATTAATTCTGTTTTGTCAGGAAACACTTAGTATTAAATTTCATCCTTTACTGGAGGATTCTGCTCATACTTATAAATGTAGTGACCTTTACTAAACATCTGCTGCTGGACGTTTATCCTTTCCTTGAGAGACAGAGGGAGAAAGAGAGAGGTTTGGGAGGAAAACTCAAATTTTCAATCCAAAAATTCAAAGTGTGGGGCCATTCTGGCTCCTCCAAATGTCCAGAAGCCATTTCTTTGTTACTACGGGATGGAAACATTTAAAACCACCAAGAAGCTGCTAAAGAATTGAAATTCTCTTCTCTGGACTTAGGTATGGAAAACAAGAAATGCAGACATTGGACATTTTGAATTACATGCTGTAAATATATAAAGGCGTATATATAACTGCAGAATGCATAAATAAAAAAGGTCCATGTTCCACAGACACATCAGGGTTGGAAGAGACCTTCAGGACCCTCTGTTCCAGCCACCACCCAGCACCACCATCATCAGCCACGTTCCCAAGTTCCACATAAAGAATAATCATTTCCACAACCCTTTCGCAGCATGAAGGATGATTCCTTACTTAAAGAATAAAGCAAAATAAACCCCACAAAATGCTGCTCCCGTCCCTGCAGAGAAATTGTGACTCCTGTAAAATAAGCTGGATCTGATGTTAGGTCGAGCACGGGGCTGTCACACAGCAGATTGCTCTAGGACTGAACAAAGATCAGGACATGGCAACCCCAATTTATTATCCTCTGGAGGCCTTATGCAAACCATTTGGGCACTGGCCTGGGGCAGAGGGCACTTATATCTCATGAAAAGCACAGGATTATCGAGCATACTGAAAAACACCGATAGTGGAAATTGCTTTTTTATTAATCCATGCTTAAATTCCCCGTCTGTAATTCTTGTGACCTAAATAGTTGTTCAGTGGGAAACCTGGCTGCTCCAGCAGCTCTGGTGTGAGATCCTTGGTTCCTTGCTTTATTTTGGGAAAGACTACACCACCTACTCCTCCAAATGTTTAGCAAGTGGAACATAAATTGTCTGCTATTAAGTTGCTGATGTTTTTAAACTGCTTTAATCACCAGTGTCTGCATGCAACAAGCACTTCTGCTCTTGGCAGCTGTGGGGGCTCCAGAACGAGTCCTTTGGGCTGAGTGGAGCAACTCCTGGCCAAAAACTGCACTCAAGTATTGCATGATAACATGGGAAAAATAAAAGCAAAAAGAAATTTCTCTCCTCCAAAAGACTGGGAAAAGAAAACGCCTCGTGGCCCGAAGGCAGTGAAGGCACTGGAAGCCTTTTGGCTGCCTGCAGTGAGTTTGGGATGAAAGCAAGGGAACAGGTGAATGGCGCTGTGCTTGGCTGGTGTTTAACACTCACTTTATCGGGGAGGACTGCTGAGAAAAGTGATGGTCACCTGCTGCTCAGCACTGAATTGCTGTTCAGTGCTTTCGGTGGGGCTTGGATCGCTCACGTCCACGTCTCTCAGGTTACCTGGACTGTTCTGGAATTTATCCTAAAGAATGGGATTAGCTGCCCCGACAGGCCAGATGACTTTTGTTTGTTCCTCCCAAATCTTTTGAGCATACAAACCCGGGAATTTGTGATGGGGACGTGGTTCCCAAGTGTGTGCAGGGGGGTTCCTCTGCCTGGCTGGGGGAGAGCGCTGTGCTGGGAGAATCAATTCTGAGCAAATGGGACATTTCCAGAAGCACTGCTGTGCCTTAAAGGATCTCCAGAGCAGCAGCGGTGTGTCCTGCTGGGCTGGGAGCTTCTCTGAACCACAGCCAGCAGCAGCACAGGGACACTCAGGGACCCAGACCCCACGTTTGCTGTGCTGCCTTGGAACACTCTTGTTTGTTCACCCATATCTACTTCTTAGGAGTGGATTCCCACCCCACCTGTGGTTCCTGCTCCCTCTGGTGCTCTTCAGCGCCTGCCCTAAATAGTTAGAGAGCATTTCTGTGCTAAACAGCCCCATCCATCACTGCAGAGGGGGGGGACTATTCCTGAGCAGAGACAGATCTTGGAAGGTACTTCAGGATCCTTTGGGATGAAAGGCACTATTTAAATCGGAGACTTTATTATTGTCTGTCCCACTCGACAAATAAATCACCTGGCAATATGACTCTGGAAGAAATTACTCTTGCGTAAATGAATTCATCCTGTTCTCCCACAGAGAGACAAAAACCCCCTTTACAATAACCATCAAATTGTTTTATAACCAAAATATTGCAATGTTTGAGTAGTTTCCTACTTGTGACTTTGATAATGAGTTTTTGAAAAGTAACCGAGGATGTTTCCAGAAATTGGAAAATAAGATTAGCATATCTGTTAAGTAGGATCCTTTGTTAAGTCAAGCTATTTCTTGTTTGGGTGATAATAGCTGTGCCTTTGTTAATTATTATTTCATATTGTCATTATTAGCCTATTAATAATTTATAGTAAAAGATGCTTCTTTGTGCTATGTAAATGTTTTCATTCTTATGCATCAATTCCTTATTCCATTATTAATGTGATTCATAAATACATTACATTTAGATCCTCTTACAGGAGAAGAGAGATCTGCTACTGTATTTTCCCTTTTGTTTGGATGTGAGGCAGGAAAAAAGTGTGAAGGGAAGATGTCCAGAGAGTTTTCAGGGGATGTACTCACACCTCTGACATGAAGCAGGGGGATGATGGTGACTGAGCAGCTCTCATGTTCCCTTCAGTAAATTGTTATTTATGTTTCATGATCTGTCAGTCTGATGGATTTGCCCTTGGAGTCTGCTCTGGCTCACGGGTTTCCAGCTGCACCCTAAAGGCAGCAGGACTGGAACTGAATTCAGAAAGCCTTGCTGAGAGCTCTCAGGGCTTTTCCCAGTTCCCTGCCCTGCATCCTGGACGTCTGTACCTGGGGATTTACCTGCCTGTGATTGCTTTCCACAACTGGAAAAAGAACCCACAAAAAAACCAAACCCTGCTCTCCCACCTCCTTCCCCTTTGTGCTGTCATGTGCACTTTCCAGAAGCTTCTGCTGTGCCCCATGGAATGGAGCTGGATTTGAGATCCCCTTCTGGGGCAGGAGCAGAGTTCTGCACCCAGTGTCATCTCTATCCCCTGAAAATGCTCTTAGGAGGAGACATTTTGGGGAAAGAACGGGAGAAAATAGTTCAGAGGTCCCTTTGGTTTGTTTCTGGGGTTGGTTTTTTCCCCTCAGCGTTCCAAGCTAAAAGAGGGAACACTGTGGGGCTGAGTCCTCCCTGGGGAGTGCCCCACACCGTGACAGATTTGGACCCAGCAGTGACCACAGCCCTGTCTGTGCCACGGTGTGGGTCCAACTGAGCGGGCTGGAAATGCCTTGTGTTTGTGTGTATTTATCTCTCAGCTGGGTTACTGTGGGTTTGGCATGACTCTCAAACACACGGCTGGTGCAGGAGGAAATCTAGCAATCAGCTGAGTTTGAAACACTCCGTTTAAAGGGCCTTTGCATTTTGGGAGGGCTCTGAAGCTTGGTTGCTGGCCTTAAGGCTCTGACCTGTGTTGGTTTCCATTGCTGGAACTGGAATTTGGAGGTTGTGATGTTACCATAGCAGTAGCTGAAATGCCAGTCCGTGAGGGAAAAGTCAACTGGAGCATCACTGTATTGAGTTTATTACTGCCACGACAAAGTGATTTGTCTTTTATATGGGAACAAGAGCTGACACTGCTTTTCCTTTCAGTGTCTGCTCATGAGCCCTGGCTCAGCATTGGGAGGCAAACCCAGTGTCCATGGCCACCCCCTGCTAAAACACGGAGAACTCCCAGTTTAATGGGCATTAAAACAGTTTGATGCTTTAATACTTATTGGCAAAGCTGTCCACGTTTAATTGATCCCTTTCACATCCAGTGCTGCAGCACAACTAACTAATGCCATCCAGTGGCAATGGCACAGCATAAATTGAGTGTGGCAGGCAGTGTCGTTCGAGGCTCCGGCCATTGCAAAGCTTAATTAACCTGAAAAAGGCACTAATGAGCGGCAAGAGGTTCATCCCAGCAGATGGATAAGAACAAATAAGTGTCTGTGGCTCCTCTCCCCCAGTTCCACAAAACAAACCCTTCAGGCTGCACAAGATTTGCCTGGCTGGGAGGGGAGTGGGTGTTGGATTTCGGAACGAAGTTATTTGTCACTATTTATAAACTATTTATAAACTATTTATAAAGTTTCTGCTTTAGTGCACAGAACTTCGATTTTATTGAAACGCTGACAGGACGTTTCACTCCAGGTGAAAGCCCAAGGTTGGTCTGAGGGGTTTTTTGCATGACAGAACACCCCCAATACGAAGAAATTAACTCTGATTTGGTTATTTCTGCCTAAAACATGCTCCCATATGCAAGAAAAGAAAAAAACAGAGACTAGATCTCTGCAACACAGACTTTTGCTTGCCTCTGAGACTTGGCTATAGAAATAGCTCAATCTTTTCTGTTTTCTGCATGGAAAAATGGCCTCACTCCGCACTCTTAATGAATGCAGAGTGCTTTGAGCTCTGAGTAATTCCGTGTTTTGCTGCGGGGTTTTCAGCCACCTCTAACAGGCTCTAATTGCTGCTGCTCTTGTGCTCCTTGCAATTTCGACAGCCCTGGTCCGGACTGGGAAAATTCCCCATTGCTGACACCAGCCGTGCAAAAAACGTGTGGGAACTGCAAAAGCAGCCAGAGGAAAAGAGTTGTGATGCCAAGCCCTGGGTTGTTGGGCCGATGGGAAATCCTGCCTTGTTCTTGACCACCCTGAGAAATCCTGAATTTTTAACAGCTCTGTTCTGTTCTTGTTAAGTGGAACATGATGTCAGCAAAACAGAGAGCTTCCTTCCTCCTGTCAATGTTAGCTTGTGCTTACTTGGCCAAATGCAAATCTGGCCAAAATGGCCACATTTAAGTTCATCTAAACCCTAAATTTTATATAAAATTACATTTAACTCTTATTTACAACCGTATGCCCAAATTTAAGTATATATAAAACCCGCAAATTGGATATAAAATGACATTTAACCCTTATTTACAACTTTATCCATGTCTCTAAGCAGTACAATAACCAATGAATATTCACTACAGTCAATACTTTGGGAAATACTTGAGATTTTGTCAGGAATACCCAAGGATGGGAGCAGATATCCACACTGATGGAACAGAGTGCCTGACGTTAAACACAGAGTGAAAACTTTTTATTTAGTGCTGTCTTTAGGAAGGTTGGACCATCAGAATTTGGTAAAGCAGCGAGCTCACCCTGCATGGTAATTTCTCAGGGTGTGTAAGAGCTGCTGGCTCAGTGCTTCAGGCTCAGACCTAATTCCCACTTGGTGTGTGAACACAGACACCAAATGGAGGAGAAAAAACCAGTAAAAATCATTTTTTCAGGTCTGGCCTCAGTGACAGGAGAGATCCCTGCCTGAAGTCACTTGCCTTTTACTTTCTGGGCAGAAGTTTTCTCTTCCCAATGATTCAGCAAAGATTTGCAAGGTTTCATTTAGATGATCTGAACAAGTGATCTGAGAGAGCCTGGTTGATTTTGGCCTCAGACGAATGGAGTGATTCCTGCGAGCTCCACTCCCAGCAGACCAGGAGGGTCCTTCGGGAGCCCCTGGGGGCCATGACCCCTTCCACAGGCACATCTGGGTCTTGAAGGGAGCATCTGCTCTCCACCTCTGCCTCCCTGCTATTAAACAGCTGGAGCTCTGCTGCATCAGAAGCTGGGACTGAACTGTAACCCAGAATTCCTGAGGCTGGCTCCTCTGCTTTCAATCCCTCTCCCCACCTGTTTATTCAGAGCCCTACAAAGGCCAGGCAGGCAGCTCCCAGTGCAGTCTTATGGCACAAAGGTGTGGTTGGCAGTGACATCCATCAAGGTGTCTCCTTGTTGCTGTCCATGCCTTTGTGAGGGACAAAATCCACACAACTGCTGCAGGTTAGAGCCTGCCTGCTGCCAGCACGTGGCCAGAAATGCTCACAATACAGTCAGAATATCCAAACATTGTGAGTACCAATGGCACACGGGCCACTGAATAATTTGCATGGTCTAATAATGAAATTCTGTCTCTCTTGGGCTATAGCCCTTAAAAAAAAAGGTGCATATTGTTTTTTTCCTGCCTGAAAACAACTGCCAGCACTGAATGCTAAAATAGAATTATTTCCATTATGTTTTGTCACTTTTTCTGGAAGATGCAGTGTGCAGGCTTTAAGTGAAAAAAAAGCCTGAATTATTTGTGTAAGCTAAAAGGTCATGAGTAATTTTTCCTGCCAACTAATATCTGTTGCCAAAAGAACATTCTATTCAGACTGAAGAATATTAAAAGATGTTGACAGGCCAGAAGACCTTTATGTGGGAGGAACAGTGCTAATGATGCCACACTGATTTAAACTCAGAGGGGTCTGATGCAGCATTTAAAATTCATCCTGTTATTAATTTGCCAGGTGTGTTTTACAGCCCAGGGTGCAGGTGCTGGCTCAGGGCAAGAGCTGAGGATTCAGACCCCTGACAGGAGTCAGAAACAGCCACGCCAAAGCCCTTTATGGAAACAGGAGCAGACACTGATTTTCCTTTCCCTTTCCTCCTCAGCATTGGGAGGCAAACCCAGTGTCCGTGGCCACCCCCTGCTAAAACAAGGAGAACTCCCCGATAAATGGGCATTAAAAAATTTAGATTTCCTGCCCTACTTCATCATTAGATGCACAACAAAAACAGCGTTCTGTAATTTGGAAGACAGTTAATGAATTAATTGCAGGCATCAGGGGGTTTCCCCCATTGATTTAAACTCTGTGGAATTGCTGCTATTTGTTTTATCAATCTTGTTTTACACCTCTCTATCATGCACATAGTAATATTGATACAAATAATTCCTTTTGCCTGAAATGTGCATTTCTCAAGCCAAAGCACATTAATGCTCCCATTGTACAGCTGTTAAATAAGCAGCCTTAAGCCCTACATTTACTTGATTTGCATATATAAAAACACAAAAATGCACAAAGGTATTCTTCAAGCTTTTGTCATATTAGTTCCATTATATACTGGCTTCTGAAAATAAAGATTTAGGTGACAGATTTTCCTTCTCCTTCTATTTTAACCTGGGGTTTTTTTATAGTTGTTTTGACATATAAAGGCAATTTTGTCCTTTTTTTTCTCCTTGTGTATTCTCTGCTGAATCAGTAAACATCTATAATTTCTGACAGGGTCACTTAATTATCAGCAGAAAAAGAGCTGCCTTATCTCTGCTGCTCCTGCTTCTCTTGTGGAGCTGAGCATCGCTGCAGCACCTCATGCCTGTTCATTAATTACAACTCAGGAGCCACTCAGGACACATTTTGCCTTCCTCAGGTGTCACCAGGAGTGGGTTATCTCTGTGTCAGACTCTCTGCTGTGTGCCAGTCCCCAGAAACACCGAGTTAGTCAGAGGAAGAGAAGCAAACCCTAAGCAGGAGGGGCAGATGGACACGGGGGTGGAACAGTGAGCAGGGAAAGTCTCGGAGCTTGTCTTTCTCTGAGGAACCAGGCAGAGCAGTGCTGGGGGTTCCAAGTTCCCAACTGTGACTTGGGAACTTCAGATCCAATCTCCACCTTCACAACAAATCTTTTTCTGAGGCTCTGGGCATAACATTCCCTCTTCCTGTGTCTCATCTGTAGAGCAGGGAAAATAATCTTCCATTTACCCACACTGTTGTAGCTGAGACATTTGTTAATTGAAGGTGGGGGCTCTGGATATCACCAAAACAAAACCTAACTTGTTCTGTTATTAAGATACAGCTGCTGGTATCAAATATTATAGAACGAGAGTATTGCCAGCCATTTACATATCTTAAAATAAATGGCCACATGTGGTGTCTCCCTGCTCCCAATCTGTTCCTTGCCAAGCACATTTCAAGCACTGAAATCAGGCCAGAGATTATCTCTCCAAGAGCTTTCAGCTTGGGCATGGTGTGAGTGTCCAAATTATTTGGAAGCAGGTCACAGAGAGCCTTGGGAATTGTTTTGGAGAGTGGCAGGAAGCCTTCTGCTCAGTGTACAGCTGTGCTTCAAAAAAAAAGGATAAAAGCTGCTCACTAATGTGCAGAAGAGGAGAGAAAATGATACGGTGCCACTGCAGGCACAGGCAGAGCACAGACAGGCCCTGCACATTAGGAGATGCTGATTTCAATGGAATTACACTTGTAAAATTACAGTTCTGGTGAGTCAAATTATACATTTCACATCTCATAATTTCATTGCGTTCTCCATCCAAAGGGAAAAAAGTCCTGTTTAAACAAACCCCCTCCCTATGAAATGAGGCTGGAAAGGATTAAGGATATTATCCTAGTGGAGAACCCATAAAATAAGAATGTGTAAGAGGTATGCAGAACAACACCCAGCAGGTGGAAGGAAACTCCTATTTTCCCCTTCTCATCACACAAGGACAAGAGAGATGGATCACTTACAAATCTGAAAAAGGCTGAAAGCAATCAGGGTTTTTACACAAAGAAAATTTACCCTGGGGGACAGATAAGGATTTAGTGGCATTCACACGGGATTAGACATTTGTATGGATAATGGAACATCCCCACCTCTGTTAGATAAGAAGGGAAAAAAGATAGAAGCACTCCTGTTTCAGGGCATGGCCAGTTACTGAGAGAGACACACAAACTTTCCTGTGGAGTGTTCTTCCCCTGGAAAATGCCTTTTTGTGAAGTGCAACTGTTGTGCAGTGAGGTGTTTGTGTCAGGGAACCTTCCAGTGGCCTCGGCTTCAAAACTCCTCCTGTTTTCTTGGCACCTTCCTCAAGACTGGGGACTTGGGTAGGGAGGGATGTGCTCTGGGATGGTCTGGATGGCTGGAAAATCCGCTTGAGGTGGCAAACCTCACTCCCATCTCTGCGTGCCATGACCAGGGAAATATCCTGCACCATCTGAAATGCTAAAGAGATCTCATTTTCTTCCCAGCGTGGAACTGCAGAATTTAAATTTTAAATTTCAAGATTTTTCTTGGAAGAGAAATTCATCTTTTAGCCTCAGGGACAAGTCTTAACTGTTAGTGTATGCTTTGTTACAGATTACACAGTTATTCTTTGTAAATAATGAATGCCTGACCAACATCTGACCAAATCTGTTGTTTTGTTGTTGAGCAGGGTTTTTTTTGTCTTGGCTTTTTTACTACTAGGAAAGAGTCAGGGACATGGAGGAAGGTAATTACAGAGGATAATTACTTTAAATGCTTTCAGATCTAAGCTGCTAAGAGGCTAGCTGTGCAAAAGGAAAGCAACCATGATAAATATGGCATGGAACAATAGAGAATTGAGGCAGAAAAAGGATCTGGTGCAGTTGAACAAGACATTTTTGGCAACAATTCCGTGTAAATGTTGCAAATGAGTCCAGGTACTTAATAGGCAATTAAAGACAGCCAATGTAAATTAATTAATAGCAGACTCTTAAAAGTCATTAGCTGCTGTGTAATTAATAGAAAATTATAAAGGAAATAAATGCTTGCTTACAGCCTTATTAAGAGCTGAATGTTACATCTTCTTCTGAAGTGATTGGGATGATAAAAATCTAGGGGAAATATGGAAAGCACCATTAAATACTTGCCAGATCTGAGCAAAATTTCCATAGTGTGCAATCACCACTCCATATTTCAGAAGCTGACATGCAGAATGTTTCAGTGTAGGCACTGAGGGTAAGTTGGAGGAGGTTTATCCCAGTCCTTCCCAAGCAGCCTGGAGATCATAAGGGAAGTTCAGCAGTCTCAGGGGGAAGGTCTCATGTATTATTCCATCAGCCCAGCCATAAATTAACGGCTGCATCAGCTCAGAATCAGCCTGAGTCCCAGTCCTCCCTGCCACACCCATCCACAGATGAAATCCCAGTTCATTTTTCATTCCCAGAGTCAGTCCTGGCCTTGCCTGGGACACTGTTTGGCTTTTCCCTCAGCATTCCAGGCCGGGTCCCACCCTGTGCCCACAGCCACCAGCTCTGGGGCTGGGGGCTGACATTGCACTGGACATTTGGAGTTCACTGCCCTGCCAGAGACTAAAATCAGCCTTTGCCACTTGTTAGTATTGCAAATTCACCACTGATGTCCCAGGAGCCCCTGACAGAGCTGTCCCCTCTCTCTGATTGCTCCACAAAGCAATCTCCTGGCTCTGAAGGAGAGCTTTACCTCCCCACAGCCTCACCAGGGCTTTGTTAAAGCCTCAGCCTCCTTTTCTAAAACAATGAATTGTCACTTGCAAACCCGCTCAGAACAGGGAGGGCTCAGCGTGTGAGAGGTTCTTTCCTCACTCAGCAAGGAAATGCTATGCTAAAGTACCATAAAAATCTCTTTTCACCACTCCTTTGCCTCCCTTAAGGCTACACAAATTGTTTCAAAAGAAGGGGAAATGTTTTACTGAAAAAATAGCTGCTTCTCGTATTTCTGCTTTTTCTTTTCCTGATTTTCAGAGGATGAGTGAAGAGCAAATGCCTACAAATGCTCTGCTCTCTGCCTATTTTGAAACAACTTTTTCCTTTTTTTTCCCCCCAGAAAGCAGCTTTTTTATTTTTCAGCAGAATCAAGACAATTTTGTTATTTTCTAGACCCACCTTGACAAGGTAGTGGTATATATTTAGGGATGTGGAAGCTTATAAGAAAAGAAAAGAATAAAAACAACGAAAGAGGCTGAGAGCTATTTCAGACTTTTTCTTGCAAGTGGAGGTGTTGGAAAACTTATTACCCTTAATATTTCCTCATCCTTTTCTATTCCTTTTCAAGTCACAAAGTCTCTTCAAGGACAACTGACCTCATAAGAGAATGAAACATTTTTGGGAATGAAACATTCTGGTGAGGAGCTGAGGGTGTTTTAACAATCAACAAGAGACCAGCACAGAGATCCTCCTGCCATCTCCTGAGTTCCCTTCTCTAATATTCCTCAGTCTTGCTGTTACACAGATGGGAAATCCTTTCATGTGAGGTGTAAGGTTGAACTATTGAGTTTTCAGTCATCACCAGCTGAGAAAGCTGCAGATTTCTCTATCCAAAACTTTTAAAAGTTTTCCTGACCTTCTGTGGTCAAGTATCTCTTAACCTGATCTGAGTGATGTTACAATTCTTTTAGATCCTCTTTTCTTCCAGAAGTTGTACCCTCTATCTGCTCTATTTAATGCTGCACAAACCCACATGGATTCCATTTCATAGTAAAGCAGTTGTTTTTCTACCTTCAGCAATGGCTGGGGATTGTAAATTGGAGTCAAACTTTTCAGCAGTCTCTGTAATTTCATCCAGAGCAGGTGAAGGAGGGTCAGCAAAGAGCTGAAGGCCCTGTGAGCTGGGGTGGGTAACCGTGGGAGCTGCCCAAGACACACACAGAAGAGAAAAACCCCACATCTCAGGGTCAGAAAGATTAAAATTGTGTCAAAAATACTATAGGTCAGCGTGGATTTACAGACATGTGGGAATAGGTGTCGTTGGGATATCTTCTGCAAGCTCCCATTGCCTCTCAAGCCTCTCAAATAGGTGCTGCCAGCACATAAACTGTATTCACTTCTGTAATTCTGTGGGGTTCCAGGTTCCAGGCAGAGTCTCTGGGTGGGGAAAGGAACAAGAGCAGCAGAGAAACTGAAATGGTGGGGACAGCAGTGGTAGAAAGAAACTACTAACAGCAGGAAGTGTTGCAAAGTCAAAAGGATGCAGAGAATTTGCGCTGCACCTAAACTACCTGTGCTGAGACAGACACCCAGCCACAGGCAACACTTCAGGAAAATCTGGTTTGTTCCATCCTTTTTTCCTCTTGTTCTTCCCGCCAGAGTGGTTCAAACTGGAAACAGCCCCTGAGCTTTGGTGCTGCAGGAACCTGGCACAGCAGAGATGCTGTCCCTGCTGTCCTGAACCGCTCCCTTCCAGCCCTGGATGGAGTCACTGGCCTTGGCTGAACTCATCCCACCGTGATGGGACCCACCAGTGACCCACCGTGGCTGTGTTGTGGTGGTGCTGATTGCTCCCTGGGGTTTCCTCTGCCACTGATGGTTTTACCTGTGTTTTTATCTGCCAACGGAGCCATTGCTTTACCCCAGCCCAGCCTCTCTGTGCTTGTCAAGCTGCAGAAAAGCTGCAGAGCTGAGAACCCCACCCGAGCTGATTCCTGCTCCCATCACAAAGCATTGAGCAGAATCTGCCTCTTCAGCATTCCCTGTGCTGTGCTGAGCCCACTGGCTGTTTATGTGGATTGCCAGGGCTGAGTGCTGCCAATAAAGGCTGAGAATTCTGCTTTTAGCCCCCCGTCAGATGCTGGCAATTCTGGGATCCCCTCCCCTCGCAGTGCACCTGCAGCTCTGCTGTCCCCCTCCTTTTACAGATGCCACTCCTTAGGGCAAAAGGAAAATGATTTGTGTACAGACCCTTTGTGCTGCTGGAGACTTCAGGAATGCTGGGGCTGTGGAAAAGAACAGAGCTCCTCGGGACTGCGGTCACTGGGTTTATTTTGGAACAGGCTGTTCTGAATGTGATCATCTCTTCTAAGGGACTGGAAGGATGGGGAGAGGAAGGGAGGACCAAACCAAACCCAACCAAACCCAACCAAACCCAACCAAACCCAACCAAACCAAACCAAACCAAACCCAACCAAACCAAACCCAACCCAACCAAACCCAACCCAACCCAACCAAACCAAACCAAACCAAACCAAACCAAACCCAACCAAACCAAACCACATGTAAAACCCAAATGTCATTATTTGGAATACCAAGGCAGCACACAGGGAACCAGCAGGAAATACAAAAACACTTAGAGGCGGAAATTCAAATTTGTGAGCCCCGACCTGGAAGCAAAACAAAACAAAGGGTGACAAGAAAAAATAAAACCAACTTTCTGAACATATATGTGGGGTCAAATTCAGCAACAATGGGACATTTCCTTACGTAGCAGTAAATAAAGACAGCGTGTTTTGATTGCATTCATTTGGCACATGCTGGATGGAAAGTTCAAATGCTGGCTAAGGAGAGAGCATAAAAATGTATTTTTATGAATCAGAAATATAGAAAACTGATTGTAATTCATAACTCCATGCTGGTTTTATTGTTTTCAAACCACACACCAGCACTTAGGCAGCAGAATTTTCAGTTTAATATGTAATGAGTGTGCTATTCAGTAGTGTATTTTATTAGGCATTAGAAAGATTTACGAGCCATCCATATGACATGGATTACAGAATACATCAAGAACCCAAGGATGATTTTTGCTTCTCTACTAAACAAAATATACTTTAAGTAATTGCTATTAACTGGCATTACTTGCCAGGAGACCTATTTTGATATAACAGAACAAAATGGAAAGGAAAAGGAGGATAAAAAAGAAAGTAAACATAGAGCTGAATTCCATAAAAAAAGGATTAGGGTTTCTTTTTTATTTTGAGTAACATGCAGTTTTAAATTTGATCTAATGTAGAGAAATCAAAGGATGGAGCTTTAATGTTAGCTAATACTCAGTTTTCACAAAAGAAAAATCAGTCTCCTCTAAACGTAGCTTAAGGTAATAAAATTGGGCAGAACAAAAGGGAGAAAAATCAGAAAAATTTCCTTTGCACTATGAGACAGGAAGTTGTTTAAGGCCTGAAAGAACGGGGCTGCAAAGCTCTGGGTTTAAATGCTCGTTCCAGGTGAAGACTTTCTCAATGTCCTTGGATAAATCAGCTGGGAAATGAGAAAGCCCCCATGGCGTTTTTCTCTCTCTCTTTGTTCCCCCCGATGTGATTTCCTTGTTTATTTGATTTTGTCAGCACTGACCATTGACTCAATCTTTGTGCAGCACCCGACACAGCAAGAGTTGCTCGGAATTTTAGTGGGTGATGTTGGGAGCCTCTGTGCCCTGTTATAATAACAAAAACCTCTCATTCAGTTCTGCAAACATTTGGCACAAGTGTCATTCAGTTTAAACAGGAGAACCCAGTGAAGCTTTGCTGTGCTACAATTTCGTTGCCTGCTGCATTTTTTCATTATAGCTGAATGCTGTGTACCAGAACCTGCTTTTAATGTCGATTTTCTTACCATGAAAAGAAAAAGCATCTCCAAAATGAAAAGTGAGTCACAACAAGAAAGGAAACCGAGATAACTGAAATTAATAATAGGAAGAAAAAATACTTTTTAAATGTATTCTGTACTGAGTGACAGAACCTCAACCAAAACACAGCTCTGCCTTTGTTCCTGCTGGCCTGTGAGAACAGGAGATTTTTAAACACAAAACAGTGTTTGTGTTTATTGTTTGACCATTGCAGCCAGTGGGACCATCTCCTGTTGGACCCCCAGTTTTAGGGAATTCCCTTTCCTACATGGGCAAACCCAAGACTTTCAGGAAGCACATTAAAAGGTGGAAACAGCAGATCCAGCCAATGTCCCACTCTCTGTGATGCTGCTTACATCAGGATTTCTGCTCTACAGGGCTTTGAAGACTCTTGCCAAGGACCTGTGTTTATCTGAACTACAAGGACACGTTCAAACAAAAGGGTGAGATTTAGAATACAGCCAAGAAGCTCTGTCTTCAGCTTCTTCATGTAAAACAAAACTGTATCTTCATAACTTAAATCAATCTCATCCTAAAAGACTTCCACTGGTAGAACAGATCTTATGGAAGGGCATTTGTGCACTGGAAACAAATTGAAATTCAACCTTTATTATTCTTCCTCGAGCAAAAGCAAAAGTCCTTCTACAAAGAATGTGCCCCATGCAGGGCAGAGCAGTGAGCAAGTTCCTTAACTACCAGGGTGCTTCATTTCCTCCCTCCCATCACATCCACAGAACGAGTGGTAATTAACCCACAAGTTCTTCAAAGCCATAAGCACCAATTCTTTTAATTGCTTAAATGTTAGAAACTTACATTATGTAAATGCAAGGAGGCTTTACTGAAATTTGTTGAGTGATAATCCATCTGTCTTGGCTAAAGGCCAACGTGCAGGCAGTGGTGCCACACTGAGAGCAGCAGAAGGGAGATTTCTCTTTCTTTTTGCACAGGACTCGAAGTGATCTCTGTGGATTTTAAATTCCTAACAGCAGTCACAATGGCTTTGTGAATTGGGTGCCAGAGAGTTTTCACCAGGAGCAGCTCCCATTCCCAGAGCACGTTCATCACTGCTTGCAAATTGCACTGTGAACATGAATATGTTTTATTCTTTTAAAACATGCATAGGATCAACCCTTTGCAGCAGCTAACTCTTCAAGCAGAGCAGGCTCAATCTGGTGGCTTTAAAACAAGCATAATGACAGAAAAATGTATTTTCCACCAGCTTCAAAAGTTAAAGAAGCCAAGATAGAAAGACAAATCCCTCACTGCTGCCCTGCAGGAAGAGAACAGGCAGTTAAACTTGTTTTTTACTGCTGTGCTCACTGCTTACATCTTCAAATGGCAGGATAATACCTTGAATTAGAGAGGCACATGTACAGCGCCATTCAATTGGAAATATATGTGCAATATACTTTCTTAATTCTTGATAGATTTTTCTACAGCACACTTTAAATATTAGGAAGCTACAAAGATAATTTCAGTTATTCTGCTTTAGGAGGCAAATAAATGTTGTTGTTGAGGGGCCTGGTTTTTGTCTGGAATTTTTATTGAATTTGCTGTGAGCTGTGCCCAAGAGATGCGTGAAGTGCTCCAGAGTTGTGGGGCCAGACAGGCTCCCCAGGGGAGTTACAGGCAGTCCCCACACCCAGAATACAGCAGACAAGTGCTGTAATAACAGATAAGCAAGGAAAACTGAAAGGAAACGGTCTGGGATGTTCTCAGGGCACAGCACAGGTCCCAACCCCACCCTAACCTGCCCCTGACCCAGAGATACCGTGCCCAGTGCTGTTCCTGCTTCACAGATGAGCCTCACGTGTGTGTTTCCATTCCAGGTGGCACTGAGTCATTGAGAACGAGTAAAATCACACACTGGAGTGTCCCACTTTGTTGCTACAAACCCTGAAAGTTCAGAAAATAGTTTTCTAAATGGTTTCTGAGATGTTATTACCTTTCTCCTCTTTGAGCGAATCTTGCAGCAGCCAAATGCTCTGTGCTGTTAAAATGCTTCAGATGCTGCCTGTAGTTTATTGTTCCCTTGAAGCAATTTATTTCATTATAATGTACTCATGGAAGAACATTAGTGTTTAATTATCAGGAGAACTACTCTTAGCAAGCTCAGACTGAAGTCTGAAGTCTGAAGTCCTTGACCTTTGGCTGCTGCTCACCTACAAACTGATGGCTGGCAGTTCAGTGATCTCATGCAAATAATATCTGCTGTGAACCTTATCATTTTTCTATTAAAATTCGTTTGGGGAATCAATCTTTCTGATTCGACCTGCTCTGACTGACAGAGGGAAAACTGCTGTGAAGCAGCTCTGCAGCACTGCGAGGGCAAGCAGAGCCTGGGAATATCTGTGTGAAGCAAGGTGCTGCCAGCCAGGTGTGAAGGAGGGAGAGAAGTCACAGATCTGGATTTGCCCTCTGCCCTGGGAGGGAATTTCATCCTATTTCCCAGCTACTAATGCTGGTCCTCTAGCTATGAGCAAAAGATTCAAAGTAATCAACACACCAGACCTGAGGTAATGGAAGGAAACCTTGAAGGGAACCCTGGTCATTCTCCTCTAACGCTGCAGCCTGACAGCACTTGAGTTAAAGGATTATTTTGTTCGTTTACCTGTGGTCATTTAGAGGCAGGAGCACCATTTTCTCAGCCCAGATTATGTGCCAAGTTCTGGCCTGAGCACCGAGGGTTCCTCTGCAGCTGCTGTGCCCAGGAGTGGGAATCACACGAGCAGCATCACATTGCTGTGTGGGTCTGGAGCACTTTGGATGCAAAGGTCTGGCACAGCACGACAGAATGGCTCAGGAGTAAGGCAGGAAAAAACCAAAAGCATGGCAGAAAGTGCCAGGCTTGGCCAAGGAGATGAGGCAGCAAATTGTATGGGGAGAGACACTTGGGAAGGAAAATTGGAGCATGGGATTGAACATGGGTTTGCACCCCTACTGCAGCTGGGGTGCCCCAAAGCCTTCCTGCCTCTGGCCCCCTTCTTGCCCAAAGCCTTCCCGCCTCTGGCCCCCTTCTTGCCCAAAGCCTTCCTGTTTCTGGCCCCCTTCTTGCCCAAAGCCTTCTTGTTTCTGGCCTCCTTCTTGCCCAAAGCCTCCCCATCTCTGGCCCCCTTCTTGCCCAACGCCTTCCTGCCTCTGGCCTCCTTCTTGCCCATCGCCTTCCCGCCTCTGGCCTCCTTCGTGCCCAAAGCCTTCCCGCCTCTGGCCTCCTTCTTGCCCAAAACCTTCCTGTTTCTGGCCCCCTTCTTGCCCATAAATCCCCATGAACTCTGATGAAAATCAGAGAGCCACGACAATAAAAGAGTGATAAATATCATTACCAGCAAGGAGTAATGCAAGCTGATTTTATTCCTTGCTTCCATCCACAGCACCTGGCCATGCAGGGCATCCTCTGGCTGCCCTGGGAGCAGTGCATGAGCTGCTGTAACCTGCAGCAGCACAGCACTGTGCTCCTGTCACTATGATTTCTGCATCCCAGTTTTAATCTCGCCCTGTGTTCCCCCTCTTCCCTCCTCTGCTAATAAAGTCCTGTGTCCCCTCTGCAGACAAACCTTCATTGAATTTAAAATGCTCCTGGATTTCACAATCACTGACAAAAGGCAAAACACCTCATTTCTTTTTACTCCCCCACAAACTCTAATTCTCTGAAAACTCCTGCCTTCATCACCGACATCCAAGCTGGAGTTTATTCCTCAAGGCCTCACAACTTGGCCTTTAATCACTGGTTTAGCTAAACCCCGTGCACGGTGCAAAACAAAATGAACCTCAAGTGCAAGTGTGTCATTTGCAATCCCAGCTGATTAATCAGCCCCTCGTTCTTGTCAATGAATGTTAATTGCCACGTGCAGATCCAAACACGGAATGCTTTAAGAGCTGAGCTGGGCATTGCCATCTCCTCTGGCTGCGCCCACCCGAGGGCAGGGCACCCTGGGCACAGGAGGTGGTGGGTGCAGCACTGGTGCAGCTGATTAATCAGCCTCATTATGGCTAATGAGCCTCATTACTGGCCTCACCTGTGCTGGGACCAATCAGAACCAACCTCGTTATGGCCCCACCTGTGCTGGAACCAATCAGAACCAACCTCGTTATGGCCCCACCTGTGCTGGAGCCAATCAGAACCACCCTCGTTCCGGCCCCACCTGTGCTGGGGCCAATCAGAACCAACCTCGTTATGGCCCCACCTGTGCTGGGACCAATCAGAACCAACCTCGTTATGGCCCCACCTGTGCTGGGGCCAATCAGAACCAACCTCGTTATGGCCCCACCTGTGCTGAGGCCAATCAGAACCAACCAGAACCGACTAGAACCAACCAGAACCAACCAGAACCAACCTCATTATGACCCCACCTGTGCTGGAACCGACCAGAACCCCCCGCAAACCCCACAAACCCCAAACCCAGAATGTTCCATCACCTGCTGCTGCTGGGGGAGGTTCCTGCCCTGCTGGCTTCCTGTTGTGCTTCCAAAGGTAAGGGAAGGTTTTCATCTTTCGTAGAACTCTCCAAATGCGCCTTGTTGGTGGATTCAGTCTTGTTCTGTGGTTGATTGAGGCCACTTTTGGCCTCCTCAGTGGTGCTTTTTGTGCCACGCTGTGCTCACAGGCCTGGAGCAGGGCTTGGTGACCGTGCAGTGCTTTTGGGGGAATAAACAGGAGCTGTTTCCCTGCAGAGCCCTGTGTTTGGTGGCACAGGCACAGCGGGGCCCTCCTGGGGGCCAGCAGGGAGGAATGCTGTGTTGTCCCAGCACCTCAGCTGGGTGGGCTTTTGGGGAAAAAACCTGCTGGATTTCAGGTGGGTTTTGTTCCCTTCAGAGGGGGTGGAAAGGGAATTTGGCACGTGTGTCTTTGCAACCATGGCCGTAGAGCTCGCTGTACCACGAGTGCTGTAATATCTATTGATTTGTTTGCTTTCCACTCCGAGGTGCTTAACATTGCTACTCGAAAGATGATTTTTTTAAAAGTGTGGTGTTCTACTGAGTTGGTTCTGACATCAAAAAATCAAGGGAAAATGAGCAGGGGAGAGAGCAAGGGTATCAAAATGATTAATTTCTGCATTAGCATTCAGGCACAGAGCGTATTTGGCTTTATGGATTGCTTGTTTCTAAGGGTGTGATCATGGCTTCTGGGCTGCATTAAAAGATGTGTGTCCTAGGCATTGATGCCTAATTTCAGAGGGATTACATTCCTGTGGAATGAAGGAAGGGGAGGGAGGAGAAGGAAAGAGAGAAAAAAGTTCTCCAACCAAATAGCAGCTCCAAACAATAGATGGTGTGGAGCCTTAGACAACTTTGTTCAGCAGCATTTGTGAATTGAACTATTACCCAAATAACCCTGTGAAAATTCATGGGGAAGTGCAGGGAAGTAATTGCTGCCAGGTCTGTCACATGGGGAAAGCCATCACAGCACTGTCCCCTGAGGTTCTGATGGGGTTTGTGGTGCTCTGCTGGATCTGGGTCTGCTGCTTTGATCTCAGCTGAGATGGGTTCTTAGGTCAATGTCCTGGTGATGTTGTAGAGTTGGGAGAATTGGTCAGGAGTCTTTAACTTGATGATATGTCTGTTGTTATTATTGCTTTTAAAAATCCCGTTATGAATTGCTCTGTTGTGGTCAGGACTTCAGTGGTAATATCAAACAGGTTCAGTCTGTGTTTTGGCACAGTGGAAATGTATATTTTGCTTTTATGTATAAATGCATATTTTACTTTTATGTATAAATCTCTCATATATTTTGCTTTTATGTATAAATGCATATTTTACTTTTATGTGTAAATCTTGTCCCTCTGTGACCACTCGTGTATCAAAGCAGCCACATACTTCATTATTTTTCTTCCTGTGAATGTATATGAAGACCACAAAGCTCCCCAAGTGTCCCCAGGTGAGTTTTGATGGTGCAGGTGCCAGAGCTGGCCAAGAGCCTGGGGAGGGGCTGAGCACAAACACAGCCCCACGGGCTGGCTGTGAGCCAGACACCCCAAAGCACCAGGGCTCATTCCCAAAACATCCAGCTGTGTGGGGATCAGCTCAGGAGCCGTGTGGGGGTCAGCTCAGAGGCCGTGTGGGGATCAGCTCAGGAGCCGTATGGGGATCAGCTCAGGAGCTGTGTCAGAATCAGCTCAGGAGCCGTGTGGGGATCAGCTCAGGAGCCGTGTGGGGATCAGCTCAGGAGCCGTGTGGGGATCAGCTCAGGAGCTGTGTGGGGGTCAGCTCAGGAGCCGTGTGGGGATCAGCTCAGGAGCTGTGTGGGGGTCAGCTCAGGAGCCGTGTGGGGATCAGCTCAGGAGCCGTGTGGGGATCAGCTCAGGAGCCGTGTGGGGATCAGCTCAGGAGCCGTGTGGGGATCAGCTCAGGAGCCGTGTGGGGATCAGCTCAGGAGCCGTGTGGGGATCAGCTCAGGAGCCGTGTGGGGATCAGCTCAGGAGCTGTGTCGGGATCAGCTCAGGAGCTGTGTGGGGGTCAGCTCAGGAGCCGTGTGGGGATCAGCTCAGGAGCCGTGTGGGGATCAGCTCAGGAGCCGTGTGGGGGTCAGCTCGGAGGCCGTGTGGGGGTCAGCTCGGAGGCCGTGTGGGGGTCAGCTCAGGAGCCGTGTCGGGGTCAGCTCAGGGGCTGTGTCAGGATCAGCTCAGGAGCTCAGGAGCTGTGTCCCCAAGAGCTCTGCAGGAGGGGGACGTGCCCTGCCTGCAGTGCAGCCCTGCAGGGAAGGAAGGACTCACCTGGCAATCCTGAGGTTCCCTGCAGGTGCAGCCAGCAGTGCCCTCTGGGTTCAGCACCTGTGGCTGTGGGTTTGGGTGACAGCTCTGGTGCATTCCCTGCCCAGCAGCCTGGCAGAGCCCTGCAGCTCCAGGTCTGTTTGTTACCAGTTGTTTTTTTCTACATTCTCATCTCGTAGAACCAGCCATGCATGATTGTAATGAGTGATGGCCTGATTAAATCAAAAGCAGACATGGAAGAAACACTATTAATCTGCGAGCATATGTGATGCTAACAGCCATCACAACATAATGTTGCAATTATCCTAGGTAGAAAAGAATAATTCTCTCTAATTAAATTCTGAGGATATATATATGGATGCATGTTCTGGATCCTCTGTCATTCCTGTGCTGCCAGAAAGAAAGGTACCAGAATTATTTCCAGTTAGCCTGACCACGTGCCTTTTGATTCCAAATCCATCCCAGCACAGCCTGCCTGGGGACAGGCTTTGCAAATACAATGTGCTATCAAAACAGATCACGTGTTCTCAAACGTGTCAGTGGCATCAGTCTCTTCTTCCTTTCTTCTTTTTTTTCTCCCTCCTTCTGTGGCAAAATAAGCTGTAATTTCATATCAGATTATACAGCTTCACAATCCTATTTTAAGAAGCATCAAAGTAATAGTAAAGAATGTGTAATACACTGTGGGAAGTTGACTTAGATAAAGCAGCCTCACAGTTCCCATCAGCTGCAGCCCCAAAGACCCCTCTGGCAATCCTTGGAAGGTGGAGAGAGAAATACAGATTTGGACTATTCATTTTCAGGAGTTTTTTGTACTTTTTATTTTCCTCCCCCTCGTACCTAGAAAATCTGCAGACCCCTTGCTGTGCTCCTTTTGATGGTCAGATTACAATTCCCTGTAATCCCCTACACTCCCCAAAAGTCATTCAGGGGAGAAGTGGCACCTGTGGGGCCCTGTCCTGGGGACACTGATGGGATGTGCAGCACCCTGAGGCTTTGGGTTGCTCAGGGTTTTGTTCCTTTCCTTTGGTGACTCAAGTCCCCCCTGCTCCAGAACACCAACAGCCCTTTATCCACATGGATAAAGGCAGCCTGATCATCAGAGGCAGACAAAGTTCTACCTACAATTCTAGGAGGCTCGATTTGTCCTCAGAGGTTTTCTGTGTAATGGAGGCCCAGGCCCACACACAATATTTACAGAATTATTTCCCCAGTCATAAATCCCTTTCAGTGTCCAGATAGTCTAATTTGGTGCTGGGGAAGGTTTGGAGTTGGGGTGAAAAACTTGCAGTTCCATTAGCCTTTATCACTTCTGAAAATCGGAAATAAAATTAAAATGGTGGCTAATGAGAATATTTGATGATTTTTAGTGACTTTGATATAATAATTGACTTCCAATATATGGTTTCAAAGCAGCTTGATGAGATTTACCCTCCTGCCTTCTCTATCTGTTCTATTCTTATCTTGAACGTCTGTTACAAAGAGACCTCTCCATTTCTTTGTACTAAAATTCCTTTCATCATTTGAAGATTCTTAAAAAGTGTAAGAGGAGAAAGAAATTACCAGGAACGCACCTGATTAATTCAGAAATTAATTGAGGCTAATTTAGATGACATTACAGCATGATGACTTTCATTAATAAATAAAACTATTATCAAAAGGAACACACATTTTCCCCTAAATTGGAGTATACCAGTTCAGCTCCCAGCATTTAAATAACCAAACAGCTCCTGACTTCCCAGTGATCACCCAGGGTGCAGCTCTTGGTGGAAGAGACCTCCTTCAGCTCGGAAATTCAAAATACCAGGAGCTGGGTGGTGCAAAAAGCTTTGTCCTGGGTCCCTGCGTGAGGGGGAATGTTTACATCCTCCACATCACAGCTGCAGCTTTTGCCCCAGACACGCATTCTGGGAAATGTTCAGGCAAATATTGCTCTGGATGGCCTTGAAGTGTAGTTGTGCTGTGGGGCCATCCTGGGAGGGAACTGCTGGGGTCCCTGCTGGATTGGCCTGCAATGCTGGGGGATTCCTCCTTTGCTGGAAATCGGGAGTGGGACCCATCTGCCCCCGTTTCTCCTGGGTGCTGCTGGTTCCCAGAGCTGCTGTGGTGTTTGGGGCCGTGCAAGGGGCAGGGGAAAGGAAAGCCTCCCCCTGGGTGAGCTCTGTGAAACTGGGACCTGCACAAATCAGAGCTGGGGCTGTGCCCCAGCCTGCCTGGGTGCTGAACCCCGGCTGGATCCCTGGGAGAGCAGCTCCAAACTGCCATAAAATAGGGTGGGACTGGAGCAGTGCAGCAGTGCTGAGTGACAAACGAGCATCCTGCGCCTGGATTCTTGAATCATTTGAACTTTCTTAGAGACTGAAGAGTGCTGACTGCCATTCCTGCAAGTTGTGGTGCCACTGATTCCTGAAGGATTTGCCACACTGGAGGTGGGCTGGCTCTGGGTGCTCTATCCCAGAGAGGAGCAGTTCAAAACAGTGCCAAGCACTCATTGCCTTTGTCAATCAGTCTGCCAACCCCAACAATGAATTGATAATTATTGTGATAAGCCAGCCCAGACTCCGTTATTTCCGTGTGGGGAAAGCCAATTCTTTATTCACATAATTTATTTTATTCAGTTTTCACAGACCTCGTGTGCAACACTCGTTGGCTGGGGGTTTTCTTACTACTCCCTGTGTTGGTCAGAAGGTGATTTGTGTGTATGTGCTCAGATTCAGGTTGCTCACATCTTTCCTGGATGGGTTCTCATGGAACACATCTGATTGTTTACACAGATGTACTTATTTTTCAACCCAAGAATGGGTTTGTTGTTAACAGACCTTTCATACCAAGATTGTTTTTGCATGAGAACTTGCAAATTGCTTAACTACACTTAGAAGAGATGACAGGCTAGTTATTAATTTAATAGAGCAGGCCTGATTTTAGGAGTAGTTTCTTTTATAATTCTTCTACCTGTCATGACAGATAATTTTAATACATACATATATATATTTTTTAAATTTATATTTGTATATATATAATTTTCTGACTGGTCTGCTGACTCCAGTGTGCAGCAGTGCTGATGGGAGGTGCTTTTACAGCCTCCCTCTCCACCCAGGCTGTGTCTGCCAGCAGCCTCTGCCCCACCATTGTCCTCATGATGCCAGATGAGCAGGGTCCAGAGAGGAACCAGCTGGAGGAGGGGGGATTTTTACTTGTTCTGAATACCTCCGAGTCTCGTGTAACTGGATTTGAGCAATACTTGATGCCAGACAGTCTCACATAATCGGTTACAGAGCTCCATCAGCTCTCTCCTGGTGTTCACAGCACAGTTTGTGCCCCAGGGAGGGGGTCAGGCAGCAAGCAGCACACCCAGAGCTGCAAAAGCTGCAGGGAAAAGGGCCTTGGAGACTCCTGAACAGTGAGAGCTACAGGAGAAAATCCAAACCTCTGGATAACTCCCAAAGGGGAAGAAGTGCACTGGTAAACACACCCAGGCTGGAGTTGTAAGGCTCAGTTGTTCATGTGTTTTGAGCAGCATTCTCTGGATGCACTGGTGCCTTCCTCTGCAGTGCTTCCTCCCAGCTGTCCTGGGAGAGATCCAGGCCCTGTGCTAGGAACAGGATTGTTTTCCACTCCAGGCAGTGAGAAACCCACTCACAGTCCTGGGGTCTGCTTGTGTTCAGTGGGACTTTCACTCACACAACGGCTTCTCTGTGGCATTTTGCTTAGTTTGTCTTTGTTTGTGTGTTTAAATAAATGAACTGTGCTCTATCCGTGTGAGATCCAGCCTGGGGACTGCTGGTAAATTCTTACATTGCTCAGTGTTTGCAGCAGTTCATGGCTGCTCGCTCCTCTCCATCCAGCTGTGTGGTATCATCTACTCAAACATCTGGTGCTCTCTGGAGGAATTGGAGAAATGGCCAGGAAAGATAAAAACAGAAGGTCAAACAGCAAACTGCACCGTGCAATTCACCTGGCTGCAGTTCCTGAGTCACAAATGGAGGCTCCTTCCCAGAAAAAGGCATCAATATGCAGTCTGTTATTGTTACACGTGAAGGAAAAATAAATGTGGCTGGAGCTCCTTTTCATTGGAATGGCTTATCACTCCTGAGCAGCTTGGGATGGCACAGGAGGCAGCCCAGCCTCCAAAGGCTCCCCTGGCTGCAGCATCCCCAGGACTTTGGTGCAGCTCCAAGCCCAGATGGTGCTGCCTTTGAGCCCTCAGGCACACAGGAGGTGTCAGGCTGGGGGACAAGCAGGGTCCCAGCCCTGTGGGAACACACAGGTCGGAGAGTGAGGCAGACTGAATCAGCACTGGGTTGGTAACCTGGGTGCCTTGGCAAGAACAGACAGAGCTTTGAAGATTGCAGAAGGTGGGATTAAATCTGCTTACCAGAATGAGGATTGAATCAAACTTCTCCAAACAAGATTGTCGTCCTGTTTTCCCAAGTTTTTCGTAGCCTTTTGATAAGATTACATTCTTAGAGTCAGAATCTACAGTTTTTATGTAAACAACTTTTGGTTTTGTAACTGCTGCTGTTTTTTGTTTAGAATTCTTTCTGCTAGGAGGAGAAAGTTGCTTGACTGCTGCTTTGACCAGTGGGGTGTGAGAGGTGCTTGTTTCACCCTCCAATCCATGGTCACCTTTAGAAATCTCTAAATAGCGAGGTCAGAAATGAAGTCGGCCCCTTTTTTGCCTTAGATATCACACAGACTGCATCTCCTTATTTTGTGTCCTAGTGCAACACAAGATGTGTTGTAAAATGGATGGGTTTGTCTGTATCATGCTTAACCTGATCATTGCAGCAGTAATTATTAACCTCCCTAAAATGCTATATAAGCTTTGGACAATCTCAGTGAAATCGAATTCTGATCACTGATCAGTGTTCCCATCTCTCAATCAGTTGTTGATAATGCCCCACTGCTGAGGCCACCCTGTGTCCCCTGGGTGCTGCATCCTCAGTGTGGCCAGGGGGTGCAGGCAAGGCAGGTGAACCCTCCGAGGTTCCTGGGGACTCAGCCCTGACTTGATAGAGAGAGAGGGCCTGGATCCAGTGCCCAGAAATGGAATTTTAATAATGCAGAAATAACAAACCATGAGGTGTGCACTGTGTCTGGGTGGAACTGGAACCAGGCAGCAACAAGGGGCCAAAAGCACCAGGCCAGGTGTGGCACTAGGACACGAAATAAAGGGACGTGGACTCGGAGAGCTTCTAAGAGCTAAAAGAGATTTATTGAAATTTCTGACTCCTTTATATAGCATTTCAAACAAGCCCAGTGATTGGTAGGCAAAGTTAACACCTCTCCAATCACATTGGTCAAGGCAGATGTCCATCAAAGAAACTCCTCCTCCAAGAAAGAATGTAAACAAGATAAAACCACACGTAAACAAATCTGTTCTTTACCGAAAAGTGCGTGAGAAAAGAATTTTCAAAGGTAAACCCCAGAAGGCTGAACAAACCAGGGTGACAGCCAGGCTCAGACAGGAGTATTTATACATTTCAGGTGGGCTCAGAGGGAAGGGTCCAATAGGGGAGAATGATTGGGAATATTAACATTTCTGCACCAAAAATCAACCTTTGGTAACACAAAGGACTAGGAACTTTCTAGCAATTGTTTGCATAGAGAGCATGTGAGTCAGCCTCGTGCTTGTTGCACTTAGAACGGAGTTTCTCAGGGTGTTAGTGCAGGGTTTTCCCTGGGGAAACCACTCTCTACAGACAGATTTGGATTTATTCTACTATTTATATTTATAATTATATAATATACATCATATATTATATCATATCTATTTATATTATTTAAATTCTATTATTTATATTTATTTGTTTGTATATTTATATTATAGTATTATTATCTTATTTATATTATTTACATACTATTATTTAGATTATTTATATTTATATTATTGATATTTATATTTAATATTGCTTCCATTATTTCTACTGCCATCTATTCCCTCCTGGCTGACCAGAACACCCAGTGTGACGTGGCTTTGCTCTGTCCCCGTGGTTTGGGACAATGCTGTGAGTTTTGCTCAGCTGAAAGCACAGCAGAAGCTGCAGGTGCTGGTGAAACCTTTGGCTGTTTAACACATCAGAAATATCAGCTCCAGCCCTCCCCCAGCCCGTGGAGCTGCCTTTGGACAGGTTCCTGTGCCTGAGCCCCTGCTGCTCACAGCTTTGTGGGGTGGTGCTGGGGAGCCTTGAGAACCTGGAGAGCATCAGAGTATGCAGGGGACTGCCTGACATCCTCCTGCAGCAGATTTATTGCCTGAAAGAAGGATATGTGCAAAAGAGAAGTGAAAAAAATACATCATTGGAGGTCTATTCTAAAATGAGAGGGATCTGATTTTCTGGCTTAAAAAAAAAAATCCATTTGCCTTGTTTTTTTAGAAAGAAAGGCCATTTCTCTTTTTGTAGCATCTATTTTTAAAGGGCTGAATTAAAATTAATTATTCCGTGTCTGTGATAAGCCTTTTTGCACAGAGACCTGTCTGCAAGAGTCATTGATTTCCTCTCGCCGTGTGCTCACCAGCTGCAGAAGCAGGGCTTCATCTTTTAATCTCCAATATGAAAGGAACAACAGAGGTCACTGTGGACTTGTATTCTTCAAAGTGATGCAGGCAGAGCTGAGAGAGCTGGCAGCAAGGCCAGCCTGCTCTTCATTTAAGTGTATATATATATATATTTATTTCTCTCTGCTCCCCCCTCACCTGGGAGCCACATGTTCCTGAGTCCAGGGAGAGCTAATTAAAATGGCTTGTTCCTTTTAAATGAGTCTGCAAAGCAGCTTGGTACAAAGCCAGAGCAGGAATCATTTTAACATCCCTGCTTTGAAAAGGAGGGGATTGTCCTTTGCTGTCTCTCAAGCAAAATCTCTCCTGGTTTTGTTCCTCCTTACCCCTACCTTTAAATGGCATTTATTAGAGACATTCAACCCGCTGCCCTGGAGACTTCAAACCAAGAAAAGTGGGCAGTGTGTTGGAGAGCCTGCTCCAGCAGATGTTTTGCCTTTTCCACCTCTGTTATTTTGCAGTAGATCCCATGATGAGAATCAGTCCATGCCTGAAAGAACTCCCAATAACAGGATACAGGCATAAAGAAAAAAATATACTGTAAATTATTTTCACACCATTTAGCCTCTCAAATCTGCTGTTTGTGAAGCAAATGCTGTCATTCTTGGATCTTCACATTCTCTTGGACTTTCAAAGATCCTGAAGCAGGTAGACTAAATGAAAGAAATTAAATGTGCTTTCCCTGTAATGGAAAAATACATAATGAGGCAGCAGTTTCAAGTCTGCTTGATTATTGTGTTCCAGTATATTCCAGAGCTGACAGCCAGACAATAAACAGCACACTGAGTCTTTGAGGTGAGGGCAAATACACAGCTTCATCATCAGAATGATGGGCATCCCAAGCTGGTAAATTTTATGGAATAATTACTTTTCTGAGGCTATCTTCCAGTGGCTGTTACTGTAGCTAAGACAAAACTCCCACACCCTTCCTATGTGAATACAGTTTGAACTTCTGATCATCCAGTGCTGGGGCCCTTGGTCTGACAGCTGCAAACACCACCCAGCACTGTGCTTTACGTGGATTTTTCAGGCTGGTGTTTAAGCTGGCACTCCCAAAGCTGGCTGTCTGCCAGCACCAGCCAGAGACAAATATCAGTTATCAGATTGTGTTGCATGTTCCATGAAGGCCAGAGTCGTCCCCTTCTGCTGCTCTGGTAGAATAAAGAGCTGGGATGAATCTGAGACCAAGCAGCTTATTCTGGTTCTTTACATCCTCTAATAAACGGATGTGTTTTACCCACAGTTACAGTGCTTACCCATGGACTTGATGTTTCCATTACAAGAGAGCCATAAAAAACCTTGTAACTGGCCATTGCAGTGGCAGATTTACAAACTCCTTTTTTCCCCTCCTCTCCATTCAATTAGATGGGAAATTGTAGCCAGAGCTAATATTAAAAATGTCTTCACACATTAACTTAAGGCACTGCAGCCTCCCTAACGGGCTGCATTGGAAGGCAACTCTAACTTTTACACAGCAGGCTGTTAAATCATGACTATGGCATCTTTTGTGTGATGCCTGTTGTGTATAAATTCCGGAGCAATGCCCTGTTTGTCCCCAACTATTCCTTCACTCTCATTTTCACCCTGTTTGCTGAGGGGTTTGACAGCAGCTGGGTTTGCAGGGGCTGCAACAATTCCACGTGCAGGCTGGAATGGGACAGCCCTTAATGCTCCTGGAGCTGCCGTTCCCAGGGGGATGCTGCTGACTTCTGCAAAGTGCTCAGAACTGCCTCAAATCCTGTGCAGAAGATGAGCACAAGGCCTCCTTTTACCTGCTCAGAGCAGAGGTTAAATGTTGCTTTGCCCACGGTGAATTCCACCCTAACACGAGGATCAAAGCAATGGAGTCTTAACAAGCAAGACTTTTCTTTTCCCTTCTAATTCTGTAATTCCAGCCTGGGAAAGTGAGTGAAGTGCAATTGATTGCTCAGTAAAACACTCAATTAGAGCAGATTATCTGAAGGAAAAGAATGGCAAACTCGAATTTATTTTTCTGTGCCGTTAGGGAAGCCTGATAAGGGAATCACTGCAGAGCCAAAGAGGAAACCAGCAGCAGAGAAGAGAATTAATTCATTTAAAAACATGCATTGTGTTTTTACTCAGGGGCTTCTTTTGGGGGAAAGATGCTGGGTGTTTGGGGTTTATTTGACTGCGGATTCCATGGACATGACTTGGGCCCCTCTTCTTCTGCTGAAGTCCCTCTTTTTCCATCTTGGCAGTCTTTGCTGGTCATTCACCCCAGCAGTGACCGTGGTCAGTCATTCCTCTGCCCAAGCAGGAGGAAGATTTCTCCCCACTGAAAGAGTCCAAATGCCAACCCAGCCATCACTGCTGAGCTTGGGTATTAAAGCTGTTGTTTTAAGCGTGTCATTCTGCAAAATAACAGTGATAAATTTCGTTTTCTTGCTGTGCTTAGTGCTGTGGATTTGTTTTCGCTTCTTTGTTGGGGTTGGTTTTTGCCAAGGGCAATGATGGGTCACTCATCCAAACCCTGAGTCTCCCAGCACTCATTACTGTTCTGGGATGGCTCCTCTGCCTGCCTTTTCTCCTGGGAATCAAACTGTAAAATTATTGAGCCAACAGCCCATGACCAGCTGAAAAAATACTGAAGAAAATAAGTTCTGCATGGTTCATAAGCAGAGTTATGGGTGAGCTCGGGGTGGCAGAGAGCTGTGGATGTCAGATTATGGGGGTTTCTCTGCCCCCTCTTTCTCCTGGTGCTTCTGAGGGCCTGGCTCTTGCTCGAGTGGGGGTGAAATTTCTGCCCTCCCAGAAAAAATGGTGTTTGTGATGGGGAAAATCGTCTGTGGCTGCTGGAGACATCCATTCACCTCCAGGTGGAACTGTGCTGATCTGCCAGGGGTCTGGCTGTGGCTGCACAGCCAGTCTGGGCTGAGTGTCCTGTTTGAAGCTGTCTGTGTGTCCTGTGTGAAGGTGTGTGTCTGTCCTGTTTGAAGCTGTCTGACTGTCCTGTTTGAAGGTGTCTGTGTGTCCTGTGTGAAGGTGTCTGTGTGTCCTGTTTGAAGGTGTCTGAGTGTCCTGTTTGAAGCTGTCTGTGTGTCCTGTTTGAAGGTGTCTGTGTGTCCTGTTTGAAGGTGTCTGAGTGTCCTGTTTGAAGGTGTCTGTCTGTCCTGTTTGAAGCAGTCTGAGTGTCCTGTTTGAAGCTGTCTGAGTGTCCTGTCTGAAGCCGTCTGTGTGTCCTGTTTGAAGCTGTCTGTCCTGTTTGAAGCTGTCTGTGTGTCCTGTTTGAAGCTGAGTGACCAGTTTGAAGCTGTCTGAGTGTCCTGTCTGAAGCTGTCTGTGTGTCCTGTTTGAAGCTGTCTGTCCTGTTTGAAGCTGTCTGAGTGTCCTGTCCAAATCCGAGGAGCTGGCACAGTGTCACTGCTGGGTGACATTGCTGTGAATGCCAGGGAAAAGCTCTGCACTCCCCAAACGTGCTCTGGATGCCTCAGCTGGAGAAGGGGGAGCACACATTGCTCAGTCTCAAATGTCCCTGGCTGCACATCAAGTGGGTTTCAAGTGTTCTGTAAAACTGGCCTGGTTTATGAATCTCAGCTCTATTGTCAGACAATAGATGGGCAAAATGCGATGGCAGCAGTTCTAAAAATCGTTTTAATGATGTAAAGTGGCAATATTTTTCATCAGTTATAAAATTATATTGCCTCCCTATAATTCATTTAATGGCAATTATACTAAAAATACTTCACTTGAAGTAAGTATCTGCAAGAGCTCCACAGAAGTGGCAATGTTTGGCAGATATTTGCTTACACCAGCTACACATTGACAATGTAATCCAAGGAGCTGTTTTGCCATTAGTTCTACTTGAATTTGTAGCCTCCAGGCCACTGACAAGTGTCAAGGCACTGTGAAGGCTCAGAAGGAGCCCAGAATTCCTGATGGTTCAAATTTCCCCTCCAAAGCTTTCAGAATTGGATTCGATTGAATGAATTCTTGGAAAGAGAAAGTAATAGCTTGTCTCCATTTGTAGCTGGGCCAGGCATAAACGACAGGCTTTACTGCTGCTTCCTGCACTGCTCAGGAATTCAGAAATCTACTGCATGATGAGCAGCTGAAGAGGTTTTGCCAGGGACTGGAACTGTTATCTCTGCCTTGAATCATTTCAGTGTTTGACTCTGCAGGGCCTCAGCTGTGGAAGCAAAGGGCTGGGCTCCTCAGCTGCTAAATGGAACTGGCTGTTGCATTGGCTGGTTTTGCTGTAAATGGAATAGATTTGGCCAGATAAAGTCTTCATAAGCATCACATTTCTGTTAGCTGAGGTGCTCGTTACTGCTTTTCCACGACTCCCCTTGCCCCAGCCCCACCAAACCTGCTGCCCAGAGCTGAGGCTGTACCAGGAAAGCAGATGGGAGAGGGCAGAGCATGGAAAAATTCAGCATGGGAGGCTCAGCCACACCTCCTCTCGGCTGGAATCAGGTTGTGCTGCTCAAATTTGCCTGCCTAAAGCCTTGGGGTGGGTCAGAGGACCAGAAATGAGGTGGAGCAGCTGCCTTCATCTCTGACTCTCCTTCTTTCCCTGGTGTTCATCTCTGTGTGGTGGAGAGCAGGCTCCAGCTGTCCTGCTGCTCTTTGGGGCTGTGCTGGGGGTGGACACAGATCACAAATATCAGTTGCAAGCTTTGCAATAAAGGCTGCTACAGCCCCTTCAATGCAAGAGATGGTGTCAGCACTCAGAAGAAATCCCAGTTCACCAAACAGCAGCCAGAGAGGGCAGGGTTTGGTGCTCCCTGGGAAGGTTTCTGTGTTGGTTCTGCATCCTGAATTATCTGGGTGGCACCCCTGGCCTGGGCAGGTGCTGCCAGAGGGGAACTGGGCAGCACAGAGCTGACATTTGATATTCTCTCCCTTGGAGGCATGAGGGGCACATCTGTCCTGCCTCTGCCCAGCCTCAGGGACTGGCTCCCAACCCTTTGAGGCTGAGCACCAAATGTGAAGAGGGGAGAGTGTGAGATTTTTCTGCTACAGCACTTACCAGGGACAAAGACTTGAGTTCTGGATTTCTGGTTGTGTTTTATAAGACAGAATAAAAAATTGGACCCGTTTTGGAGGATGGCCTGGATTGTATTATATTAGAACTTATTTTAGCCTCAATGCAGGAGGTGAAGTAAGCTGGGCTCCTCATCCAGCGTGTTTGTCGAACTGGGATTAAACTTGGTTTTACCAGAGTTCCTTTTGTTTAGAGACATTTTAGTCTTCATATCCAACTTCTTCCTGTCACCCAAATCTTGCTCTTGATTGAAGCTTCCTTTAAGTCATGCCCAGTGTTTCCAAAGATGCTGCTCTGCACATCATAAACACACGTGGTTTACATTATAAAAACATGATTTTTTTTTTTCATGGGGAGTAGCTTTCATTGTAGAACAAATTCTCTTCCAGCCACTGGTGCTATTGGGTTGCACTGACAATGGGATTCTCTTATGGTGGGGTAGTGGAAATTATTTTATAGATTACCTATCACTGCTTTCAGTTGTTGACAGCTTTAGTTAATGTAGTGGGACTTGGATTTTTCCCCTTGATGTCTGCACTTTGTAGCCTTTTGTTCCATGTGAAGAGATGGAAAGTAATGGAGAGGAATGAATCCACCACCAGAACGTTACAGTCAGCTCCAAACGTGTGGCTGAAGGAGCAAACAGGAGTGTCAGCTAATTTAATATCTGCTGATTTCCACTGGGTTCTGGGGATCACATAATGCCTACAGTTAAAGTCTTACTGTGGATGGAGTGTGGAGTATGTGGCTGTTAACAACAGGGAATCAAGGAACTTAAGCAGACCACAGTTGTGGTCAGTTTGGGGTCTAAACAGAGCTAGGAGCTGCAGAGTTTGTTTTCCATCTCTCTCTCCCCGTGCTCAGAATTATGCCTCTTGGGTTTGTCAGTGTGGGGATTTTGTGTTTGGGCAAGAATGTCAGCACATTCTCCAATCTCTGCACTGAAGTGTGGGACACCCACAGGAGGGAGGAGAGAGTCTGGGAGCCCTGGGCACGCTGCCTGTGGGGGAAGTGGGGTTGCTCCTGACAACAGCAGCCTGCTGGCTTCTTGCTTGGCTCTCCCCTTGGTTCCTTGCCTAAAATACCCATTTACCTCATTTCTGAGCCACTCCTCGTGCTGCTCTGAGTTTCCCACCTTGCCTCTTGTAGCTTCTGAGATATTTCAGGGCTGCCCTACTTGCAGCAAATGCTGTCAGAGCTGTTTCCCAGGGAGGAGTTAAACTGGGCTTTTTTTAAGGTAAAAAGTGTCTCCTTGCAGTGCAGAACCCTCACTGGGTGGGACTGCTGTGGCTGCCTCTGCTGCCCAGCTCCCTGAGGTTCTGAGCCAGCCAGGGTGGCAGGCATGGTGGCTGCAGGTGGGGCTGTTCAGGCAGGTGGGGTAAGCTCAGGCAGATGGGGTAAATTCAGGCAGGTGGGGCAATTCAGGCAGGTGGGGCTGTTCAGGCAGGTGGGGTAAACTCAGGCAGGTAGGGTAAATTCAGGCAGATGGGGTAAATTCAGGCAGGTGGGGCAATTCAGGCAGGTGGGGTAAATTCAGGCAGGTGGGGTAAATTCAGGCAGGTGGGACAATTCAGGCAGGTGGGGTAAATTCAGGCAGGTGGGGTAAATTCAGGCAGGTTTTTGGCCAGGTTATCTCCCAAAGCCAGAACACTTCACTGAGGTAAAAATGCAGAGAGGAGAATACCTGGGCTGGCCCAGAGGTTTTGATTGTTGGGTGCAGAGCAGGTTCTCAGTGCCCAAGGACAGGAACAAAACCATCTGCAGGGGCAGCCTGTCAGATTTTTGGGTGCTCCCCTTCTGCAGCACCACCACAGCACTGCAGACAAGTGGCAGACGAGCAGAGTTCCCCAGGCCCCCAGGGTTATGCTGGCTCACAGCACTGATGTTTTCCTGTAAGGACAGGGTTTACCTGTTCAGAGAGCAACGGGTGACTCAATCCTCTCCTGAAGTAAATTGCTTAAAGAGTACAGATTTTTTTTCCCTTTATTTTCTTTGTAGCCCAGTGGGTTTCTAGATGAGATGTCAGATGATTTTCATGGTCCAACACCATCCCCACCCAGTATAAACACCCATTTGATGGGACAGTGCATAGTTTTGTGTAGCAGAGGGTGTTCAAGTGGAGAAGTAGGAAACCTTTTCATGCTCTGAGGACCTGGTTTAAGAGGAATCAATCTCTCAGCTCTGCCCTCTCTGAGGTTGCCTCCAGCCTCTCTTGCTGCCTGTGGCAAAACCACTCTCGGGGTGCTGCTGTCAGCTCACAGCACTTGTATTCCATCTCTGTGTCACTGCCTGCAGTCCTGAAAGGCTGGAATGCTGTTTAGCTCCTGTTCTGTACCTAAACCCAGGAACTGCAGGGGAAAAGGAGCCCTGAGGGATCTGAGCAGTTGGTGTCAAAGCTCAGTGGTCTCATCTGGAGGCTTGCTTGTTACCAGTGTGTAACACAGAGTCTGGCTGAAGAACCAATGGCCACCAGGAGCTATTGGATGAAATACCCTGTGGAACGAGACGCAAAAACATTGCAAGATGCCACCTGGTGAAAAAATTCCCTGCCATGGCCGATCCCACAGTGCCAGGAGCTTCCACCACCACCTTCCCTGATCCACCTGCAGCCACGGGAGATGCTGAGCTCAGAGATGCTGCTGAGTGCCAGCTGTGTGTGCCTCAGGTGTCCCTAGAGGGCCGGAGGGACGCTGACCCCTCCCCTGCACTGCTGACTTGCTATGTGTCATCCAGGCACAAGGTGTCTCTCTGGGCTCTCCAGACATTTTAGATTGAAAAAAAAAAAACCCAACAAAAAAAGAAACCCAAACCAACAAGACAAATCTGTAGCTCAAGCTGTGTGGGAAACCTGTCAGCTTGTGTCTGTGCTTTTGTTTGTTTTCTTCAGGGAATGTTCCCTGTGTTAAAGAGGCTGATGTTGGGTTTTACACCTTCCCCTCTGCCCCAGCCCTCGGCAGAGCAGATACATCCAGAAGGGAGGGAAGCCAAGAACCTGCAGGAACTGGGAGTCCAGAGGGGAATTCCAATCGGGATTGCAGTCGGGAAGGAGCCCCTCGGGGCTCAGGCAGTATGGGTAGATAATAAAGCACTTCATCCTCTAATTTCTGTACTGAGAGAAACATTCCAATTACCAATGAACACCATATTCATTGTAGCTGAATTGATAAAACTGATGAAAACTCAAGGTCTGAAGTCCCCTAGAGTCTGAATGTTTGCTTTGCACCCTAGAACTTTAATTAAGAATTAATTCTGGGTTTCACATTCTTTAGAAATTTTTAAATAATAAATAAGTAGAGCTTCTTTCTAACCTTAAAAAAAAAAAAAAGCTACAATTGGGTTACACCCAAGCATTCAGTAATGCCCAAGAGAAGATTGCAAAAGCATTAACTTGTGAGCTGGAGTGTCACCTCTGGATCTCAGATGAATATCTTTGCTTTCTGGCTTTGGTGGTGGCTGTTAAACCCAGACTGAAGGAGCTCAGCTCAGCCACGCCTGGCGCAGCAGGGCAGAGTTTTGCACGGGGCACAGAGGGCCTTGGAAAGTCACTGACCCTTGTCTGGGCTGAGTTCAGCCTCAAAGTCCCTGGCCTGCCAAAAACGGGCTCAACTTGTGGCTGTTAAAGCCAGACCTTCCCAGCACAAGCAGAGGAAGCCCATCCAACCTTGCTCAAATAACTCCACCACGTGGTGCCCGAGAAGAGCCAGGAGCTCAGCTCACCCTGCCTCATCTCCAGAGGTGGTGTTGGGTTGGATTGAAAAACACAGCTTTCTATTGCCCAAACATCCACCAAGGATGGAGCAAAGGCATCTCCGTGTGAGGCTTGTTCAGACTGCTTGCAGGTTCTCGTGCGAGGTGAAGGGTTTTAGAGCACGGCATGAAATTCTCCATGCAGTAGGCAAACTGTGGAGTCATTGTGGTAGACTGTGCTGGAAAAATAATCTCCTCGTGGACAAAGCACATGATAACCAAAAGATGAACACTTCATTCAGTTGTCCACTGCCATCCTGGTCCTGCTGATTCAGCCTTGCTTTCCAGGCAACGCTTTGCTTGGTGATCACAGTGTTTGCACTAAGTCTGCAAACAGTGGGTGCACTCCTACAAACTGGAGGCAGGGAAATTATTCTTAAAATCATTTTCCAGGTGGGATCTGGGCATGTACAACACCCCACTGACACAAATTGCTCCTCTGGGGCTGAACAAAGTAAATAAGATCTAAGGAAAACGACCTTGTGGCGTTAAGTTCTTAATCTTGTATCTTTGCTTGGATTCCACCTAATACTCTTGCAATTAAGAGATTCTCAGATTACTTCACTGGCTCTCATGTCTTTAGCCTTCCTTTACAACCTTGTCAATAGTAGGATTGATAACATTTCCTCCTGTGTGGTAGGATTTGATGCCAATCAGCAAAAATCCTGTCAGGAAGTGACTCTCACAATCGAACTGGTTGTACAAACTGCAAATATACAACTACAGAAACTGAAACAAGCACTCTTCCCTACCCCAAAAACGAGTTGTGAGATTTTGGACCTGCAGTGTGTGAGTAGAGAGCTGACAGGAGGGGAGGGATTTGTTCAAGAGCTGACCCTGGATGTTCTCAAGGCACCAGCAGGCACAGCCAGGAGCAGGAACTCCTCCCTCCCTTCTCAGCCTGGCTGAAACTAAAGGACGTGTGTGCAGTCTGAACTGGTAATTTGGGGAGTGGGTGGGGAAAAACTCCCAAATTGTTGATAGCAGTTCACGTGGTAGAAGCACCAAATGGTTCAACCAAAGATTTCTGCCAGAGATGTCCTGGGAGCTGGGAAAAAGGCTCCCAGGAAAATTGAGTGGCAGTGGCCAGGCTTGTGCAGATCCCCCAGAGCTCTGTCCCTCCTCCAGGGCCTTGCAGTGCTGGGTGATGGGATAGGAACTGACTCACTAGAGTGTAAATTAAGAAATGCAGTGTTTTACTGCTAATCAATAGTGTTCAGGGTAATAAACCTTTCCGAGTCAAACATTTGTGTCCAGTTGATGATTTAATGAGACAGAGGAGGTTTCCCGTTGGGAGGTGCTTTGTGCAGCCCTTGCTCTGCCTGCTGCTGCAGACACTTGGCATAATTGGGGTTTCTATCAGCTCCTGAGGCTTTGCAGCACAGATGTGTTTCCATTCTGAGGGTTTAGAGAGATCAGGAGCAGAGGGCGAATGCAGGCATGACACAGTGCAGAAATTCAACGTGAGGATGGAATACCCCTGTCATGGGGGGACTAAATCCTGGATTTGGGCACTTTAACCCAAATTGTGTCTGTCACTTGGGAACGTCACGTGTGAAATGTCTGTGTTCTCTGCAAAGTGCTTTTATAAACAGGCAAACCAAAATGTCTGAGTGGGTTCATGTTGTTGTAGGACCCGAAAAAAGATGAGAGACTCCAAATATTTCAGAAGGCAAAGAGCATAGAAAAAACTTCATTGTCTAATTCTTACTACCTTTTTGTAAGGTGTTCTGATACAGACTGAACGTGGTTGGTGAATGGGAACAACGCCTCTGTAATGCCCTTGGTTAAACCAGAGAAACAGCTGAAGTCTTTTGAGAAGTAGAAAAGCAAAACACCTCTTGGAGGTAGTTGTTTGGGTAGCTGTTTGCTAGGATTGTTTCGAGAAGAAGCCTTCTTAAGAATTTCTCCCTTGGGAGAAAATTAGCAGGCTAGCAGGCTAAAATCTCTCAGACCCAGAAATATCAGGCCCACAGATGCAGGCATTTAAAACTTGATTCAGTAGATAAATCTTTGGGTTAAACAAAGCCACCTCCTGCCTTGGCGCAGGGCCTTTGTTTTCCTGGGGCCAAGCAGGAGTGACACCCAGCCCGTGTGGCACTAACAGACAGGACGAGTATTTTATCACTCAAAACAAATGAGCACAGAAGTAAATCTGAGCTCTGATGTGTCCTGACACTGCTGTAAATCACACATGACCGCAGAGATGTTTCCTCTGATGCCCTACCCCTTCAAGTGCTTTGCATTTTGACAGCACAGAGTCCCAGCAAGGGAAGGATCTGGGGCTCCCGGGGTCCTTTCCATTGCTGCAGTGATGTTCCAGCCCTTTCCTCCAAAAATTACAATAATAAGCAGTAACACGATAATAATTGTTGTAGTAAAATTACAATAATTAGCTAGAAATTCAGAATCTTTAGCAAAAAGACTCATCAAGCCTGTGGCACAGAAGGATCTGTGAAACAGGCAAAGTGGAAAATTGCATTGAGAAATAAATTTGATTGGGGCAGGGCACAAATACTCTGCATGGAATGCTGAATAAACTTCTGGACATGCACAGAGAAGTGCCCAGAATTAGTGAGCCCAGCCCTGACTCTGCTCCTTCCCCACTGCTGCTCTGATGCATGAACTGGGCTCAAACTATGTTTTCAATTATGCTGTTCAGCTGTATTTTCATTTATGTGTCTTTGATATTATATATATTTGATATAGCCCATAGGTTGGTCACCACATAGAATAATTGAGTTTCTTGGTTATTGAAACTCTCTTAAAACCAAGAACAGAGTTATTACCACATAAAATCATGATTTCACAATTTAGCAAGATAAATTTCATAAACATTCCCAAGAGGTTTTGGTTTTGTCTCTTTGTGGCTGAAGAATTCAGCCCCTGACTAAGTCTATTAAGCCTATTAAAGATTAGCTTATTTCCCACTCCTTTTCTGGCTTACAGAACTCGCCTCAACCACACAAAGACCAGGGGTAGAGAAGGACCTTCAAGGCAAATAAGAAACCAGACGATGTGTAAATGTTCTAAGTGTTGTAAAAACCAGATTTATGTTTTAAGTGATAATATTTTTTAATTCAAACCTCGTGCTTCAGTTCCCAAGGCAACACAAGGCAGGAATTCTCACGTAGAGCTGAGGAGCCTTTCCCAAGGGAGGGGTGAGCAGTGGGGGATTTTGTGGGGACCTGGTGAGGGAAGGTGTCAGTGGCAGAGTGTTGTTGTTATGATAAAAGATCACACAAACCTGACCTTTTCTTGACTGAAGAGGTTTAATTTATTGAAACAAATGAAACTTTATTTATAAGTTTTCCCACAGCTGGACGTGACTGGTCTCTCAATCACCACTTTATCACTATGATTGGTTAATTAGAATTGACACTTCTTGTGGAAACATTTTGCAGGTGTAGGGTTATTTATATATTTTATCTCAGTGTTCTCAAGATATGTTTTGAGAACCCTTATCCGTTTTCACAGGGTTCTTAGGCTTGCAGGCTAAAAATGAGATTCACAGCAGAGCCCTCGCTGTGTAACCCAACCCCAAACCCCACCCCCACCCCAAACCCAAACCCCACCCCAACCCCAACCCCAATCCCAACCCCAACCCCAATCCCAACCCCAACCCCAATCCCAACCCCAACCCCAATCCCAACCCCAACCCCAATCCCAACCCCAACCCCAATCCCAACCCCAACCCCAATCCCAACCCCAACCCCAATCCCAACCCCAACCCCAATCCCAACCCCAACCCCAATCCCAACCCCAACCCCAATCCCAACCCCAACCCCAATCCCAACCCCAACCCCAATCCCAACCCCAACCCCAATCCCAACCCCAACCCCAATCCCAACCCCAACCCCAATCCCAACCCAACCCCAGCCCCAGCCCCAGGCCTGGAGCTGCCCATGAACCCCCCTCATCTCACGCACCCTTTGAAGGTTTTCCCTGCTGTCATCCCTGGTCTCTGCTGCCCGGGGATGCTCCCAGCAGTGTCTGTACATCGGAGCAGTTTGAGTTTTGCTGCCATAATGAATGGAAATTGAATCAATCTCTTCTGGGACTCACTCCAAGATTCAACATTAAAGCAGGGTTTTTACACACACCCTACACACACTCCTGCAGTAAGCATAACTTCAGTTAATATTCCTAACAGCTACATTTTCCCCTCAAAAACGAGCTCATTAGCTTGTAAAATATACAGGACTCAGGTGCTTGATAGCAAATAAAGCCTTTAAAAAATTACGTTTAACCGCCAGGGATTTTAGGAGCCTGACAAGGAACAGCTATTTCACCCAGAGCTTTTTTTGAGGCACTCTAGAGCAAGTTCAGAATTCTAATTTTGGAGTTAAAAAATTTCAAGGTTGTTCCTTGAGGAGACAGGAGGAGAACGTGCTGCTTGGAGGACCAAACTCCTCTGCTGAGGGTCAGAAAATGCCATGACTTCCTCTAGACCCACGGCAAACTTGTATCCTCAACAGGACAAAGAACTTGGAACAATTTTTTTTTTGTAAAGGGAATAAAATGAGGAAGGAAGAACTGAAAGATTCCAAAAAGTTTAATTGGTTTGATTTTGTTTGGGTTTTTTTGTGGTTTTTTTTTTTTGTGTGTGTGTGGTTTGTTGGTTGGTTGGTTTTTGGTTTTATGTTTGGGTTTTGGTTTTATGTTTGGTTTTTGGTTCTACATTTGGTTTTATGTTTGTTTTTGGTTGTTTTTTGGGGGGTTGTTTTTTGGGGTTTGTTTTTTTGGGTTTGGTTTTTCCGGCTTTGGTTTTTCCGGCTTTGGTTTTGTGGGTTGTTTGTGAGTTGTTTATGGTTTGTTTGTTTGTGTTTGGTTTTATTTGTTTGTGTTTGTTTGGGTTTGGTTGGTTGGATTTTTTGTTTGTTTTTGGGGGGGAGTCAGGTTTTTTTATTTGGTTTTGGTTTGTTTATTTGGGTTTTTGTTTGTTTTTAGTTTTGTGGGGTTTGGGGTGGTTTTTTTTGGTTTGGTTTGGGTTTTTTTTCTGTGCTGCTCCCCAAGTGAGCCAAAAGGGGGTTCCAGGCCTGGCCCTGCAGCCCCTTGGCTGGGGAAGGGGCTCCCTTGGGGGAGGAATTGCACCTCCACAAACAAAGGCAAGAGTTCAGACTGCCTTGAGACTCTTCCAATACTCCAAATATTTACATTCCTTGAAGCACCGTGCTTGCTCCTGCCAGGGCAGCAGCAGAGCTGTCAGTGGGAAGGAATTCACTCGTGGGTCAGGGAGCAGCCCTGCTCCCAGCTCACGTCTGTGGCAAAGGTTCATTTACACAAACACACTCCTGGCTGATGCTTTTGCAGAGTTTTGCTGAGTTTCAATCTAATTGCTAATGCAGCATTGAGCACTTTTTATCCATCATTACAGACTTTCCTTTGGGGCCTGTGGCTCTGTGTAGGACAAGGACAGGATTTAGTTTTAAGTACCAGACCAAACACGATGAAAGCAAGGAGCGAAGGCTGAGACCTTAATTAAAAGTGAGTTACATTTCAGAGAGCTATTGAAGAAGAAGGAGGTGCTAGGGGCTGGAGAGTAGCTCTAAATGTTTCTCAAAGCCCATTTGTACAGAGAAACAGCCAAAGCAACAGCTCCATTACCCACCTTTGCCACGTCAGTGTTTGTGAAAGGCAAACTTCAAAGGGGTCCGGGGCTGGGAGCAGCCTGGCCCAGGGTGATGGGCACTTCAAGGAGCAGGCATGAAGGAAGGGATGCTGGCAGCTGGAAGCACAGAAGCTCCTCTGAAGTTTGCTGATGCTTTTTGACCTTGCTGGAAATTGGCTGCACTTTGTGATCCTCTTGATTTCTGTGTAAGTTCTGCTCTGCTCAGCCCTCGCTGTGAGGAGCTGTTCCTTTGTTCAGCTCCCTGCTGGAATTCACTCGTGCCTGGTGCTGGTCCCAGACTCCAGCACGACATCCTGCAGGATGGGGAGGAAGCACTCAGGTTCCCTGGAGAGGAGGCAAAGTGAAGCCAAGCTGGTCAGAACAGAACAAAAGCTCAGGCTGATGAGCTTTACCAAAAACCCCTCAATATTTAGGGAATTTTTCATTGCTTCTGATTTATCTCTGGTTGTACCAGGGTGTTTCCCCCCTATATGGATCACAATTACCTCCTTCCAATCTAATTTATAATAATATCTATATCTTATAATCTATAAATCATAATAAATCTTTCATTAGCAAGCAAATGTTACGGCAGGCGGGCTCTGGGAATGTTATTTCTCCTGTGGACATCTCCCTGCCATGCCTTCATTCCCTGCCTTTCCCATCTCCCTGCCATGCCTTCATTCCCTGCCTTTCCCATCTCCCTGCCATGCTTTCATTCCCTGCCTTTCCCATCTCCCTGCCATGCCTTCATTCCCTGCCTTTCCCATCTCCCTGCCATCCTTTCATTCCCTGCCTTTCCCATCTCCCTGCCATCCTTTCATTCCCTGCCTTTCCCATCTCCCTGCCATCCCTTCATTCCTTACCTTTCCCATCTCCCTGCCATGCCTTCATTCCTTACCTTTCCCATCTCCCTGCCATCCTTTCATTCCCTGCCTTTCCCATCTCCCTGCCATGCCTTCATTCCCTGCCATTCCCATCTCCCTGCCATGCCTTCATTCTTCCAGAGGCATCCAGGTCACCACCATCTCCTGGGGATCAGACATCCCCTCTGACGTGCTCTCCAACACGCTGTGGACCTGTCAGCTGCTCAGAGGCCCCTGGACAGGACCAGAAATAACTTTTTACCCCACACCACAAGATCCAAACCTCAGGATGAGCCCTGGGATCTTTGCAGCTCCTCTGGGTGTCCTCTGAGGGATGGCTTTGCCCAGAGCTCAGGAGATTCTCCCTGAACGTGGCCTGTGGCTGAGGGAAATGCTGATTTCTTCCCTTGGGGAGGCACCTGCTGAGCTATCCCCACCTCTCCCTGCAGTTCCCTTGAGAGAAACAGAATTCAGTCTGATCAGAATGGATGAGCTGTGCCAGGAAACCCCTCCAGGCTACCAGACATTCATTTCCAGGGGCAGAGGGAAGCACTGCCCATCCTCTGGCTCTGTTTTATCCCCTTGTTGATGCTTTGGGACAGCTTTGGGGATGCCATCTCCTTTCAGACTTGGGCTGGGTGGTTTTTTCTCATTAGATCACATCATTTTTGGAAACTTCTAAGAATTTATTTTTGTGTCAGACCTTTGGATTCTTTCTTTCTAGAAATTTGCTAATAACCCTTAAGAGCAGAATAATTTATATGAACTCTGTGTGCATAAATGCAATAGATACACAAAGGAGGCTCGTAGGGGATTAGATTTCCTACATCAATTACTGACTCATTGGGGTTTTTGCATAGCTTGTTTTGAAGAAGGCAGTAGCGGGTTATTTGGAGGGTTTTTGTGATTGGTTTGGTTTTTCCTCATTAATTAGGAAGGCTTTGGAATATTTTCACAGTCTTGATTCAGCATACCAAGACTGTGGTTGTTGATCAAAGCAAATACCTTCAGGTTAATTGTTGTCCACTCAAGCAATATATAAGAAAATCACTCATAAATGAGATTAGAAGGCAGTAAAGCCTCAAAGTTCCTGGCAAGATGAGGAGAAAAAGCCACTTGAGGTTGTTGCTGGCAGCCTCTTGCTTTCCTCACAGAAACCTGCCTGTCACTGAACCCTGGGCCCACACTGAGGTGAGATAATTTATTCCCAGGAACAGGGCTCTGAGGCAGGTACCTGCAGCAGGAGATTTTAACTAATGGGCCTGATAGAAAATGTATCCATGGAACCTCTGAATCTGCAGCCAAAGCCTCCCCTTTGTGCCTGGCCCATGGAACAGCTGACCCACTGAAGACCTGGTGCCCTGCAGACCTGCTGGGATGGTGCTGCAGAACTTGCTGTTCTGTGTTTGTAGCTGCAGCAGTGTCTGGAAGAAAGGCTGCGTGTTCCAGATGCCTGGGAATTCCTGCTGGGAGCTCTTAATGGAGCAGTCCCAGGGCTGTGCTGGCTGTGGCTGTGCTCTCACCCCAGACTGCAGCTCTGGGATTCAACAATACTTAAAAATACTCCCCTGAAGTCCCCAGAATAATTTGATTTGGAGTAAATGAATTTCTTTCTAGACTTAGTCAAAGCAATTACATTCAACTCGATGCTGTGGTATGGCATGACATTTATCATCATTTAAGCACTGCAAAGCACTGGAGAACCCAAACTTATCTTTATTCCCGTGCTGGCAGTTTGGTGGCCAGGCTGACTCTGCATTCCCTCCTCTGCTCACTGGAGGAAGAAATGGGAGGTTCTGACAGAACTTGAAATGCTACCCCAAGTGAGCAAAGGATAGGTAGACCTAGGTTGATGTGGGGTTTATTTACAAATCAACTTCATATCTCACATCTCTTGGGTTTGGATTTTTTTTTTCCACCTGATATTACCAGAACATGAGTTAACACAAAGCCTTTTTCCCTGTTCTTCTCTATTTACAACTTCTCTGTATGCTTCACCTTCAGTGGGATTTCTGTTTTCTACGTCACACTCTGCCCTTTATTTTATTTATTGCATAACTTTGTGAAAAGAAAATGCTTTTGCCTTCATATGATGGAAGAGTGCCTCCACCTACCTCCCTCAGAAGCAGGATGCTGCCTGAGCCCTGGCCAAGGCAGCAGTTTGAATTCACCCCAATTTTCTGAGCTGCTTGACCGCTCTCAGAGCTCTCTTTTCAAAGAAAGGAGAAACATCCGTGCAGGATCTAGGTCAAAAACCATCAGAAACTCCAGGGATTTTAGGACAGCAGAGAGGATGCTCTGAACTGCTGAAAACTCTTTCCAACCAGTGCTCTCACACATGTGAACGGGAGTTTTCTCATTGCTGATGAGAGGGGGGGCACGGGAAGGTTGAACAGGAGCTTTGGCAGCGAGCTCCTGCACCTTTGTCCTGCTGAGGGCTGCAGATCCTGTGGTCTCTGAGAGCCTGGAGGGGTTTCCTGGTACAGCTCATCCATTCTGATCAGTTTGAATTCCGTTTCTCTCAAGGGAACTGCAGGGAGAGGTGGGGATAGCTCAGCAGGTGACTCCCCAAGGGAAGAAATCAGCATTTCCCTCAGCCACAGGCCACGTTCAGGGAGAATCTCCTGAGCTCTGGGCAAAGCCATCCCTCAGACGAAGATGAAGAGCTGCAAAGATCCCAGGGCATGGGCTCTGTGGCCAGGACAGAGGGATGTTCTCCCCCTCCCAGCCATGCAGCTCCCTCCAGCTGACAGTGATGTGAAATCCAGAGCTGACACTGATGGAAATCCAGAGCTGACAGTGATGGGAACTCCAGAGCTGACTGTGAAGGGAACTCCAGAGCTGACAGTGCTGGGCACTCCAGAGCTGACAGTGATGGAAATCCAGAGCTGACACTGATGGAAATCCAGAGCTGACACTGATGGAAATCCAGAGCTGACACTGATGGAAATCCAGAGCTGACACTGATGGAAATCCAGAGCTGACACTGATGGAAATCCAGAGCTGACACTGATGGAAATCCAGAGCTGACACTGATGGAAATCCAGAGCTGACACTGATGGAAATCCAGAGCTGACACTGATGGAAATCCAGAGCTGACACTGATGGAAATCCAGAGCTGACACTGATGGAAATCCAGAGCTGACACTGATGGAAATCCAGAGCTGACACTGATGGAAATCCAGAGCTGACACTGATGGAAATCCAGAGCTGACACTGATGGAAATCCAGAGCTGACACTGATGGAAATCCAGAGCTGACACTGATGGAAATCCAGAGCTGACACTGATGGAAATCCAGAGCTGACACTGATGGAAATCCAGAGCTGACACTGATGGAAATCCAGAGCTGACACTGATGGAAATCCAGAGCTGACACTGATGGAAATCCAGAGCTGACACTGATGGAAATCCAGAGCTGACACTGATGGAAATCCAGAGCTGACACTGATGGAAATCCAGAGCTGACAGTGATGTGATGAAGATGAAGCCTGGCAGAACTCGGGCTGCAGGTTGGAGTGGTGGCTCCCAAACCCCCTGGGTTGCTCCTTCCCTCTGGCTGCTGTGCCTGTGGATTTATTCACATTGCTGTGTCTGGTTAAAGACAATGCCCCGAGGGTGCTGAGGTCTTGTCTGACTGCAGAGCTGAAATATGGAATTCCAGAGTCCCCTCTCCGTTGTACCTAATTAAGGAGCCTCGTTAACCCTCTCTGTGCACAGGTTGAGGGGATGTCTCTGCTAATGGGTTTTCTGGTAGAGCAGCAGATTTCCCTGACCCCTGGGATTAGGGGCTGTGTTAAAGTCCTCTGCCAGCTTGTGGCAGTGACATTTCCTTTTTTTGTCCCTTCTCTCTGAGAAACCTCTGGGAATTAAACCTATTTCTCTCTTCCCTGGCCCTGCCTCAGGAGCAGTGCCCGTTCAAGGGCTGGGAAATCAGTCACCTCATCTCATGGGAGGTTTTGGGATTCAAAGGGATGAGGACCTGCTGGGTGATGGGGAGCTAAAATTTGAGTCAGTTCCATGGCCATGCAGAGATAACTGGACCAACAAATCCAGCACAATGCTGGACATCATTTTCCCTTCACATCATCTCTGCACCACAGACATTTTTTAAGGCATGTGGAGCAGGCTGGTCTGCACCACACCAATGCCTCTTCTGTATTTAGAAAGTTATCTGCTGTTCCATTTGTCAGGAAGGCAATGATCTGATAGTTTCCACATTCAGATCTGCTGTCTGGAGAAAATCTGGCCACGGGTGGCTCTGGGGGGATTCACCTGCCTGGCAGCTCCAGGGGGATGTGCTGTGAGCTCATTCCCAGTCTCTGGAAAGCCAGACTCAGCCCTGAACCAAATCCTGCAGACATCACACCAAGGGACATGCACGGAGCAGTGCTCACAGCCTGAACAATATTAATTTTCCTCAGTTCTCTCCTGAAGGCCCACGAGCTTGGACAGCACAAGGTCACCGTGCAGAGCTGGGCAGGCACTGCGAAGGATTTGGCACAGACTGAGAAGGATTCTCTCTCAGCCTCTTCATCCCTCTGTGTGGTGTTCATCTCCACAAAATCCTGAGTGCTCAGGTTTGCTCCTTCCCGTGGCCACAGCAGTTTCCAGAAGCAGCTCCTGCAGCAATGCTGAAGTGTTTAAATGCTTTTGTGTGACCACAAGTGCCAGCAGCAGTGCAGGAGCAGCAACAGCAGCACAGGAATGACCCAATGAACAAAGGAACCTGGGAATATAAAAATACCCAAGGGACCCTTGGATTGAGTTGGAGAAGGGAGGAAAAAAGTCACCTTAGCTATCAGAGTCAGATACTAAGTGATTGTATTTTAAGTGAAATATGAAGCCTGGTATTCAGATTAAACCATCCCCCTGTGGCCTTTAAATCTTTAAATCATTTCCTTGCATGCACTGAGCTATTCTGAGGCACATAACTTGTGCACAGTCCTCTTCAACGAGCAGAAAACATCAGGGACCTTTTTTCCTAGTGCTCCAGCCTATTTCCCCTGCAAAGGGACGAGGCCAGCAGGGCAGGGGGGTGCCAGGGTAGCTCTGTGCCTGTGCACCACAGCAGGTTTGCAGCACAAGAACATTCCCCTTCCACAGACAGCTTTGGCTTGCTTTGTACCTGGCTGTTTCTCCCAGGTGGAACGGGGTCCAGCCAGAATTAAATGGCTGTGCTGCATCTGGATGTTCCTTTCATGGAACAGAACTGACTTGGAGCAGAGGAAATAGTGCCTATTGGAAAAACAACAGCATTAAAGATACACCTTTCACCAGAAAAGCTCTGCAGATTGTCCTGTGCATCTGCAAACTGGACTAATTAGTCGAGTGTGTTACTTTCCTGGCTAATATAAGGTGTGCCTCAAACTTGTACAGCATCAGTGAACTTCAAAAATTCCTCAGGATTCTGCCCTTTGCAAGACTCCTGGGAAAGCCAGGCTTCCTTGGCTGCTGTATCAAACCTAAAGCATCCTAATTACCTAATTTACAAATAAATCAGGGCTGAGTATTGATGCACCACGAGGTTAATTGCTCTTCTTGCTCAATTAGTAGGAACCTTTCTGCTCTTTATTACATTAAAGTAAGCCATTATCACTTTCCGCATTTTTGTATCTGAGGTTCAGTGGTGACAAAACTTTTATCTCAGCTCTGCACACCTTAATTGGTTCCTGTCTTTGCCCATTTCATCACAGAACCCTGACTCTCAGTATCTTGTCCATCAAGATTTGCTCTGGGATTCCACCACGGAATTTGTAAGCAGGATTTATGGACGTTCTCTGGATGTCCTGCTTCAGTTCTCTTTGGGTGCTTTCATATTTCTACAAATTCATCCTCTTGACAAGTGGCTGGCTTAGCTGGCTGGGAAGAGGTGGTTTTTACTCAGCAGGTCAGAGCTTATTAAAGATCCTTTTCCAACATCTGCCAGACTCACTCTTCTTCCAGAATTTGGGTGTTTCATGGAACACCTATTTCATCTTTTATTTTGTTTTGTTGTGATTAGTCACAGATCAAAGGGAATGTTGTGGATATATTGGAAAATAGGATTATAAGTTTGTCAATGGATAATTTTTTCTGTATTGGAAAAAAAGTCAAAATTATCATAAAATATTTGGATTAAACTGAAAACTTATTCTTGTGCTTTTCTTCGGAACACATCCACAGAACAGACTTGGAAACGGATTTTTTCCCCTGGAAACAGAAATTCCTTTTCCCTCTCGGGCTCAGTCAGCAGCAGTGAGCTGGGCAGGTTTGCAGGTCTGGTCTGCAGGTCACCGTGGGCTGTGTGAGCCCTCAAGTGTCTGTGTGAGACACAGAAGTGGGCCAGCCCTGACACACTGCCACTCCTTATCCCAGGCTCTGCTCCACAGCTGCAAAGCTCTGAGCCCTGCAGATTGCAAGAGGTGGCACTTCCCAAGCTCCCAAGGCAGCAGCTGCTGATGCTGTGTTCCCATCCACATCAGTAGATGCTGGAAGGAATAATTTATAAGTGAATGGTGGCTGCTGTTGAAAGGCTTTTGATGCTGCAGCCTTATTAGCAGCAGGGTCTGCTCTCTGTCATTGTTTGCTGTGTGTTTGGAGGATTTGTGTCGTTTCAAATCACCCTGCGATGGCTGATCATGGTTTTGTTTAAGTGGGTTAACTTGTCTGAATAATGAAACGCTTGCAGATGCTTTGACCCAAACTCCGTGGAGCACAGATGGGCTGTCTGTGATGAAAGGGGGAATCAGTAGGATATTCCAGCCTGAATAAGTCAGGGAGTCACAGCTCATCTCCCTGATGCTGCACCTCTCTGATCCTGATCACTTCTGAAATAACATCATGTTCAGTTCACATCCCAAGGAAAATAAACACACTTTCCCAGTGCCCCTTGTTGGCAGAGCCATCCCGGGGTGCTGGAAGAGCTCACCTGGCTCTTAGAGCCCTGCTGCTGCCTTGGGAAGGCTGAGCTGGAGCAGAGACTGGGCAGAGCTGGAGAATAAAGGAGATTTTTATTAAAAGGCCTTTAAGGCACACCTTGGGCAGGACAAGAGCCTGGCCAGGGCTGCAGCCAAGGTGGACCCAAAATGGTCACAAAATGGACAAAGGGTCACGAGGTCTCTCTGTTTGAATGGCAGCTCTGATCCTCTTCAGACAGCTCTGGGAAGGAAATGTTTGCTCCTGCAGCTTCCAATCCACTCTTGTTAGTGTGTCACTGAGCAGTGTCCCTGGGATTGTGTTTGGGGAGAGCACCTCTGATTGTGCCTGCAGTCACTGTGCTTGTGCCTTCTCATTTTCCCTGCTCTTTATCTGAGCCCCTCATCCCCCCGGGCAGCGTGCACACCCCTGGGAAGCAAAGGGAAAAGCTCCAGGAAGGTTTGGTTCCCTGCCACTCCCACCACTGGGAATGTATTTTTAGGGCCTTCTCCCTGCAGTGGTAGGGTCACAGATTGGTGATGGAAATTGGAACTGATTGGTAGCAACAAGAATCCTGGTCAGGACCAGGAGTGGCCTTAAGAACCAGGGAAATAAACTTTCCTGAACCCAGGGGAGCTGCCATGGAGAGAGAGAACGAAATTCTGCACCTTCACCTTTGCCTTTTCTGTCTGTCTGGGTCTGCCACACTGAAGAAAGGCACACAGTCCTCAGGACAGTGAGCATCCTTCAGGATTTCATCTCATCTGGGATTGTCCTGGCATCTCTCAGGCCAGAGGCAGCACCCAGCACCACGGAGGGATTTCTGTGCTGCCTGATCAGTGTTTGCACTGCACGGGTGCTGCTCTGCAGGATTTCCATGTGCTGATGCACAGGAGCCAAAAGATGCTCCTGGTGCTTCCCAGCCAGCATCTCTGTGCACCACAGCGTGGGAAATGGGCTTGGAGAGAACTTCTAAAGCTTGATAGGAAGCTTGCATAGTCTTGTGCAGTTGTGTGTGAACTTTGAGGTGAAGTGTACTGACTTAGAAAGGTCAGAGAGTTTAGTGATCGTGCCCTGTGTGCCTTCACTGCACACAGCAAATGATAAAGCAGGCCATCAAAGGAGTTGTGTCTGATCAAGAGAGAGGGGGAGATGGGAGATGGGTTTGTAGGGAATTCCCAAAGCCTGACTGCAGGCTCACACAGCCCTGTGCATGTGTGTGCAAGCTCTGAGATGGAGTGTGCTGGCTGAGAAAGGCCACGGGACAGGACAGACACTGACAGAGAAATGGAACTGGAAACGAGTTCCAGATGATGGCCTTGCCAACAGACTGGGTATTCTGGAGAAATAGAACCATGAAAGATGTGTTGTAGTAAGACCCACGTGGGGTATTTTAATAAATGATTGGTTTAGAAGCATTGGCAGCATTGTGTGGCAAAAGCTGACAGGCCACAAAACACTTCTAATGGATTGGAATTAGGAAATAGTTTGGTTTCTGATTGTGATGGTGTGAATTGTAACACCTGCACTGTCTCACCCTTCTCATGAGACTGAAAATGGAATGAACTCTTTTATCTCTGGGTCAGAAAAGGGTTTTTTTCTGCCAGCACAGGAGCCCCTCCCCACGCTCCCCACTCTTCCCTGGGGCTGAGCCTCCCCAGGGAGGGGGATCTGCAGGAGCTCAGTGCCCAGCGTGCTGTGAGAAGGCAGCCGAGAGAGCAGAATTGGTTTCTGCTGCAAACCAGGGCCTTGCACAGCTGCCCCGAGAGGTGCCAGGCGTGGCTGGCAGGGCAGTGCCCCTCTGCTGGCCCGGGGCACCCCTGGCAGTGGCTGTGGCTCTGCCCGCAGCCCCGGGGACCTGCAATCCCCAGGGAACTCGGCTGTCCCCACCTTCCCCTGGGCTGATTTCAGACAGCTCAGCCTCTACAGCAGAGATTGCAAGCAAATTCTGTTTCATGTCTGTGGGGAGGAGGCTTGCTATTATCCTGGAACATCTTATTTAGACATTTCAGGTGCTGTTTCTAAAGGGCTGTCAAATAGCTGTCATTTATTTATTCAGCTCAGGTGGAGCAGATGCAGAGGAATTGCCATATCCAGAGTTAAAGAGCACTATCTCAAAGCTTTGTAGAAAAGAAATAATTCAAATTTTAATAACTTTACCTTTTACTCGTGGGTTTTTTCCCCCCATTTCTAAGCTTTTCAGTGTGGGTTGATTACCATATGCATCGCTGTAGGTGATTTTGTTTGAAGGTAGTTGAGTGAAAAATAAAGATTAATCTTGGCTGGATTTTTAATCATGTTTGCAAATGAATTGCAGCAACCAAATATCAGCTGGTGTGGAAATGCAGTTATTACGAACATATGGAATTGAAAGAGTGCAGAACTGAAACTGAGCCCACTTGGTAACTCTACCAGTTTAAGAAGCCTCTCATGACTTGTTCTATAAAATGATTCCTTTGGTGAATGGTGGGGCTGCCTTTAAGTCACCAGCTCTGGGGGAACTTTCTGTGTAGCAGAGTGTGAGGGGAAAGAGCAGGGCTGGGAGAGTGGGCAGCACCTGGGGAGGCTGGCAGGGCTGCTTTGGGCTCTGTTCTTTTGTGGCAGCAAATCCCTGATTCCTACACTGCAACTGGTTTTTTGGTTTTTTTAAATGTGAAATAATGGAGAGGGAGGCTCTGGAAGGATTGAGGGGGTGCCTGGGTCCTGTCCTGCTGGAGGACCCGAGGCTGATGTGGAAATGTGTTTGAAAGGAGAGTGGAGTCACACAGCTGGGCTGTGAAGATGTGCTGTGGGGCCCTCCTTCACCTTCCTCACTGGAAATGGACATTGCTGGTGTTCCCAAAGAGCCAGGGGACAGATCTGTGTCCCACCTGTCCTCCCTGCCAGGAGCAGCTGCCCCATTCCCTCTGCTCTGGTTTCTAGCACTGTTCTCTGGGTGCCTGGGGTGCCTCTCCCTGGATTGTGCTGCAGCCCCTCAACATTTGGAGCAGAAATGGTGTGAGGGGTTTGTTTGGGAAGTTTGAACTTTTGTCAATGTCAGCCTGTTCTGAAGAGCCAATTTTGTGGGAATTCCCTGGGGTGGTTCTGCTCAGATGCTGCTCCCCTTGTGCTCAGTGATTCAAAGGAAGCTCAGTATTTTTATTAACAAATCCCACCCCTGAATTTCGAGTCAGTGCAGTCTGCTCAAATCAGCAAATGCCATCAGCCCACAGCTTTCCTCTCTTTGCTCGTGAATTGGTGCCTGAGTTTGGTTTTCTGTCAGCCAGACCCAACTGACTGCAGCTGCCAGGCCTGAATCTCATTTTCATTGCCCCCTCCTTCCTTAGAAGGTTATCAATTGTTTGGGGCAGACAAAAAAATATCTTCCTACGGCAGTTTGTCCTTTCCTGAACCACCTGGGACTGGCCACTGACACTGAGAAACCATTTCAGCCAGGCTGTGGTGACACTTCTGAGTCATTTGGGATTGACTTGGTTTAGGTCTTTGAATTGCTTTTTATCTTCCCCTCCACTCCCCAGCCCAAGGAAAACATTTGGGGGGTCTTTCCTGTGTTCACTTTAAAATCACCAAATGACCTTGCAGGGTTCATCACTTCCCCTGTATTATTGTTATAGACAGTGCTAAGATTCCAGCTGATGGAGCTGATTGATTCCTGAGTGATCTCTGGAGGGTTAGTTCACGTTCATGATCTGCCAGCATTGTGTAGACAGCCTGTGTTAGAGTTTTGTGTTTATTGTATGTGAAACTGCTGCTCTGCAGACTGCCCCTCTCAGGATGCAGGAACACGAGGGACAGTGTGCACAGCCTCTCTACAAACCACTTGGAATATTTCAGAAATATATAAAAAAATACAAATTAAGAAAATTATTAAAATTAAAAAAAAAAAAAATACAATTAAGAAAATATGGAAAAAAGTAGATCCAGGACAAATGTCTCTCTTATTTTCTCTAGTAGCTGGGTGAAGCCTCAGAGCACGGGCACATGCCAAACTGGGTGGCCAGGGGAGGGAGGAAGGAAAACAAACCATGCTGTCCCAAATCCTTCACGTGAGGCACATTTTCCCATAAAACTTGCACTCTCTGGTATGTCTGACAAATTGTTTTTATATTTCCTACACCAGCATTTCCTAATTAATGCTGCTGTTAGGACATAGCTCAGGGACGAGCTCCACCTCCACAAACCTGCTGCAAACCCTGACCTGCTCTGTCCCTGTCCCCACTCAGCCATGAGGTTTTCTGAAGAAGCATTTGCAGGTGTGTTGGCAATAATATCACCTTAGGAATAATGCCTGTTATCATATCAGTAAATTCACACTATGTCATTCATGTTGTCACAGCAGATCTCACATTTGGTATAGAGATGGGTTAAATTACAGATTCTTGCCTAATAATGTGAAAAGTCTCAGTTTAGTCTTCTTTATAACCCAGCCATCCTGATCTTAGCTACTCACTGCCTTTTGGCTGCAGCAAACTCCCACCGTAGGGTTCTTTTGCAGACTCTGACTGCTGGGTTTCTCCCACTAGAACATGACTGTGTTCTAGCAGGAATATTCACTGGAATATGACAAGTATGTCTTTGCCTCCTCTCACTGCCTGGCTGCAGACCCAGAGTGACCTACAGCAGATCCCTCCCAGCAGGAGGTGTCTCTCCCATTTGCTCAGTCTCCCAGTCTTCCCAAACCATTCCTCCAATACTTTCAGTTCCTTCTTCCTCAGGATCCTCCCCTAGTCAGCTAAGTGGCTTCTGCAGAATCACACTGCTCTGGTGTCCAGTTCCTGTTCTGCATATTGCCAGCACAGGGGTGGCTGTGCAGTTCCAGCCTGGCCGTGTCCCTGCCTTTGCCTTCCCTCTCTGAGCTATTTCAGGCCAGAGCCAGGGGATGCTTTCCTCTAACAAACCCCTCAAAGGGCTTGCCCTGAGCTGTAACATTGCACTGGCTCTAAAAGGATGCTCCTACAACTCAGAGACCGAAATGGCTCATGGAAACAGCTCAGGAATGTGCTGTGCACAACGTTGCTGCTGCTTTTGCACAGACCTTGACAGGAACAAGTCGAAACAGCGCTGTGCCCATCAGCATGGAGCACATTAAACTTGCCCCGCTGGGTCATTTCATAAAGCAAGTGTTAAAAACAGCAGGAAATTGCAAGGCAGTTTGAAATCAATGGAATCCAGCCATCTTAACAGGCCAGTTTTAATTCCTGACATCGTGCAGTGTTTGCATGTTCTTGCGTGGGACTCCTGGGGACACGGGATGGGTTTATGTCAGCCAGCAATTACCCATCCTGGGCTCCCTGAGAGGCTCATCCCATTGCTTTTCCCATTGCTTCCTTGGTCACAATGATTACCAGGAGCAGTGTTTCATAGGGAGAGGAGTGAGGAGTTGTGTCAGACCTCTGGCAAAACGCTCTTCGAGAGAAAAACTCAGATTATCCACTTTGAATGAGCAGAGAGCAATCACCAAAATCCATTAAAGTAATTTCCTCCCATATTGAGTGTTTTTTTATTTTTTTTCCCTCTTACCAAGTGTGTTTTCCTGCTTCTCCTTGGCTGGGAACTTGAGTCTCTCACATGCTGTAAACAGCAGCTCCCCGACCAAAGCTGCATCCATCTCGTCTGTCATTAGCTTTCCACTTTCCCATCTGCCATCAGAGTGGGCTGTGCCTGCTGGAACACCAGGCTGATCTGTCAGCAGCTTCCCTGTTTCTCTGAGCCACTCAGTCCATCACAGATTGCTGGTTTTTTCTTCTCATACAACGGGGTTTTTCTTGTTGTTCTTCTATGGAAACTCTTTCTCCTGTGAGTTTTTTTCCTTGCTGTGGCTTCGTTGTCATTAATGAGGAGTCAGCTTGAAAAAGCTGGTTCAGGTTTCTCAGAGTTCAGAGGTTCTTCTGTCTTCAATATGAGCCATAGCCCTGTGACCCATCACTTACACAGCCAGGATGTTCTTATGTACTGCCCTGGTTTCCAATATTGGTTTCTAATATTATTCCCTCATTTTAGATTATTCTGAGTGCTCCATTGAGTTCTCACTGGAGGTTGCCTAAATTCAGTACATTTATAAGCTCCTAATAATATTTGGTAACATTCTTCTTTAAAAACAACAATTGGAAATCTTAATTACATCAAGCTGAGTTAGGGAGCTGGGTGCTTTTTTTGTGCTGCGATCCGAGGCAGCCAAGCCACTCCTGCTCTTTGAGCTGATTTCTTTTTGTAGTTACTGAATGAAGGTTGATGTTCAAGGTGACAGGGGTGAATCAGCTACGAGAGCAGGACTGGGGGTGATGCAGGATTGGGGGTGATGCAGGATTGGGGGGTGATGCAGGATC
>WAAE01025004.1:0-10035 GCA_013400495.1 Nicator chloris
CCGGCGCCTCCCGGGGGGCTCCCGGTGCCGGCGCTCTCGCCGCTGCCCCTCGGGCGGAGGCAGCCCCGGGCCGCCCGCAGCCGCACCGCCCTGTTTGAAGCGGGGGCTCCCCGGTTCGGTGCTGGCCGAGCGGGGTCCGGGGCTGCGGGCGGCGGGGGCTTCCCCAGCGCCGCCGGCTCCACCGCGCATCCACGCCCGCGGGCCGAGCCTCCCGCGTTCCGCCAGTGCGTGAACCCCACCCAAAGAAAGCATCCGACGGAAGCGGCTGTCGGAGGGAAGGGAGCCGGGAGGTGAGCCCGCGAAGTGCCCGACACCCTGAAGCCATCAGGCCACCTTTGCGCCCGCAGCCCCGCTCTCCGCTGCTGCCCACCCACCGCTCTCGCATTCCCGAGGAGTCCAGAGCGGCGTCAAGCGCCGGCACCGGCTGGCTCAGCCCTGCCTCAGCCCTGCCTCAGCCCTGCCTCAGCCCAGGCTCACCAGCTCAAGCCCCTTCCCCAGGCAGATGCCCTCCCTGCTCGACTCCCAGATGACCCTGTCCTCCACACGCTGAGAGGCTCCTTATTTCATCGTTAGGCAGCAACTGTTCAAAGCAAAAAAAAAAAAGAGGAGGGAGAGCATCTTCTATTCATTTTAGAAGCCTCCCCACTCGTGTTTTGGGCGCATCATGGTGTCCTTGCTGTCAATGGCCCACTGGACGTAGGTGAACTCGGTGCACCCCAGAGTTCTCTATTCAAGCACTCAGCTGTAAGGGGACAGTGTCCATGTAAACCCAAGTTCTGCTACTGTCCTTACATTATCTCTTTGTTTGGCCATGTGTTTGCAGAACCTATTTTATGATCCTGTAAATGCCATGAAATCTGTTGGGTTTCAGCAAGTAGTGCATGTTTCTACCTAGCATCCAATCAGGGAATTCCAAAGTAAACCAGGAATACAAAAAAATTTACATTTTGAAATTAAAATGATGTATCTGGAGGCACCTAGTACACACAAGAGCAGTGTAGATTTGACTCCTTTGGTGGGGCATGGATGTCCTTTTTTAAGAAATACTACGTGATGAGTGGAAAAATGATAATTTCTCCCATTCCCAAAGGGCAGTTCTCTGTGCCCACATGCAAGTGTCTTAGGATGTGTCAAAGAAAAGGCAGCATTTCATCTGTGATGCTAATGAGCTCCGCTGGCCCCTATTGCTCTGCTTTTCCTTTAGGACTTGGTGGCTGCAGTCAAAGGCAGCCCCACCACTCCCCTCCAGGACATTTCTCACCACATTACCCTGTTGAGTTTTTTCCTTGAGAATTGTTGAACTTCTTCAGAGAAGAAGTTTGCTAGAAAGGAACCCATTCTTATTTTAGGACAACTCCTTACAGTTAAGAGACAATATTGGCCACAGCTGAATTGAGTTTAAAAATTTGTGTTAAAATAGTCTTTCTCAGTGTTGTTTTCTGTTTAGTTCAGTTACACCTGGATCAGAGTTTAAAACAGCAACTAACCATAATGTAGGTTCTCATTGCAAGACAAGGAAAGATTTTCATCTGTTACTTGGTTAGTCATTGGTAGGGATTTCTGATGCAATCAGGAATATAGCGTTTTGCCAAATCTAAAGCTTATTCCCAATTTCTTTCAGGGATCATGTAAAAAGAGTTATGGAAAATAATAGATATCCTGGAAAGACTAAGTGTTGTGTTCAGTATTTAACTGCAAGGAAGTCTTCAGCTCTCACACCAAAACAACCAAACACCGTTTTAATGTTAATATATTGTTGGTATTTCTTGATTTTTTTAAAGATTATTTCCTAATCTAGGATATACTTCTTCGGGACTTAAGATTGCTTGTATCCCTAAAGTGTATAAAAAGAAAGTCATTAATAATAATGAAGATATAATCAATTAAGTTGATTTGGGCATTACAAAATCTTAAAAAAACAACCTATCAGAAAATGCATTTGTTAAAAAAAATTAGTAAATTAACACTTTAACAAGAACATTAATACAGAAGAAAAATTATATACTTCTGAAATATAATGCAGATATAAACCAAAATTATAGGATTATTAGCTTAGAAATTCAACAGTTTTAAAAAAATCTGGATTTTGTATATGTTTTTAAAATTTGAACATGAGTTTTTCAAGCATGATGTTTACAACCAGAAATAGTCATTTGATAACCAGATCTCAAAGGTGTTCAGAGCTTTCCACTGCTTGACCTACAACTTCAGAACTTCAAAGCATGTCCTGGCTTGTTTTCACCAGGCTCCACAGAAGCTTTAGGATGAGACTATGCCTGCAGAGAGATGTCTCGTGCTATAGGTTTGCAACAAGGTGTCTAACGTGAAACAAAAAAACCCAAACCAACAAAAAATTCCAACATTTTATACAAGACTAAAACTAAATCAATTGCAACTTTATCTGCAGCAGATGGAAACAGTGGCCGTCTGTACAATAGGATTCTTGTAGGGATTTCAGGTATAAAAATCTCATATCTTTTTCACTCTTTTTTTTTTTCTGTCATAATTTATAGATAAAACAAAATATTCCCTCAGGCTACAGTTTGCGAAGTTTTTGGGGTTTTTTTTCTTTGTTTTTGCTCAAAAGAGTTTCTAAGCTGTCTGGAGGTATATATGGGGTAAACTTTATTTTTCTATGGGAAAAGAAAGGGTTGTTCCCTCTTTTCTAATTATTAAGACAACTGAACTTTGAAACTTGACATTTTGCTGCTTCTCATTGGAATACACCCATGAACTACTTTGAAGTTTGTTTTGAACCTCTGCAAGTTATTTACAGGACACGGGGAAAACCATAAATTAGGTTGACAGCTTTTGCATCCAGAAAGCTGATCTGGTTTGCTCTCTTTCTTCAAAAGCCAGCAACTGAAAATCCCCTTTGCAACCCAGGAGTGTAACCTTTAGCCAGGCCAGGGAGAGATTTCCTAAGGAACTGAGAGGGCACCTGTTGGCTTTTGACTTGGTGGAGCCAGGAAACAACACTCTTGTCTTGTTATTTCCACTGCTCAACCCCCCCTGTCCACACTTTTTCTCTAAGTAAATAACCACAACTTGCTAAAAACACGCACTTCCAGAACTAGCAGTTCTTGGGTGAGCTTTAGACTCTTAAAGCTTAAGGTGGTCTTACAAGGGTGCAATTAAAAATTTAAAAGGAGGATATAAAAAAGTTATATTTAATCGAATAATTAGATTATATGACTGAGATGAAACATCCCCATTTATTGTTATCTTTTTAGAAACAGTGATTTAATTATTTTGATTATTTTTATTTTTACTCCAGGAAAGAAAGCTCTGTTTTTATGAACTTGTCAAAGTTGCAGGAAATTTAACTAAAATTGTGTAAATCTCAGAATTTACTTAAGCAACTTGAACACTGAATTCAATTAAGTTACTTTGTATCTATGTTTCATTGATACTAAACCAGATATTTGGAGTTTTTGTTTTGAAAGAAATTAAGATCATATTTTGACTAGAACCACATTTCAGTTCAAAATTAGCATTTCACCATTGAGTATTAACATTTGAAATCCACACATGACTAAAACAAAGGGGCACAAACGCTTGAATTTTTCTGCAGCCATCATTCAATGTAAGAAAGTAGATTGAAGTATGCAATTGACATTTGGGGTTTTTTTTTCCACCCAAAGAAGGAAAAGAAACACATTTTGTCATTTCTTTGGTAATGCAGCTTTGACTATATTTTTTACATTGTTAACTTAAGGCAAATAAGGCAGGTACTAGCCTTGCCTCTAGCTGTTGCCTGTGAGAATGTTTCACTGTTTACATACAGGCTGGGGCTTTATCACAGGTCTGATGCAAGAAAGCTGAATTTTTTCTCTGGCCTCTGTGACCCCATTACGGTACTTTGTTAGTGTGCATTCTGTGAGCTCAGCCCCACTCCTGCAGCATGACTATACGTTCAAACAATGGACTCAAAACAGGCTTGCAAAAAATAGCCTCAAACTAGCCTTGCAGGCTTAGGTTCACCTAAATATATCACTTGTTTCATGTTTTCCTACTTGATTTTCTAGCTTTGGTTTGAGTAGTATTTTAAGAGCATTTAAAAGCTCAGATAAACTGTTTACTGTTGCAAAACTTTAAAGAAACCAAAAACATTTCTAGAAGAAAAACTTGAATCTGAAATTTGTAGAAACAACTACTTAGTCTAAGATATGTTTGTGTGCCTCCAGTTGTATCAAGGACTGCTCAATTGAGATGTAAATTGAGCTTTAAAACAGGAATTAATTAGCATGAAACTAATGCTATATGTATGCACTTTAATTTTATCAGACTAAGGCTTCTATTTATTTTTGCAGCTTTTGCCTCATGGAGTTGCACAGGATTTTTGTTTCACAGGTCTCTCTTCTACTACTTAAATACTTATTTTGTAGAACTTTTAGTTATTTCACCTTACTCTGGGAAATAACTAGACTCTACACAAAATGTTTTAAAAATAATACAGTCAAGCTTCATTGACTATTTAACTGACAGAAAACTATAACATGGGGAGAAAAATATGGAGATTTCCTTACATAAAAAGATTGTGCCAGCCATTTTATACTGACAATACCTACCCAAATAGATCTCTTGCAATCAGAGTTCCCTAGCATTTAATACCCAAACCATGTAGAATATACTAAGGTAATTCAATGCAAAGGAAATAGTGATATGGTATATCTTTCACGAGAAACACGAAAGACTGAACCTAATTTATTTTAGACCAGATGAACAATAACTGAAATGACCTAACGAAATTATTCACATACAGCACTAATGTCTGCAGGAGGGGGCAACAATCCCACAAGCTCAGCCTTCAGCTTCACAGGTAGTTTTAAATTGCCATACAATCTATAATTCACAGACTCAACTACTCAGTCTTAAGAAACAGACCGGAAACAAAAACATGACTATAATTAACATTAGGATGGTTTCTGATCTTGAGAAAAATAATACATAGCAAATGACAGAACATATATTGTAGTGGGAAAACACACTTTAAATACAAACATTCATGACCACATTCTTCAAAGGATATACATATTAATGGCCAATTTAAACAGCTCTTTTCATGAATGTTACATTGAAATTGGAATGTTTATTCCTGATGAAATTTGCAAAAGACCAAACGATTGTCTGAACTGGATCTAGCGACAGAATAAATGTATTTTAAGTTTTTCAAACAAATTAAAACAAAACAAAAAAGTAAAGTATGAAACTTCAGCAGCTACCATCTTAAATTTTGCCTAAATATAACAAAATAACTAATTTGTATCCAAATTAGGATTTTTTAAAATATTAGAACCAAATTGTTGCAGAGTGTTTACGAAGGCCAACGTTACACTAGCAATTTTAGAGAAAGGGAGGGGATATATCCTTATTAATAAATAATGGCTACATGGAAGGAAATCTGGGCATCAAAATCTAACCAATACTAGGTATTAAAAAGCAAATTTAACACTCCTTCTCTATAATTTTTAGATATGGAAGGTCCTGGGGCTGAATTCACAATAGATGTACGATAATGTTAGCTGAAAACACCGTTATCATACCAGTAAGGCAAAACAGATTCTGGAGAGGAGGGTCTCATTGTTCTCGCCAAAGGGATTTCATGCTTGGGTTGCTGCCCCATTTTACTCCCTTATTTGATATTTTTTTCCTCTTGGCAAAAGATCTCCTTGATGAAAGGAGGAGCAAGCAAGAAATATATTCTGATTTCTCCAAATTGTAAGAAAACAAAACCAGAACAGAACCCCATCTGAAACAAGTTAAAACACATTTAACTAGTGAGAAACACTTTTACTTCTTAAATAACGCCTTCATTTTCAGTTCTTCACTCCTTGTAAAAGCCCCACAAAATATTCTTTAGCTAGAGGAAGCCATATTGGCAATTATTCCTGTCACTTGATCAAATAAAGTTCTGATTTTGTCTGGCTGTAATATATATGATATATTTATATCTTTTCTGCATGCTCTTTCCAACACAATTGCAAAGATCTCAGATTTCAGATATCGACCTGAAATATGGTTAAGCTCTCCTTTGAAAGTCCCATTTTAAACCCAGCTGTGCCAAGTGAAGTGAACACTGATGAAAAGTTTATGTGTATATATATATATAAAGACTGTTAATTATTTTCATGTAATTAAAATGGAGGTGATCAGATTTTTGTTTTGCAAGATCTGTTTGCAAATGTTTGAAAGACGAAAACAAGACACATCGAGCATTCAGGACTTGAATAAAGAGATCCCTGGACAAAATGGGAAAAAAAAATACTTACTTTCAAATCAGCATGTAGAGATTCGTTCTAAGCCACAGTCACCACCTTTCATACACCGGACTACTTATTTAGAAATTGTTTGTATTATTTTAGTGAAGTAACACTGTCATCACATTGCATTAGAAAATCAAGAACTCCTGCAACTTTCCGGTCAGCAAAAGAGCACAGACAGCTAACCTCTTTGTAATTCTTTTTTATTGGAAAGAAACTAGAACAGAGCTAGCTACATTGTTTTATCTCAGGCTCTAAAACTTCCGATGCATCGTGCGGTTTATTTGTTTCATTCCACGCCGGCACCGCCGCGCTCTCCGCTGCCGATTCATCGAGTTTTGTAGCATTTTATGATCAAAATCTCCAAGCAGGAGCGGAGCGGGGCAGACCCCGGTGCTCCCGCCGGCGCTGCGCCGGGCCCCGGCCCTCCGCGGCAGCCTCCCCGGTGTCGGGGGAGCCGAGCCGAAGCGAACCGCTCCCAGCTCCGGCAGCGGAACCGGCCGCCGGCACCGAGCCGTCGCCGCCTCCACGAGCAGCCCGGGCGGGCTGGCGATGTGCGCCTCGGGAAGGGCGGCGGGACCCCCCGGGAGCGCCGCTCCACACCCGGGAGCGCAGATCGCTCCGGCGGTGAGGGGCCGCCGCCGACCCCCGGGCCGGGGAGACCGCGGCGCTCCCAGTGCGGGCATCCCGCGGCGCCGGCCGCGCTCCCCTTGCCCATACGAAGCCGCGCGCCGCCGCTTCTTTGTTCGCCTGCCCTCCCGGCACGGCTGCGGCGGGGCGGTCCCCGGAACCGGCACCTCTGCGGCGTGGCACCCACTTACCGCCTTACAAAGCCCCGGCCCGGCGCCGGGAGGGAAGGAGGGAGGGAGCGGGCTGGCTCTCCCGTCCCATCCCGGCCCTGCCCTGCCCCGGCCGGTGGCGCCGCGCCCCCCGCCCGTCTCGTCTCGTCTCCCCTCCCCGCCCCCGCCGCCGCTTTCGCGCCACGCGCCCCGGGGGCCGGCGCGGGAGCCAATGGGCGGCCGCGCCGCGNCACCCGGAGCCTGCGGGGAGCGCCCGCCGCCACCGCGCCCCGCGCCGGCTGCCCGGCCCCCGCTGCCCATCGCGCCTCAGCCACCAGCCCACGCGGGAGCCTTCCGTGGGCGGCTGTAGTCCAAAAAAACCCCACAAAACCAAAACCCAACCGAGCCCAAAAGAAGAAATTTAACGGGAAATACTGGGGCTGCGGGCGGTCCGACGTGCTACCCACCCACCGTGCGGCGAGCCCAGCGGAGCGGGGGGGGCTTCGGGCCTCGGGAGGGGGCAGAGAGGGAGCGCCCTGCCCGCCCCTGGCCGTGCGAGGGGGGGGACGGACACGGCGGAGGCTCTTGGATTCTCACCCGGAGGTGGGGAGAAGCACATGGTTGAGTTTTAATTCTAAACGGCAGAATGTCGTAAAAGCCCTTGCTAATTAAAGATTGGCTGTGCTTCCTTGTGTGCAATATTTATGTAAGTATTACAACTTCTTCTTGGCTTCTGTGGGCAATAAACACAAACAAATGAAATACAGAAAAAAAATTAAATTTTTGAATAATGCTTTTTCTTGCAGAGGTAAATCGAAAAATACATTAATATGTGGGAATGCTCTGTTGTGTGCTCACGCGTTTGATTTGTGACTGCCAAAATAAATTACATCTCAAATTTTAAAGCTATATCCTCAATAATATTAACATTTGGGAGTGCCCAACTGGTCTGAACTATATTCATCTGTGCAGGGAAGTGGGGATTCATCAGGCAATAAGAACCAATTTTTGTTGTTGAATTACCTTTTTTGGCATTCAAGATTTGGAATTACTCTTCAAACCACTAACCAACCCACACTTCTTAACAAACAAAGCTATATGTTATTTAGATTTACAGAATCTATTTCAGCTTATTAGCAAGAGGATTTCAGAGTATAAAAAAAAGGAGGGGTGTTGCTAATAAGTAAGGGTTTTTTTCTCCCCCCAACCACTTGATTACAAAATGGTTTATGATATTGTTAGACACTGATGCATAGCGTTATTATGAACATTCAATCTTCATTTCTTGAAGAAATCTTTTAACAAAACATATTTTTCAGACCAGAATATTAAATGAAATATATGCACCCTGTTTAGCAATTTAAGAGGAAATACCAGATAATGCTATAGACCAACCATGTAGAAACGAGCACATGGAGACCGACTTATAGATGCAGTACAAATCAAATTTATGAAGAATGCAATTAATCTGCAGGAACAGTGACTAATTCCTTTCACAAGTTTAACTAAGAATTCAGCTGTTTGGAGGGGGCTGTTCTTAACTTAAATAAGCAATTATTTATTTTAGGCAGGCTATACAGAGTGGGGTTATGAAATACAAATTCATTTAGGAAAGAATTCCACATCCAACATCAAAAAGTCATAAACAGGTTAAATCTCTAGGAACAAAATAATTCTCTCTATCCCCAAGATAATTATTTGCTAGTTTTCTACAAAATGGAAGTTGTGATTAAATTGTGATTAGTGAAACACAAAACACTTGATTTTCTCAATCACAACCTCACAACTAAAAGTTCATTAAAATAACCCTGAGATTAAACAATGGGTTGAAATTACAAATATTAGGGTTTTGGTCAACCAACCGCTTGGATGCACACAACAAAAGGGCCGTGTTTCCAACTTACTGCAGCATTCCCCCAGCCCCTGACAATTTCACAATGGTCTGGGGCTCCAGCCTCATGGTGAGCCATGTCTCCTTGCATCATCATACCACCACAAGAGAAATCTTCAGCGGCTGACTCACCCCCTGAGCGCTGGGTACCACCACCACCATCGCCGAGCTGCGGCGGCCGCAGCGTGGGTAACAAAAGCCTGACCCCAGCACGGCTTCCAAGGAGATTTAAACCACCCCTCTTTAATTGTATACTTATTAGAAGTTAGGCACAAAGGTAGGAAGCGTTCCTCTTTATTACAGATTTTCAGACATACTACAGGACATGTGGAAATCCAGTCACTGCTCACTAATAAAAATATTTAACCATTTTCCATGGATATACCTATTAAAACATACCACAAGAAGCCTACCACGGAATAAATGAAACCTTCGGCTAAAGTGCGTTGAATTATTAAACAAAACCTAGTAGATCGCTATATTAAACACAGTACTGGCTTTCATTTCCGTATCCTTTCTTCATCTTCAGGCAACGTTTTGTTTGCACTGGAAAGGCTCCACACCCCCAAACCCCTCCCCCACAAGCCCACCATTGTATCTGTACGAATGTGGAGAATTATGAATGGTTCCTTAGACCGGGCAGGGGGAGGGGGGGAGGAAAAGAGGGGGGTCGCCAAATCCCTTTGTGTGCCGTTACCAGCCGAGGGCAACGGTGCCTTCGCGTTTCCCCCCACGCCGTCCACCATTGCCCAGATGGGCAGGGAGCGCGGCCCCCCCGCCCCTCCCCGGGCAGGGCAGCTCCCTCGCCCCAGGACTCTCTTCTTCATCATCCCCCAACTCTCCTCCACCCCTTTGTCTTTTTTTTTTCTTCTTTCCCCTCTCCCCCTCTTTCTCCTTTCCGTAAGACTCAGCGCAAGAGGCACCGCGAGTAATGCGGGATCATTACCATATGGGGCTCCTCCGGGGCTAGAGGGACCCCCCGCCCCCGCCCCGCAGCCCCCCAGCACGCAGCCGCGGCGGCGCTGCGCGGGAGCGGATCCCGCTCTCTCCCCGGCCGCCTCCCCCCACCATCGCACCCCCTCTTTTTCCTCTCCCTTTTCCT
>WAAE01025007.1:819-15326 GCA_013400495.1 Nicator chloris
CCAGAAAGCTAAAGTTATGTCAGACACTAAAACAGAAATTATGAGGTGGTATGGCTAAAAATTTGAAAGCTTGCTTTAAACATCGTTCTACCTCAAAAACACTCAAAAGTTTTTGGGAAGCAAAAGACTTTTATGTACTGCTTTGATTTGTTTCTTTTTCTTTCTCTTCTGTCACAAGGGCAAGAACAGCCGGCTTTCAGAGTCATGGTAAATTGATTTTGTGTTGTTCACTTAAAAGGAGATTTCTAAAGTTTTGCTTTACTATTACTTGTTCTCAAACATTTCCATTTTTATTATTGATTCTAATTTTTTTCTTTGCTGTGAAATGCTGTAGTAACAAAAGACATTATTTTCATGGAGCAAAAGTGAAGTCCTGCATGGAATACCTGTGAGCATTTTGGTGTTGTACACCAAATTCAGAACAAACTAGACTAAAAACTCTAATGTATTAGAAAAGAACTATAATGACTATTGTGTGTGCATTCTTGTTAACTGTAACAGATTTTGTGTTTTAAAGGGCATGACCCTCGATATAGGAGGTGGAGACTAGAGGACCGAGAGCTAATCGTGGGATTAATGTAGATTTTATTTATAATCCCTCCTGTATTTATGTGCTTTTATCCACTGTTAGTGTGGAAACAAGACAAATCCCCTTTTAATTCTTGTTATTAATGAAGATTTGTCCAAAAGCTTTATTGTGTCTTCAGTGAAAGCCTCATGCTTGGGAAATGCATAAGCTTACCATTGCAGCTGGAGGACTTAGAGGTATTATTCCTCAGGGACTTGCAGTACCATCGCAAGTTCAAGAGAGGCGTTGTGGGAGCACATCAGCTGGTGCATCACATCATATTGCATTCTGTTCTGACACAGAAGGACCATTGCTGTGGATGTGGATGTGGAGGGCAGTGCTTGCCACCAGCTCCATCCTGCCATTCCCTCCTGGATCCTGACCATTGTTACAGAGTTATGCTGAATGGCACCAGCTTGCTCTGAAAGTGTAGAAATCTTGAGTAGGCATATGTAGGCTCAGGGCTATTTACACAGGACACTGAGCATTAGCCCCACTATCTTTTGCCTTATTTAAGGTTTTCATTCAAAGTTCACATGATAATGTCCAAACTCAGAAGAGGGGAATGTTGTGAATGGCTGCTGTGAATGGCATGAGGAAAGGGATGGATAGTGAGTGCAATAATTTCACAAAAGTTAACTATTCCAGTTTTGTACCTTCTTGACCAGAGCTGATTTGCTGAAGTATCCTTTTTCAAATACTAAAAAAAAAGCCCCTCCCCAGCTCAGTTGAATGTTGCTCAAAGTCCCTTGCCATACTTTATGGTTGGATGTATTTGGTTCAAGGGCTCACAAGATTTGGTTCAAGATTTACTTCAAGATTCACACCATCTTTACTTTTGGAATTCTTTAGAAGGTGCTTTTGAGCATTTTTTGGTTATCCATCCTTTTGGATTATGTCTTTTTTCTTTGTTGAGTATACAGCTGCTGTATACTCAACTTAGTGAGACTATTTTGTCAAGGTGAAGGTTTGGTAGAAGCAGTCCAAAATTTAGTGCTCTATAAGAGACATAGCTAATACAAACTGAATGACTTTTGGTTTTTTTGTTCTTCACTGACACCTCAGTACAGGATGTTTTTGTCAGAAATGTCGGTCTCTGAGTCCTAACCAATCCATTTTGAAGGCTGAGTTATAATCAAATGTTCTATTATCTTTGTGCCTGTAGATGTTCTATCAGATAATATGCTGTTGGGAGCTTCTGCCTGACCAAAGTACAATATTAATAAATAGGCTATCTGAGCTTTCATGTGGTTTGAGCCAGCATCGTGGAGTGTGCAGGCTGAGCTACAAATGGAATGTGGGGAAGAAAAAAACACCCAAATACTCACCAGATTATAACAACAATGACTCAAATTATGAGGGAGAAAAATCTTACGAAGGTTTCTTGATGAAATTACTTTCTTCACTGCATGAAAATTAGAGAATCCCCTAGATCCAAGCCCCTTTAATACCCCAAAAAAGACTCTTGCCACCACAGGAAGTCAATTATCTCCATGGTAACCAAAACAAACAGTGAATATTGCTTTAGCAGCCACAAAGAATAAAAATTGCATCTAAAATTCATTTATGTCCTGGGATCAGACACTTGAGATGAGAGAACTGGTCCATAAAGTACCCCAGAGGAGCTAGTAAAAGGAAAAGAAAGTCACTCTTTTTGAAGAGCACAGGGAGCTGTGCTTGGAGTACATAAGTTTACTTTTTGCATAAAAGAATATTGTCAATGTGTCCATATTTGCATGGATACTCCCTTAACTTCCCTCTATAAATCTTATTTTTGGCAAAGGTTTAGCAATAGTTGCCTGAAAAAACAATTAGTTTGTAGTCTCCCTCACTGTGCAGAAGAATCTCTTCTTTATTGCATTAATTAATTTGGGATGAATTAATTTATTCTTATTTCCTTCCTGGTATAAAAAAATACAAAGAATTTGTTTTATAAATATTTCAGTGGAATAAAGAGAATTAAAACTTGGAACTATATAAAATTTCATTCACATTTATGAAGTGTGAAGACAAGCTCAATATAATAACGGATAAGGTGAATCAAAATGGGGAAAAGGCCACAAAAATCATGTGATTTCTGTGTAACAGTGCATCTAATCTAGATATTTGTGCATTTGCAGCCAACACCAATGCCGTATTTCTCTTTAGAATCCTTCTTTTCTACTGTTGCAGAACAAAATGTTTCGGCTTTAAAAACAATTGTATCGATATATCTGAGATATCATCTGTATAAATGGGCTTTGGTTCATGCTACAGAGCCTCGGGAATAGCATCCTTATCAGAAGTGCCTTCAGTCATTGACATTTAGGAAGACCTAGCTAAGATGAGATCATTTATCACACATGTTTCTGTCATTAGTCACTAAGCAGCTCTGTTATCCACAGCCAGAGAGAGTACAAGTGAGCCTCTGGTCTGCTAGGGCATGCCTCATGTTCTTACAGTAAGCATAAATAATGCCCAGAGCGTCAAAATGCTTCAAATCTGCCATGTCCTGCTACAACACCTCAGTAAGTGAACTTTCAGAGAGCTTTTTCTTGGGTCGACCTGCTGTGTATTGAAAGCCTTGAGAGTCTGGCCCTTTGCCTGAATTTTTGTGTCATTTTTCTTATTTGTGTATTATGAGAAGTGTAATTTAGTTTTGTCTTAAAAGTGTGTCTTGCCCAACACCCTACCCCTCCTCCTCCTCCCCTCTCCCTTTAAAAATGTAGTATAGTGACATTTGTATCGGCAAAAAAACACCACAAAAATCTTTTTTTGGGCCATTAGGAAGACATATAAAAAGAGCCTAGAAAAGTACACAGACAGGTGAGAATTGCTGTTATTTAAGTTAAATAAGTCTTGCCACATCTTTCAGGTTTTTCTGTGAGTTATCATCTTTCTATAGTATAATGCAAAGAAAAAAGCTAGTAAAGAAGTTTGATCCATATGCCTTCCACAGCCAATGACATTTTCTCCAATTTAACAAAACAGGAAAGTGGAAGAGGATTTCTTGCCATTTGAATATTATTGCCAATTATTAAATGATGAAAGAACATTACAGCCAGCTCTAAAATGTCCCCAAAGGGAAAAGCTTGTGCTTGGTCCAATTTTTTCCTTTTGTTAATTTATTAAAAATTGGAAAGAAAACTGCCATATTAGAAATATTTTGAAATTATGGTCTGTGGGCTAAAGTTGATTTCAGTAACTAAAAATAACTGAGAACACCTTTTCCTGTTAGCTGTAGAGATTCATCTTCTGGCCTGGCTGGCCAGTTAATAAGTGCAGCCAGACATGACAAATCTGAGCCTTGGCTCCTGTTTTCATTCATTAAATTTCATTAAAGGAAATGCAGACATTTAAAATAAAGTCTTGCTGTCACTTTAGCAATTTCTTTCATGGAAAAGGGATTCTGTGTGACTGCACAATGTGCCCATGAGATAATACTTTTCCCAAGTAATTTGAAGTTTAGACATGTAGGCTGTATTTGTCAGAACATTCATTGGGACTGACAAAAGAGGGCAGGCTGGTGCCCACTGTTTTGGAACCAAAATCATGTGGGTACAAGTGACATACCTGTTGTGAATAGTCCCTAGTACATTCTAGTTCCCAGATTGTGCCCAGGAGCTCTTTCAAAAAGTGGGAACTAGCATTGCCTAAAATCATACCAAACAAAGTCTGAGGAAATGCCACCAAAGCCTGACAGGGATCCTGTGCATTACTTACCTCATTAACACATATCAGTCCCCAGCCTGGACACCTATCCCTGTGTGAAAATTCATGCCTTTTTCTGCTCTAAGTAAAAAAGGAGTAAAAATGACCAGTCAGGATCACTCATCTATATTTTAGAGGGCTGAATCCAGAGGAGGTAAATATGATTTCTATAGATACTTGTGTTCAAAACATTTTCTTCAGATGTTATTTTATATTTATCAAAAAATATCCACATGGGACCTCAAAAAGGAGAAGAAAAATCTTTTAGACAAACTGATGTAAAAACCTCTTGCAGTATACTCTGTCTTGGGTCAGCCAGGAAACCTAGAATAGAATCAAATAATATGTAGTAAGAGAAAATGAAGGAAAATTCTTATAATTTTATTTATTGAATAAGGACAGCATTAAAAAAATCTAGAATATGGATCATATTAGTAACTGTACTGTAAATATTATTTCAGTGCTTTAAAGGGGAGATGTACAATTAAGTAATCAGACCTTGAGCAATGCTCTGTTCTAGAACATTAAGTATTTTAAAAGTTATTGGTAAGAAATCTGCTCAAATACGCTCCCACATGCTCAATGTAACTTGACCTTTTTGTAACACTGCAGGACTCTTGTTCAGTGTTAATTAATAAGCTTTGGAAAATTCTTAAATATAAAATGCAAAACAGTAAAAAGGAAACACAACATTGTAAATAGGAAAAATAAAAAAACCTTAGAACATGGACACATCTTTACACTAGCAAGGGGTTAAAATCTAGATTATATGAGAAGACATAGTAAACAAACCAGGAAAATGAGGAAACTTGGACAGAATTAATGTATTTTGAAAAAGATAAATGAACAAGTAGAATAAATTATCAGTAAAGGCAATTGAAACAAAGATTATAAATAAAATATGAAATATAAAGTATAAATGAGGTTAGAAGACTTAGATTTATTTCCTAAGAAAGAGGAAAGTGAATGATCACACAGGGAAAAGAGGGAAAAGTGGGAAGGTGAGACTAATATGTTAGAAATGAAAGGTTGCAATTGTATTCAGTAATTTACTTTTCATACTTCATTGAAGTAATTATTAAAGATAATTTATAACATGTAATTAAGAAACAGTACTCAAGATGATTTTTTTTTTCCTCACAATTTGGAAAGACCCTTTGACAAACTGGAAAATTGTCAAGGAGAGAAGCAGCAGCACAAATAACAACCATTATGTATAAGCTAAGCTTGTGGTACTTTACTGGGAGAAGTTACAATGTAAATATTTAAAGAGAACAGATGAATGTGAGGACTCCTAACATAAAATAAAAGAGGAATAATAAATACCCTGCAAGTTTGAAAGGTCAAAAGTCTCTCAGACACAGATTAAATTTTCATGGTGTTTTTGCTAGAAATATGACTGTGTTCCCTTAACAAAACCATGACCTCAATTAATTTGTGTTCTAAATAGAGGAAAAGCAATACAGAACAGGATTTTTATTGTTGCAAAATAAAAATAAGTATGCTAAAAATCTTCCATACACAACAATTTATAAAACTTTATGAATATAAAGTTTTTCCTCAATTCCTTTTGCACATTGAATGTCATAATCTTTCAGTGTAAAAAGGTTTGCTGTGAAGCAACTGCAAATGTCCAATAGAAAACGACACTAATTTTTCAAAAATTATTTTGTAGTTAAAGAGAACGATAGCACTATGCAAGGATATGCAGCATCATTTCAAAAAAGAGAAAACAGGGATCTATCACTGAAATAACCTGAGTTTAGTGGGATGGTGCTGTGTATAAAGATACTTTTGTTCCTAATCCTAGTACTGTTAGTGCCTTGGGCAATACGTTGCAGAATACAAAGAATTTCGCTATTAAAGTCAGTGCCACAATACTAAGACATCAAGAACACTAATCTCAGCCAAATCTTTTAAAGTTGGTGTTTTTTAGTTCAGTGTTTTGGCTTTCTCAAGGGCATATCCCTTTTAATGTTAATTTATTTGCAGTCTTTTATCTCCATAGGAAGAATCAATGCCATTTAATACTCAAACCTCCTGGAGGGGAAACAGCAGAAGCTGGGTTTGGTAATGTCCAGAATGAACTTTTAATCAGCATAGCATGAAAATATACAAAGGCCCTGAATTAATTTCTGCCTCCCCAAAACTGGTAGCCCACGGCATGAAGATTACTTTTCTCTGGCAACATTTTCCTCAAAAGAAATGTGTAACAGTCCAGTGGCTTCCCTGCTCCTGCACAGTCCTGTGTTTCCCAGCCACTTCACTCTGACAGAGAGGAGTAACAGGGTAGCTCTCTTGTAAATGTGAGTGATCGAGTAGAGATCACTGGGCTAAGCTACCAAGGCACAGCTGAGATTCCTTTACTACATCTGTACCATGTTTCTAGCCCTGTGGTTTGATTGGAAGCCTATCACATACAGCAGGGACTACAGCAGGAGAAGGTGAAACCAGAGTTTGCAGGTGACAATCCAGAACTGGAAGTGGTCTGGTCTAGCAGCATTGAGTTACTCATGTTTTGCCATAGGTGTTCATTATCACATATATATAGTGATTCAAATAATTGGAAGTTAAATGGAAATATTTCCAAATGTTAGATTCAACTTAGTGAGACTATTTTGTCAAGGCTGCCTTTACAGACAGTGGAGAGGAGCAGTTTGATAAGGCTGATTACAAGCATCTAAAATTAGACTTTTATTCTGAATCAACTACAGAAGAAATCCCTCTTTCAAATGCTGTAAACAAAACCTACACAGAACACTTTTGATAATGCAAAAGATAGACTTTGTGAATACTTTACACAGCCTCCTCCTTAAGTCTCACAGTTTGGATATCTTGGCTATAGCTTTGGGTTTTATTTACTCTGTTGTGGTGCATTATTTATTGACGGAGAGCACTCATTGTGCTCTTGAATTCCTCGGGAATAATTTTCAATTTTAAACACTTGACCTATAAAGGCTTTTCAGGTCAGCAGGGTTTTGGTAGTGAAGGGCCACAAGGGTGACTTCTATGAGAAGTTACTAGAAGCCTCCTTCTACATCCAACAAAGCCAGTGACGTCGGCTCCAGGACGGACGGACCCACTATTGGCCAAGGCTGAGCCCATCAGCCATGGTGGTAGCATCTCTGGGATAATAGACTTGGGGGGGGGAATGGCAGGAATACAGCCAAATATGTGAGAGGAGCAGCCCTGAAGACACCCAGGCCAACGAAGAAGGAGAGGCAGGATGTGCTCCAGGGGCTGGAGCTGAGGTTCCCCTGCAGCCCGTGGTGCAGACCATGGTGAGTCAGGATGTGCCCCTGCAGCCCACGGAGTTCAGTTGGAGCAGAGATCCACCTGCAGCCCATGGAGGACCCCACACTGGAGGAAGCTGCGCCTCCATGGGAAGCCTGTGCTGGTGCAGGTTCCTGGCAGGACCTGTGCTGGTGCAGGTTCCTGGCAGGGCCTGTGGGCTCACGGAGAGAGGAGCCCACACTGGAGCACGTTTGCTGGCAGGATTGTGACTGCTTGGGGGACCCACTGGAGCAGCCTGTTCCTGAAGGGCTGCACCCTGGAAGGGACCCATGATAGGGTAGTTTGTGAAGAACTGCAGCCTGTGGCAAGGACTCACATTGGAGAAGTTCATGGAGGACTGTCTCCTGTGGGAGGGACCCCACACTGGAGCAGGGGAAGAGTGTGTGGAGTCCTTCTCCCTTACAAAAAAAAAAGAAAAAAAAAAGAAAAAAAAAGAAAAAGTGAAGAAAAAAAGCCATTGTAGTATGAGGAAATTCTGATTATTTTAGAAGTGTGCCTTAAGATAAGATGTAACACACCATTCTATTTCCACATACATACAATAAAAGGAAATCTAGCTGTTTAGCTCAGATATAAATGTTTGCTTCTTACCACTTGGAAGCAAACCCAAGAGTCCACTTGGAAGCAAACCTAAGAGTCCACATGAGCGTGGTGTAAGGAAGGCCTGTTTGCAGATCCCTGTCTCTGACTCTGCTTACAGACTCAGTGTTTATAACTTGAGTCTTACTGCTGGAGACAAGACCTTTGTTTCATTCCTGGCTGGGAAACCCACCAAGATCTATGTATTTTTGATGAATGTATTTACATTGGTTGAAAGGTGTGTTGCAGGAGATTCTGTACTCTCTATGCTAATAGAACTCTTGTCATGCTCACAAATCCTTTGTTTCATTGTGCCAGAAGTCTTTCCTATGCAAATCAAGTCACAGGGGCACTTTAACATGTAAATCGCAATCTGCCTCACATGTGAGGAATTGATGGATTTTAAATTCCTCGTCTGTCGGGAAGTAATGAATGGTACTTATTTAACATAGACTACTACGCTAGGTGCATCTCCAGTACTTAGTAGCACTCGTACAAAGTCTAATATAGTGCTCATAGTTTTGGGAATACAAAAGAGAAGGACCAAAAATCGATGATAAATGTATTTCTTTTCCTCTTTTCGTCAGTAGTAATCCTGATAAAACATTTAGGGGTCTAGAATTTTTGCTGAGAATATGGTACTGTTCTTTCATTGTGGAGTGAATGCTTACTCCTAGGGGAAAATGTTACTGAATATTTATTTGTATCTGAATCTAAAACATCTCACAGTAAAAAATGAAAAATAGAAAATTTGTCAAGTCAGAGGAGAACTGATTTGCCAAATGACAGTATGGCATGCACAAAATCAGAAGCAGAAATAGTTTGACAAGCTAAATTTGTGAAATTTAAACACATAGAAATTATCAATTCTGAATAATATGCAACCTGGTGTATAAAAGGAACGAGAAAAAATATATGACCCAAATTTTTTTGGTGAAAATTCAAGAGAATTTCAAGAGAAGGTGGGGGTTTGCAAGGAAAAAAACACCTGATACTAAAACTGGTGTCGAAAGATAAAATGCTGAGGAGCACACTTATCAGAGAAAGGTCACAGATCCTATCATATATGTGAGCGTATCAATATGAATGTATTATGCTGAAAAAGATAGCTTTTTTTTCTTTGCCATAAAAATAGAAGGTTTGTTTCAATTTGTTTTAAGTCAAAACCTGAAATTTAACCTAAAGATTTAACACATGACAAAGTGTTCGCATGTTTTTTTCTAGCCATTTTCTCTGTCTGCAGTGTGGTCTACTCTCTTTTTAATAGTTAATAATTAATTTCTACCTAAATTTGTATGTCATTCTGCATTCCATATATGTTTACACTAGAGAATGATGCCTGGGAATGGGGTTGGTTTTAGAAAGATGAGTGGTCTGGATGATTTTGGTTGGTAAAGAACAGTGTTGGGCCTACTGGGTTTATCATTACAGAGAATATAAATATCTAGGAACATTTTATGGTGCATAATTGTGAGTTAACTTTTTTCAGCACTTAAAATAGAAAGATTTCCTTTTAAAAAATGCATATCAAAATCAACAATGTGACTTTTCTGAAGTTTTCCTTTTATCTAAAGACAAAAGAGTGGTGCAGTGCTGTTTAGGAGATCAGAAAACCATTTACAAATGGAAAGAATCTGACCATGCTTGGAAGGCTGGAAGAATTAAAAGTATTTGACAGGTTCTGGGAAGCATTATGCTCAAGCCATCTGAGAAGTATATTAAGTCCATGTAAAATTAAAATCCAAATAACCTTTGGAATTACATATTTATATACACGAGTCATTTTACCATTTTCCCCCTGGACACCGTCCCCCACTCAAAATATGGAAATAGTCTCTCTCATCTGTTAGTGATATGTAACCAAACCCACAATACCTAATTTTCAGATTTTTTCTAGTTCTCCAGACTAAGAAAACATAATGAAATTTTTCAGAAACACTTTGAGGAATGAGAACCAGCTCACTGAATGGAAGCGTAGAGTATTAAGGACTACCTCCCCTTATGAAGAGAAATAGGCATTTACAGGGCAGGAATCATCTGCTTCTAAAATAGGTCAAAAGATTTGTGCCTTTAAATGCCTGTTTTTCTTCTTTGACTAAAAATGGAATTTCAGTTGAATGACTCAAGTGATTCAGACACCATAGATGTCTAAAATGAGGTGAAAAATATGTTGCCCACAACAGCTATTTTAATGAAATTATTAATTTGAAAAACACTTTTGTAAAGATGAAATTGCATTATCATCTCTCACTTGCCATACAAGTATGTCCAAGTGTACCAAACATTTTTGTGTTGGGCTACAGCTACAGCATGTTTTAAAATTACTATTCGAAACAATAAAATTTCAAATTATTAGGTCTGATAAATTATTGTATTAATCATTCTGTAAAATCCTCTCAGGTACTAAGGCCTTTTCCCACATTTGGCTAAAAACCAAACATAGAACTTGAATATCTCTCTCTCTCTCACACATAGTACTCTTTCTGAAATTGTTTGAACTTACATAGACAGTTGACAGGTTATTCCTGTTTCTTTGCTTCTATAGGAAACATGCTTGAGATTTTTACCTCCTCTCTCTTTTCTCCATGTAGCAGCTTTACATGGATGAATGTGAGCAAAGAGAATCCTCAAAGGCCACTTTTTCTTCTGTGGTCTAGTGGCCACAGAGGTCAGATTTATCTCAGCTAACTTAGGTCACCACTGCAATTTTCTGTAGCTCAATTAGTTGCTGTAGCCTTCTTTTGTAATCAGTAGTGAGAAATAGAGGTTTTAAGGCATTAAACAAAATATTAAATTCCTGTAGACGAATCAGTCCTGAGAAGTACCTTCTTATTAATTGGAAAGAAACTTAATATGCCAATCTCAATTGTAAGGCCACTGTATGTTTCTCATCAAAAATGATCCAAGGAGCAAGCTTTTGAACAGGAATTAGTGCTACCTAGGTTCTTTGCTCTGTATTCCAGCTGTGTCTCTCTTGCCAGAGAGACAGAACATGTACATGGCTGAATAGGAGCTGGGCAATGTCAATTAGGCTTGGGGGCCAGGACTTGTTTTCTTACTTTGACCTACCCATAAATGTTTACTTAGCAGATTGTCTGCATTTAATCAAAAGAATCCCACCTAAGGTATATCCTTGTATTTATATTATCCTGGACAACAAGGCAATGTCAAAATTGCTTAGTTTCCCAGAGGAAAAAAAAAAATAAATTCACTCTGTCCAACCTATAGGGAATTTTTTTTGTGATATCCTTAATTCATACAGAACAACTGGCTACTACTACCCTAGATTAAGCCTATCTGAAGATTTGTCATCTGTAAGAAACAGACCTTTCTTTGCCTCAGTAATTGCAAGCATGGGGAAAACCAGAAATGCAAGACTGAATAAAACAGAAGACATTCAGTGGCATGGAATGGTTGTTGTATGTGTCATATGTGATTAGGAAATAACTTGGAAAAATTACTGTTAGGGTGCAAATAAATTTATAGTTGCCAAGTTTTTCTGCTCCTGGCATGACATTTCCCCCTCTCTTTAACATGCCAGTTCATACAGAGCTGTGATTAAGTAATAAAATGCATAGCATCTTCAAATAAACAGCTCGAGGACAAGTGTGGCATCCAGTGGAAATTTAAGCTTTGGTAGTGATGCAGTAGTTAGAAATGTTAGAGAATCATACCTTAGTACATTACATTACTGTAGATAGTAATCTTAAATTTGTTTTTCTCTTTAATATGCAATCCAGCTCCTGTGATGTATACTAATTTCTTAATTTAACATTTTTACTGTACCTCTCTGGTGCTGAACGATTCTGTTTAGTTAGATGCTTCTTAAAAGCACAACAAGATGATATTTTGTGCCCTTTTCTCTAACATTTATGGCAAAGTTATAAAGTTAGTAATTCACTGTTTTTCATAGTTATTTAGTGTTTTTTCCCTTCAATGTAAAACAGAGCTGCAAAAGATTTGATAATCCCTCTGAGAAAGGTATTTTTTTGCCTTCCATTAGAATTCTTCAGAGTTTGACTTTATTAGGATACCTATTTAGTGTTAAATCCATTATGCTTATTTAAAGTAATTTGAAAAAGTGCCTATGTACATTTTCAATTTTGTTGAAGAAATGTTCACACTCCTATGTATCCAAAATGAGAGTGAAAAAAAAGTGGTGAATTATCATTCTGTTCTCTTCTAGGCAAATCCGAACTGCTTATAAAGGAACCTAAAAGAAATGCTGTGGCTTTAGAAATCATTTAAAGGATCTTTTGTAGGTCAGTTGTGGTGTATGAAAAGGTGGTGACAGTACAAAGAAATGACCTTTATTTATGATCTTTAAATGCTCTTGATATTTTCAAAATAATTTTCACAATTTCAGTGATCTGGTGGAAGGGATTTGTTTTGTTTTGTTTTATTTTGTTTTGTTTTGCTTTGTTTGCTAGTGTTTGAAGGTTTAGACAATAAGGTCAGTAAGTGACTTGTTCTGACTCTGTACCCCTTCATTTCTGCTGATATGAGCAGTATTGAGACTTCTGCCCTTTATAGTAAATAAAGTTGTGTTTTTAAGAGCACAGTATAGCACACACAAAATTTTTGAGGCTGTGTTGTTCATGTTTACATATCTAAAAAAGAATATGCTGCATACTCTCCAAAAGACACAAAGAGGGCAAAGAAAATGCCATTCAAGTAAATGCATGCCAAAGTATATTTACAAGATGCTTCAAAAACATGTTCTAAGTTTTTTTAATCTCTTCTTTAGATTAATTCTCTTTGTGTCTGCTTATATACACATATGAGTTGTTAAGGAAAAGAAATGTGTAAGAAGAGGAAATGGTTTCTCTTGTCACAGTTTGATGTCTATCCCTCAGTCCATGAAGCTTTGTCTAGTTTTGATTTTATTTTTTGGGTTTCTAATAATCATTGTACAATGAGACTATATGTGTTTGTACATATTCACTTATCTGTGTATATTTTTGTAAGGGGATTATTTTGCCTGGGCCAGCTGGAGGACACCTGCTTGTCAACATAAAAATATCTCTGCATCTCTTTGTTGCCAGCATGGGGTCAGAGTGTATTTCTGTGAAAATAAGCTCCTTACTATATTTATATTTGCCAGGTCTCAAATGATTCAATAATAGCATCACCTTGTGTAGCTTGGAACAACTATACCATTTTGGGTGAACAAAGTGCTATTGCATTAATAAAACCAGCAAAAGTGCTCTTCATTATATTTTAACAAATGAGGAATTTAAAATCCATCAGATTGTCATGTGTGAGACAATAACGTGATTTACATATTTAAATGCCCCTGTGGGTGGATTACCATAGAAAAGATCATTACATAGTAGGGCTGTTTTTCCCCTTCATCAAAATTTCTTTTAAAATGTCTTTTAGAGAAACAAGTGAAGTGAAAACTGTCTTGATTATATATCTCATTTCATTTCTCTTGTCTTTAAAAATCAGAGAAGTTGAAAGCACAATGAAAAAGTAAAAAAGAAACAAAAAACCTTAGGAAATAAGAGTAAAAATTCTTGACAGACTGAAAACAGCTATGGAAAGAGGAGGGAAAAGGTGGAGCAGAGGAAGAGAGGAATGTATTCTGAGTTTATCAATACATGACTTGAGTTTGCACAAGCAGAATAGGCCTAAAAACATTTATGTCAAAACCCAAGCTGGAATGATTGTTCCAAGATCAGCTACTGTCATGTGTACAAGGTCAACAAACAAGAACTATTTTATTCTAAAAAAAAAATTAACTCTACGAGTGCATTTTCGTTCTCTGCTTATCTATTAACAGTACAAGAACAATAAAATTGTGTGGGTAGACGAAAGGGGACTGAAGTGTGTAGACTGTAGTCCTACCATACAGAGTGTATAAGACTTTGAAAGAAGTTTTTGGTGTAGTAGTCAGTTATGCATCTCAGATTTTGTACTCTCATAATTCCAGAATGACTGCTTTTGCTTGACAGATAAATGTTAACACTGACAGTTCTTGGAGTTAGAATTTCCATCTGTAAAACATATCCACATTTATGGATGTCTACATGCAAATTTAGTCCTTGGACCTCCGTAGAAATGATGCTATCAAAGCCTCTAGACAACTGCCCATACTTTTCTTTTAGATAAAAGAAGAGAATCATTTTAAAATTAGGCTATGAAGACCTAAATATCCTCACAGACTAACTTCGTGGCAAAACTGCACACACTGGTGACTTTTGATTGTCAGTATGGCTGCAACATTTTGTTTGGTGTGAGGTTTTTTGTGTTGTTTTTCCTTTCACAGAACAGATTGCAGTGCCTTTTCTGTGATTTACTTCCTCTGATGAAGAAATGCAATGATGCTTTGTAGAATGAAGCTTAAATGATTTCCTAAACCGTAGCTTGTGGA
>WAAE01025008.1:0-11281 GCA_013400495.1 Nicator chloris
TTTTAATTTTTTTTTTTTAATGATGCCCATAATTCAATTTTAATTTTTAAAATAGAGAGGTGGGGTACTTTATCAGCTATTACATAAGTCATCTGGTTTCTGTGAATAGTATAAGTAGGGAATTTTGTCTACTTTGTATTGTGCAGTTTGTTGTAAAATCATAAAATCACAGATTACTCTGAGTTGGAAAGGACCTTAAAGATCATCTAGTTCCAACCCCCCTGCCATGGACAGGGGTGTCCTTTACTGGATCAAGTTGCTCACAGCTCCATCCAGCCTGGGTTTGAGCACTGATTAGGCAAGAAGTTGTTATTTTCTTTGAAGAAAACTAAAATTCATCTCTACAGAAAACAAAAAAAAAAAAAAAAAAAAAAAAAGGAGAATAAAAGAATGGCTATACATAAATATAGTTCTTTCTTAAAAAAAGTTAATTAAAAAAAAAAATCCCACCCATAAACAACAGCTTTTTCTTTGGAGTTCCATTACCCAGCAGGAGAAACATATTCCTCCTTATGAGAGGAATAAGGGGGGAAACACCTGTGAGAATCAGCCCTACAGACCAAGGTTAGTTAAGGAGGGGGAAGAGGTGCACCAGGAGCTGGAGCCTGTGGTGAGGCCTCACTGGAGCAGGTTCTTCCCTACAGGCTGTGGAGATGTGTCTCCTACAGCACCTTGATATGGTCTAAGGAACCGTGGATGACAAGGCCAAAGTGGAGGAGGCTGCTGACAAGAACTGCAGCTCATGGAGAGGACCCATGATAAAGGAGAGGAAAGGCATGAAAAGGAAGGAGTGAAAGAGAGGAACAGTTACAAATTTAAAGTAAACCCCATTCCAGATTTCCTGGTGCCACTTGGAAGGTTAGAGGAAGAGGTATAGAAATGGGAAATGAAGCAGTGATGTTCAGACTGAGGAGCTAGGGTAAAAGAAGTAGTTTAACTTTTTTTTAGAATATCTTTCTCACTATCCTAATATACTTTAAATTAAATTACTCTTCTCGCAGTTGAGTCTGTTTTGTCTATGGTGGTAGCTGGGAACTGACCTTCTCATCTTTTACCTTGAACAATGAACTTTTCTACCTGATTTTTGTTCCCTGCATCTGATCAACATTTGTATGTAATTCTCATTCCAGACTCTAAGATGAGAATTTCAGCCAAATTTCAAAAATAAAAATATAAAACCAACTCCCAGGGAAAGAACATTTGTTGCAAGTTGAATACAGACAATGACTAGAAAAAGAAAATTATATAAATAAGAGTATTTGGGGAACTAATTTGCCTGTTATTGTCATCACTAATGTAAAAACACAAATACTATTAAGCAATACATTTAGAATTCTCAATGTGTTTAGGTGTATTTTTGAAACCTACATTAAGGAGAACAACTCAAGAAACCACTTTCTAACATTTCTGAGATTCCAGAATCAAACTGTTCCTAATACTAAAGGCTTGCTACATAATTTATACATACAATAGAAGAAAAATGTGGTGTTACTAAACATTTCTCAGCCTGAGAAAATTTGTTGCCACTCCTACTTCACCCAGGAAACTCAATAAAGAATCCTCACCTTAGAATACAACCTGGGAGAAAGAAGAATCTTGTTGTTCCCTGAAGTTTTGGTGTCTGTGTTATAATTAATCCAAACTAATTTTAACTATGCAAAAAATTATGCAGCAAGTTCAAATACATTGCAGTAGCTAGTGAAGAGAGATAGGGTCTTCAGAGAACAGTATAAAACATTTATCTTGGCTTAGTGTAAGTTGTCTGAATGAGATACTTATCTGTCTTGCCCTTCATTATGGAATGACTGACATACATTCACTATCTGCTTTTAAGATGTATAGAGGTAGCACAGCTGAAATGTTAGCTTGCTGTTCTACAGACATGACACACTTCTTAACTCAGAGGTTAAGTGAGATAGAGTTGGCAACGACAAAAGTTTCTGCAGTTTATTGTAACAGCTATATCCCATCCCTCGAGTCAAAAGAATTACTGTTTTTCCTTGCCCATTCAGTCTTTTTCCTCATCTCTCTGGTGTGACTTGAGTATGAGTTCATGGCAGTTTCATGGTAATCATTTCGGTAAGAACTGGTAATGTTCAGAATATTTTCTTAGCTCAAAGTATCTTCCCTTTATTTATCATGCAGCTCCAGCTGTCAGCATGTTACAATGAGCACTTCCTATTATTACACCAAGCGTCTTTGTCTGCAAAATACAGCTTTTAAAAACCAAGTAACTAATACTGCATAGGTGATTATGGGAGCCATTGTGATCACATATGAGCAGAGTAGGAACAGCTGGTCAAATAATGTAGATCATAATACACAAATATCCTCTCCAATATACAGCAGGGAGTTAATTGTGCTGTGTGAACATTATTGTCCATTGTTCCCGATTTCACAGATTGTAACTAGCGGTCCAAAAAAGTCTGTGAATTCTGGATATTTTCTGACGTTAGTATGAATAATTGTTTGCCTAAAATTTGTTCAAAGGATGTCAGTCATAATTCACCATTATCTCTTATTCTTTATTATCTTATTTACTATAACGCAGTGTGAAGCAATATGAGAGTGAAAACAATACATATACGATGAGCAACCATACGCTAAAAATAACAAATAATAAATGTACGTAGCTGTGAATGGGCTGTAGGCAAATACTTATGAACAACAAACATATTCACAGACTTGGCAATAGTTTGCAAGTAATTTATAGATTGAAAAAAAGGAAAAAATTGTAATTAATAGTATTTATAATTAATAATTATATTTATATAATATAATTATTATATATAATTTGGACAATTGCCATGCAGTTCCTAACCATTTTTTCATTGAGATCTGCATATTTTGCCCTTTTTATCTTTCATATATTAGTCTTCTAAGTCTAAGACTCAGTTAAAAATCCTTCCATTTCTAAAGTGATACAAAAAATCTTATTCCACTTGAAACCTTCATTCTTTCTTGAAGCATTAGTTTATTATAGTTGTGATTATCTACATTTCTAAAGGATTACCTTTTATATAATTTAAATATATGAAGTACAGCAATTTGTTCATTTTTCTTTTAGGTGGAAGGCTTACAGACAAGTGAAGTAATATCTATGTAAAGTGTTATGGGTTTTGGGCATTTTTTTTTCCTGACATTTACTTCCTGCTGTAAAATGGTAAAATTAATAGAATAAGATTAACATATACTCACAGTCCTCATTTATCTTCACTTTCCTGAGAAACGCTCCTGATCTAAATTAGAAATGTCAGTTTGTGCTTTGCTAGAAAAATCTCTAATAATAACTTTTTATTTGTTTTACAGATATTCAATCTAAGGAATTAAAAGAAGCATTTGCCATAAATTCAAGAACATACCTAATATCTTTTGCCTTCTGTAAAACTAAGGTAGACATTCCCTATGCATTAAAAGGTGCATGATATAAAACTGTTGGACTAAAACTGAAACCACTTGCCTATTCCCTAGCTAATCATAATACAGAATATATTTTAGAGTAGAAACCAAAAAATTACATCTACAGAAAACTGTGTAAGATTTTAATATTCAAAAGAAAAGAACAAGCATTTTCATTGAAAACATATGTTTGTAAATACAAATCCATGCTATTGTAAAATCTGAACCAGACAGCTTGACATGTAGTGTGTTTGTCAAAAAACATGTGGAGTCTGTTCAAGGACACCAAGGTGGGAATCATCTCAAGATATTTGATACATTCTGCAAATAGACATCTAACTCTGACTTGGTCACCACATTCCTTGTTTCAAAGCAACTGGAAAGATAAAAAATTAAGCATCCAGTGATTTATCCGGCTGACTTCAGGATGAGAGTAATTATCCTCTAAAGCTACTCTATTTCCTCTATTGATTATAGCAGGAAATAGTTGATTAACTAATCCAGAACTAAATGTCTAGAACAAGAACAACACTGGTTTAGATACAGCTATGGACCAAACTGGTAATCCAAGAATTATAACAAAATTCACCAATCCTCCTGCAAAGTATCGTACCTACTTTTCTTCAAATACTCTCTTAAAGGGTGTTTGAAAATAAATAGCACACAGTAATAAACAATTGTATACGACAATACATATAGCAATATTTCATTTAACAATAACAAGACAAATAACCATACATCGTTTTCCCTATAGGAAGAATTAAGGAAGGAATTGACTTCAGATACCCAATCTGTCACCGTTAAGAAATTCTGTACTACTGAGTGGATCATGGTCCAGAGGGCAGGTTAAAGCCTGCATGAAGCTGGTGAGCTCTCAGCTTATGGTATCTTAGCATTGTATAGAATAGTCTGTATGGAGAAGTGCACGTTTGTCATGGCAAGTCATGCAGTTCTGATTCCCTAGATACCCAGTTCAGGCAATCTTTGACAATCACAGTCTCTACAGTTAGGTTTAAGTTCAATGTAAACAAAAAGAGAATCATTACTTCAGGTCATCTTAGAAAGAGTAATAGAAAAGAGAAATTAATAAAAACTAAGAAGATGTGAGAAGTAACATGGCTGATAACCTTACCTGAATCACTTTTTACATATGCATGTATATATTTGCATACTTTGGCGCTTTTTTTCTGTCTATAATCATATAGATTTTATATATTATATATTATGAAATACACCCTTTTTAAAATAAAAGACAGTGGCATTTCAAAACAGAAGATTGGATTGTTCTGTTCCTTGCCCTTCCTCATTCACTGCACAGAATAGATGGTTCTCACTTAATGCACAGCCACTCAATATTTTTATTTGATTCTCATTGCTCAAGGTGTGGCTTCAAGCCAAATTATGGCACACTTTTTAAGTGCTACTCTGAGGGCAGAGTTATTGATTTTGTTACGGATTTTCTTATAGCAATCCCCACTAATGTATGTCAGCACTTCACAAACAATTTATCTTCACAACTACCCAGTCAGGACTTTGGAAAAGAAGGGCAGGTGGTGGTAACAAACTGTGTTCTCACCTTGGTACAAAACAGAAGCATGTTGTGTCTATCATTATTTTGCAGTAACCAATGTGAAGTACTCAAAGACATATTTTAAAAAAAAACAAAAATTCCACTATATAATACTTCATATGTTCAAGCACAATAACACTCAAGTATAATCAAGTTAGATGTTTAATTTTTAAAAGCAATTTAATTGAATTTTCAATTCAATTAAAATGTCAGGTTCAACAAAGTGTTTGGATGTTAAAGAGTGTATTGTTATGGTAGTTCTGAAACATATTTCCAAATTAAAATAAGCCTAAGGGAGAACTAAAAATGTGAGACGGTTGAGTAAAAAACAATAAAGAAGTGAGAAAAAAAACCCCTAACTATGCAAAACGAAGGAGAAGAATTCACTAAAGCAACTTTGAAGTTTACTTCGGTGATGCAAAAGGAGATGTAAATCTATTCTTGGTGTTCTATGGTGCGTTTCTTAAATAGATGACTGTACTAATAATTTGACTAAAACAAGACTGGAATTGTATTTCCCTTGAAGTCTGTCTGTCTCATGCTCTCTACATTACATTGTTCTCAGTCAGTATTATTTGTGTTTAAGCAACATGGGGACTATTTAAAAAACCAAACAAACAAACAAACAAACAAGAAACCAACCAGAAATTAAAATTAATTTGACATGTTTTATTTAAAGATAATTTGATTTCCAGGAAAACATAAATTTTCACAAATAATGTTGAATTTTAGATGAAAATGTCCTCCACACTAAAATATATTTTTAGAATATTCTTTAAGACAGTAAGTGTTGCACAGCATCCTCAAATGACAGAAAAAGGCTTCATGTCACAAGTAAGCCATGATTTTAGGTGAGAAGTATTTTTTCAGCCGTGGGGAAATGTAGATCAAGCTCAGGTTTGTTTTGGGTATATGAGTTAAACTCTCCTTTCTTGGAGCTTTTTCCCCTTTGGGTTTCCTTGGAGAAGTGGAATGTCAGAGTTTTACTTGCGTTTTATTGATTACCTACCAAGTGTATGGATGCTTAATGGATCTTATTCAGCAGGGTCCTTCATTTAAAATGTTGCTGAGAGAAAAATTGCTCACAATACATTGCCTTGCATAAGATGGCTTTTCCCCTGAGCAGTTTGCATATAAGTCTCTTAGGTGTGTGTGAGCATGTAAAATATGAGAACATGTATGGTTTATAAGATTTTGGTCTTTTTAGTACAGAAAAACAAACAAACAAATAAACAAAAAAACCCTTTATTAAGTTTTGTTTCTCTGATGAAATCTGGCATCACAGCACTAGGATATCATATGAAGCTGGTCAATATGACAACAATATTTTTTATTAAATTACCTTATTCTTTTAATTACAAATATCTTTTTAAAGCTTTCCTTTCTGTTTTCAGGAAAATATAACCAGACTCACAGTACCAGACCACTCCAATATGAAACCTTGTATTTCTTAATTTCTAACTGGAATGGCAAATACCACTTTTTTTTTTTTCCTCTTTACTTTTTACTCACTTTAATTGCTACAGAGAAAACATTATATACATTGTATAACTGTGGAACTGTGTACAATCTGGAAACAGATCCCACATAAGTATACAAGGAGAGATTTGTATTAAAAATAATAAAGTACTTGTAAGAAGTCACTTTACCTATGATAAACTGAAGAAACAATTTTTAGACAACTTTTCAAATAGTCATTTTACAATGAAAATGTAAAACGTATGAATTTTCCATATTTTCTTCAAACCTAAAAAACTCCCTGTCCTTTGCATTTAGATTATAGCTGCCTATTACCAAGACAAAGCAATTTTCAAGGGTGAAGTTTTAACAACACTAAAATAAAGCTTTATCCGGAAACATGGAGTTCTTAATCACAGAGATCACCAGTCTCCATAATAATGATACCACAGTGTAGGAACAATTTGTTGTCTCATACTTATTACAAAATCTACATTACTACAATCTTTTTCACTCAAGGAAGTACAAAGTCATTGCATTATTAGAACCATTTTTATGCAATGCTTCAAATACAAGCATGCTATGTTTCTAATTGAATGAGATTTCCTTAATTTTTATATTTGTCAGAAATATATGTCAAAGATAACTCTTAGTATTTTCAAATAAGAATATGATCTCAAATCACTGTTATTCACTCTGAACAGTGTGAGGAAAAACATTCACTTTTTTGTGTGTGTGTTGTTAGATGAGCATTGCAGACTGTGTGATGTGATATTATGATGATTGTGTTGCAATAGCTCAGTAAAGATGACTCTTCAGATCTGGTATTTTTCTATTTTCTCTTCAGCTCTGTTTATCTCTTCAGTATGATATTTTCATTTTACCACACTTTCATATAGTAATCATCCTCTTCTCTATTAATAGGAGTAAAAATATTTTCTTGTGTTTTCTCCCACTAAGAACAGTATCTCTTTCTCCATATATCCTTGAGTGTCTACAGATTTTTTTTTTCAATCCAGATAGAAAGAAAATTCTTAATCTAGAGGAACTAGCATTTTATGCCTTGACAAGGTGGTGATTTATCTTTCAGTCAGTAAGGTGATGAACAGACTACTGAAGCTTCTTTTTAGACATTCGGTCCCCAAAGGTGTTGGAATGCCATCTCACCCACTAAAAAATTCTATTCAAGTTTCCCACGGAGCAAATTGCTTTCTGAAATTCCTCTATTGTTCCATTATTCTCACATCAATATTTCCTTCTCAGTGACTCTCCCTCCTATTCTCTCTGTACTGTGGTAACATATGGTCTCCTGTCAGCAGCTGTCCCCTGAGGGGCCCAGGGCGTGGGGTGCCTCACCTTACTGTGAGGGTGGTGCAGCACCACAACACGTTTCTCAGAGGAGCTGTGGATACTCAGTCCCTGGAAGTGATCAAGAGCAGGTTGGATACGGCTTTGAGCAACCTGGCCTAGTGAAAGGGGTTCCTGCCCATGGCAGGCAGTTTGGAACTAGGTGATCTAAAGTTGCTTTCCAAACCAAACAATTCTGTGATTCTATGATTACGCCTTGTCCTATTGCAATGGGCCCTGCTAAAAGTGTGTCCCCATTTTGCTTATAAGACCCCTTTTAGTACTGAAAGGTCACAATGAGGTCTCCCTGGAGCTGTCTGTTCTCATAAACAACCTCAGCTCTCTCAGACCTTTGTCATAGGAGAGTGTTCCAATACTCCGATAATTTTTGTAGTCCTCCTCTAGAACTGCTCCAACAGGTCTGTGTCTTTCCTGTGCTGAGCTGTATCTCAGAGCTGGACATGGTACTTCAGGTAGGGTTAAACCAGAGGGGAACAGTGGGGCAGAATCACCTTCATTGGCTTCCCAGCCATGTGTCTTTGATGCAGACCAGGACACAATTGGCCTTCTGGGCTCTAAGCACATATTGCCTGCTCATGTCCAACTTTTCATTCATCTGAACCCCCATGTCCCTCTTGGCAGGGGTGTGCTCCATTCCTTCATTATCCTTCCTATATTGACACTGGGGATTGCCCTGGTCCAGGTGAAGTACCTTGCGCTTGGCCTTGTTGAACCTCATGAGGTTCACATGAACTCAATTTTTGAGCTTGTCCAGGCCCTCTTGATGACAATATTAATAATAACAATAATGTTTTATATATGTTATAGCTAATTGTGACTGTTTGGGCCCTCATAACTTCTGTCCAGTTTGGCAAATATCAGCCAAATAATCCAAATTCTTATGAGAAAAACACAAAGATTCATCTACAGGATTTTAATGCAGATATTTACACAACATAGTGACTGCATAGATGTTTTAGTTAATGAGGGCAAATACATTGAACAAAACCTGTAGAATGCACCCCCTATCCAGCTATCTTCAGTATGTTGAGGAATTGACAGTGAAATCCACCGCAGGATTTCCCATAGACTTATTACAGTAACATTTTGCCCCGTGTGAACATTCCACTGATCTATCACCTGAATAAACTTCTCAAGTAATTTTTTCAAATTTTCCACGTTGTTCTTTAAAATATTATTCAGCTTTGGAATACCTGTTTGCTCTGAAACAATTTTACAATGTAAAAATGGCTTTTGTAAAGACAAAAACCTGTCTACTTCAGTTGAATAATGATTCTTCTGTGTATCCATCTGTGTCTAAGTAGCTAACAGGCAACATCTTACAGTCTAATTCAAATGCAGATTTGTATATCCATTTAAGGTAAAACTGAAAAAAGATAGGCTTTATGTCAGAAATGTAGATGTCTTGCTTAAGCAGGTTTGTCCTGTGCAATTATTTATGAAGTACTTGCAATATGTTGGAGGCATTACTTTCCTTTGTATTTATAAAATACATGTCTTTAGTAGATGAACTTGTAGATTTTCTGCCTGGCTCCAATTATTTAACTTTGATAACATAATTAATGATACATACGTCAGCAGATATGGCAAATTAGCACAGTATGCAGCAACGATAAATCTGAATTATCTTAACAAGGAGGCTTACTTTTTCCCTGTTGTTTCTTATTCTGCCTAATTCCATCCCAACCAATTTAACATACTTTATTCAATCTTATACTGTTCCCATACTTTTATACAATTTTTATACACTTTTATATTAGTTTTATACACTGTTTAATTTTTAACTGAATATGTAAATTGATAAATGCAATATTTCCCATGCAATACACTGGAAGAGTTACTATTTTGACAACTACATACATGTCATGAATAAACATTACCTTGAATACTAGTGAGGTATTAGATGCTGTTAGCCGTCTGGAATGACATGCCATTGAACTGATAACACAAGTATAGTTTCTAGACACTACAGTCAACCAACAGAAGTAGACAGACATTCACCTCACTTGCAGAAATGCCTATCTCACAGTGAAAAGGAAGTGTGTCATGAAGAGTATTTTTCTAATGATTCATACATATTATTTAGTATCTACAAATGAAAGCTCTGTCTAAAAACTCCTACCAGACCTTTCCATAATCAAAAAATTATGTCTTGAGCTCAAAGGCAGTTATCAATCACATTTCATACCTAGCGGTGTAGTGGGATCGAGTACACAATTGTTGTAATAGCCACTTCGTTGTCTGATCACTTGGGGAAAAAAAAAAAAAAAAAAAGAGATACTACAAAATATTTTTTCCCTTAAGCTACAAATTCATTTATGAAAATATAAATGAAGAGTTAAATGAGTCAAACCTGAGCTATTTGGAAAGTTAAGAGTAAGAATCAAAATCCTATGAGCTCCACCAGTAAGAGAGCTACTGGTAAAATGGAGGTATACACTTCATCAGACAGTTACTTGCCTGTATGGAAAGAGTTCTGACTTTTAGACCGTCTTTCAAATGGTCATACAGACTAGCCCCAAAGGGACTAAATTATAGGAACATAATTGTACTGAAAAAGGCTGGAATAAATGAAGTGAGGTTTGTTTATGGATTAAAAGTTTATACTGTCTTTAACAAGCAGAAGTTAAAATAATTATTATTTAACACACTCACTACAATACCTGTAGGCAAAAAGAGGTTTACAAATAACGGCTTCAAGAAAAATAGCCTTATTATCAAGGGTGACCTCATACGGCATAGTAAATTTTTTCTCAGCTATTGAATTAATTTATAATTAGAGTGTGTGTTATGGAGGATGTCTTTCTCTTCCCTGTTGAAAGATACAAGGCTCGTACTAATTACGTGCGGAGAGGGAGTATGTGTTTGTTTTCCTGCAGTATAATTTTAGAATTAACTATTGATTGCAAAATATGTTATTCCAATAGTAAGTCATCACAGCATCAGTACATCAAGAAAAAAATTCTCCTTTCTAATTGCTTGGTTTGTAAAATATGCTGTGCACAAGGAGACTAACAAAAACAGATGTACTCTGTCAGCCAAAGGGGAAATATCTGCATAACAAGTTAGCCCAGGAGAGGCTTACTTTAGCATAGAAATGCAATCACTGATGTACATTATCATTCTTCATCACTCTGTTCTCTGCTTAGTGTTTTTGCTTTCATCTTCCAAAATCCTGTACGCTACTAGCATTGGTATGTAGCATTTATAGAACACATGACACTTCAAATACTTAATGGATCACCCAAAAGAGAGATGAGGGGGTTGATATATGCTTTTGGAAGCAGATCCTTACACCTGGGATTTACCCACCAAAATGTGGAGGCATGTCTGGACCGGCATAAGCAGATGTAGAAGTCAGCTTTCATCTCTCCAGATGAATTACAAGCAAGGACAGGGTAGATATTTAATAAAGTGCCACAGAGGCTCTTACACCCTGCCCATGAAGGCAACGGTAACTCAGGTTCTTGTTAACAGATCCCTTGG
>WAAE01025009.1:0-120161 GCA_013400495.1 Nicator chloris
AAAATAATAGAAATCACTCATCTTTTGAAGAACGGGATTAAATAATTTCTGTACTAAAACTAGTTGGGGTACACAAGAAAAAAAATTTTTTAGAGACTGCAGTGTAGGTTTAAGTCCCTCTAAGTCTTCTCCTCTCAAGATTTAAAAAAATACTGTTCATATTCCTTCAACTATGGAGTAGTTGTATTTATTACACTAACTTTCTCAACTAAAATGAGCTGTATATTAGCCTACACATTCTTGCTCAGGAAGTGGAGGAGACAGAAGAGGACTTAATAAGTGAACTTAATAAGTGAATAAGAAAACACATTTTGCTCATGATGGTGCCTGCTTCTTTAAGATTCTTAAAGACAGATGCTTTTTTTCTTGACTGTCAGACTATCATGAATCAACTTATCTTCTTTGTGTCCCACAGGAAACTTTACAGTACTTGACAGGGACAACAGAAATTTTCTTGAGCTGCCATCAGAGTATCAGGTTGAACTTCAAAGAAATTTTCTTCCTACTTGTGTTATCTATATTGGGAGACGGCACTAAATAAATGGTACCAGCCCCCAAGTACATGACATCACATCAATGCTAGTCTTTCTGTACTTTGAAAAATGTGACAGTGAAAACAAAGAAAACTGAGATCTCATGATGCCTTGTATATACCAAGGACTGCTTGAGGAAAAATTAGAGGAGGAGGGCAAGGCAAGTTCACTTCCTCTTGCTCTCCAAAGCAACTACTCTTCATACAACCATGTGCAATAAAATTTTTATGTTGCAGCTAACAAATAGAACCAAATTGATCAAGCTGGCTACAAGAACAGCCACTAAGAAATTCAGAAGGACATTTGAATTTGCCTGAAGCTATTCATACCCCACCCCCCTCCAACCTCTCAGGGCCAGTTTATAAATAGAAATAGTATGTGGGTGTGCTTCTAAGAAGACACATTCAAATGGACAAGAACAGTTAACACCAGTGAAATGCAGTTTTGTTTACAAAACAATGAGTACCTACCTGACAGTACCCTACTGCTTTATTATGATGCCCATATGCTACCAATACGTTGTAGAGTGCGTGTTGCAAACACGGATCAGCGGTTTTGCGGAATTTTACATTATCTGGAAATGTTCTGTTCATGTCTAGACAAAAGAGAAAAAGACCAGAATTAAGAGCTGTTCCTTGTCACTTTCCAAAAAAACTTTTACAGGTCTTCTTAAGTACAACTGAAGCTTCACTATGGTTCACTGAACTGTTGTTTTGGTGGATTAATTTTTAAGAAACAGCTTTATCTCCATTTTGGCTAAAAGGGCACTTGCATTCAAGGACAATCTATTCCTAGAAAGAATAAACTTATTAGTGTACAGAAACCAATTTCAAGCAGGCCTAAAGAAATTCTCCTGCAGATTGGACTCTCTCCATGTCTGACTGCAAAGGCTTAAATGAAAGCAAACCAGGTATTTAGACTGAGAGACACAAGACATGCCAAATGCATCAAGTCAAGTGGCATGAAATGCGTTGTGCCTCTAGGAAAGCATATTCTCGTAACAAATCAGATGAACTTTCAATTGACTTATTCAGTGAATTTCTACCAAACAGTAGCAGCCAAAAACCCCAGACCAGTTCCCGCAGCTGCCGACTTCCACTTAAAAATCACTTTTTAAAATTTAACTTTCTCCATGATGCGATCATGAGAAGAGTTGTCTCTTCACTGGTGCAAGACCATTGAGAATGGGAAAAATTTCTGATAACCAAGCAGCAGAGCATGTTCCCACATTGAGCTTCAAGCTCAATGCTTAACCAAGTAAGGAGTATGCAATTACTGACATTTCCAACCATTAATTTCTTTCAGACCAAATATTAATTGTAGGACTCATCTCTCCTTACAAAGGTCTAAAAATTAGACATGCAAGTTTGAGCTAGTCACCCCAAAACAGCCCTTAGTTGGTGGAAAGAAACAGGCAGAGTCAATTTTTGGTCTGCTTACATAAAGAGAGAACTCAAGGTCACTTGTACAGACTTGTGTATCTGATCTTTAAATAGAATTTTTCTCTCCAACTCAAAGTCTAAAAGTAACTTTGCAGATTTTCAAAACCCAAGAGTTATTCATAAAATATGAATAGTTGTTTGGGTTATATTTAACAACAATAAATTGGGTTAAAGATATAAACAAACTTCAGTAACAGCACCTCTGTACAGATCTTCATGTCCTAAGAATTATCACTTTTTATCAGCCTTTTCCGGCATAAAGGAAGAAGTCTGTTACAGCTTTGACACAAAGTTCAGCTGTAAGCAACCAAAGAAGAAAGCTCCCCAAAATCATGAGTAGTGTAGTGGAAGTCACATGCATGAACACTAATCGCTATTTCTTCCTTTTAAAGGGAACAAATCATTTGCAGGAAAATATTTCACTTCACCTCCCATGTGAATGACAAGAACAACACAAGGAAAAAGAACATTTTTGAGAGGACCTGAACAACAGACAGGATAAATAAATATCTTTTGTTTCTTCTTGGTAGGAAGATTATGCAGCACAGTATTTGCATAATCAAAATTTATTCTTTATTAAAGTATATGCTGAATGTTACAGAAAAGATTAATGCTGAATTTTAGCCATGGCTGTTCTCCTCAGCTATGCAGAGAAAGGGTAAGGGGGGTGTAAGAAGAGTCCATCACATACAAAGCAGGGACTACTCAAATTCAATTCATCTGTAATTTCACAACCTGCAATTGAGAGAATCAGTTGCAGCTTGTTTTCTGATTGCAGAGCATGTTTTTCCCAAAAGGACTAGGGGAAGCCTTCCCTAGTTTTAAGGAGGATTTAAAATTTGCCTTTATATTTAGTAACAATATTTTAGCTTAGGGTGAGGGGATGGAGAGAAAAAACAGGATATAAGAGTTAAAAGGCTTTAGAAGATATGGAGCATGGTCTCACAGGACTCCTTGTGCCAGATTATTACTTTGAGCACAATAGCAGAGGGTCCCATTCCCTCTCCATCCTGCCCTTTCTGCTCCATTTGCATGCTCTCCCTCCTCCTCCAGTTCTGAGGCTCCTCTGACTCAAGGTGACGGAACTCAACCACTCCACAGGCACACACGAGCCGATATGTTTTACTGTGCTACAAGATGAGGGTCAGAGATGAGGCAAATGGCAGGAGCAGGCAAGGGCTTTTCATTTGGCTTCACCATTTACATCCACTTGAATACATCTGTTCCAGGAGAGACATCCAAACATCTCCTTATCATGCTTTGCACAACCTACCCTCTGACTTACTGTCCATTGATCTGCTTCGCTCTTAATAGACATTACTGTCCAAAGGAACACAGCCTCGAATTAGTCCAGTTTGGGGAAAACAAAAAATAGGGTTCTTTTCAAGCAGCAAAATGAACATTAGAATATTACACTGCTAGATAAATCCCAAAATTATGACAATCTATGTGCAGATCTGCTGCTTATAAATAAACTAGGCATGGGAACACAGAACCAGGAAGAAGGTCACAATGAAAAGACTAGCTACTCTTTTGTAGTAAATTCAGATTAAATCCCAGTAGTAATTTTTTGGACAACCTTTCAGCTCTCTGAGCTGGCAGTTTTTTGCCGCTGTGAAACAAAACCAACCACCAGCTTTCCTGCTGATTTATCTCTGTGTAGCAACCATGAGACCATTGGCTTCTTTCTTCCCTCTCGGGGGTCTGCAGTATTTCTACCTCATTTAGTAACACGAACAGGCAGAACACATTAGCCTCAGTTTATAAAACATATGTCTATTTTGGTACCAAGAACCACACTCATTGATGCTGTTTCTGGAGTAAAGATTTGAAAATGCAGTCCAGAAAAACAAAGCTTTTGGAACCAGTCTTGTGCTTTTACTGCTTAGGGTACTTCAAAAGTCAGGCATGTACAAGACAATCTTCACCTTGCTATCTCATCCTTCCTTTTTGTCCTGATTCCAGCCAGGACAGAGTTAATTTCTGCAGTAGTTGGGAGGGGGTGTGGCTATAGGGCCTGGAGATTGTTCTATACCACCTCATCATTGCCAGGGGGCTGGGAAAGGGACTGTCTTCCAGGGAAAAGGGGTTCCATCCAGTTGAGAAAGTGGCAGAGGGAGCCACCTGGTATACTTTTGTATATTGTTGCTGTTACTGTTCAATTTTTATCTCATTGCTGTTTCCAGTAAATCGTTCTTCTCTCATCCCATGATCTTTGCCCTTTGTCCCTCCAGCTGGAGGTGAGGAGAGGAACCAGCAGGTGGTTTTAGTGGGAGCGCTAAATTGAAGAATACACTTCCTAAACCATGGCACTTTTACTTTCATATCCAGGTTTCATATCCAGCTTCCCACTCCCAGTAAATTACACAGTATTTTTATAACTAACATACCCTGCTCCTCTTATGGTCATTTCTTTGCCACTGCTACATCTGTGATGTGCATCTGCTCTGAAGAGCTTCCAGGCAGGTAACTTTTTTTGGTTTCTACTACTACATAGTAGAAAGCAGAGCAAATATTCACTTCAACTGCCAACTACAAGCATTCAAAAACTCCACTGCAAATCCAGAATAATGAGGTTAGGCCATAAATTGAAACTTGTAAAAACAGTATAGTTAAACGATATTTTAGATTTGTTATAACTGGTTATTTAGCAGTCATCTTCAAGCTTTTCCCTGCAACACCTGGAACTATAAATTGTTTTGGAGGCTTGGAGGGTTTGTTTGTTTGAAGTTAAGGCCAAGTTTGTCATTAACTAAAGTCAGAAAAATTGAGCCTCACAACCCCCACTACCAAGTAACAGTTTAAGAGCTTTCAGCAATCAGGAAAGAAACAAGGTTAGGATTTCCTATAAAAGAACAATATTGCCACTGTATAAATCTGAGAAGCATATGCATAAATTCCAGTCTCCTTCATCTCTAAAAGATTATACCAGAATTAGAGAAAATGCAAAAAAGAATAGCAACAAGGAAGACCACAGATATAAAATGGCTACCATACACAGCATAAACCCAGGTGGATAAAAGCTCCTTAGTTTAGAGGGAGATGCTTAACAGCATTGAGACAGCACAAATCTGCAAAATCATGAGCATGGTAAACAACATGAAAAAGGAGCAACCAGAAGGGGTTTTTTGATTTTTTTCCTATCCAGCATTATTAGGTAGAAACATGCAGCATATGTCTTGGCAACTCTCCAAACAGCAGATAACTGGAGACTAGGAAAAACATTCTAAATGTCACACTTTACTCCTCCAGTTCTCCCTTCAGTTGTTCTGGTATACCAAAGACCAGATGAGGCAGCTGTTCGAATATGACCTGATAGGGCTCCTCTTACAGAGAGCCACAAGAGCTGACAATGCTCTTCCCCTTCCTCTTGCATGATTAAATGCTTTAAACTCACCTGAAAATTCCCAGCTTCCACTCACAGTTTCAGAAAAGTTTCAGAGAAGCTTCTTAGTGCTTTGATAGTAAAATATTTCCTGTCTCCAGTGAAATGGCAATGGCCATTGTTTGAATTATTGCTCTGAATCCATCATAAACTCAATTAAGGTCCTGCAACTATCATCCACTCCATAGTCAGATCCTTATGCCAGCTGTCACACAGCACAGCTCAGGCTCTGGGATGGACTGATAAGTATCAAATTGTAGGTTTCACAGCACCTACAATTCTTCCTCATGAAATGCAAGAGTGGAAACTCAGATTAGGTGCATGTACATGCCTGAACACTTGTAGACACAGACACACTTTTGTCCAAAAGTGTGTTTTTTCAGTGGAGAGAAAAGACAAGATACAGGAGCTAAAATTCAAAACAGCCCACCCTAAGGGGAGCTTACTCCAAGGAAGCTACAACTCACACTACAGCCTTTTGCATCCAGCATGTAGCCTCTGCATTAGAAGGACAGCCACTTTTTATCTTACATCATCATTTCTCCTACTAAACTTTCCTACAATATGGCATGAAAAACAAAATGTTGTTGGAATGCATGCCCTTCTAAACGTGTACATAAACTAAGACACAAAAATTTAGACACCTGCATTCTTTAAGTTTTTTTAATGGCTAGAGTAAGAGGCATGTTCCTTCCTACATTTTTCTTAAAAAAAAAAATGTTTGAACAGCAAATACCATATAAAACAAAGTAGCAATTAAGCTCATCAGTTCGGAATCAGGAAGTTAAAGGGCAAAAATGGTGAAAGAACAGATTACAGATCTAATTAGCTGAAAGACTTCCGTTGCTATTACTAATCAGGTTTTTCTTTAAAGATCAGACCATTTCTTCACACAGTCTACTTGCCCTTTTTAACCTGATTATACCACATTAAAGACTTTCCCATAAGAAAACTAGTTTCAAACATACATGAAAATTGTTTGCAGCTTCTGGGCAGGTGAAAGAAAGAGTACACGCTGGCTCTTATGCATTTTAAATTGAATTTGAAATAAAGTCTTTGGTTGGCCTTGTCCTCCTGCCCCTCCCCTGGGAAAAAAAGAAAAAAGTGTGATTGCTGTTCTCTTGTTTATAAACCCCAGCACTGTGCTGGGCTGTGGCTTTACAGCTGTGGGAATAAATACCACACAGTTGCCTGAAAATTCTGGAAACTGCAAACATGAAAGTGAACAGCAGCAAGATTCCACATCTTACCTTGCTTTATTATTAAACACAACTACAGTAATGGGAAAACAACACTTGAAGAAACAAAATGAAAGTCAGGCAACAATTCACACTGAAAGAGTCCTCAGCCAGAGCCCAATATAAAATGTGCACAGTCAACAGGAACACAAGTTCATTAAACACACTAACCACAAGGTTTACATTTGCCTTAAGTACTTTGCTCCTTTCATCCCTCCTATGTCCACATTAGTTCTTCCTTTCTGAAGGAGGAGTGTCTGATGTCTTCATTACATTTCTTCCCCTCCAATAAAGTCTTCCAAGCTATTTTTCTTTATCTTTCCCCTCACTTACCCCATGTTAATTTTCTCTTCTGCAGTTCTCCAATCAATGCAGTAGCTCTTCTGAAACCTTATTTCCTCCATAGTTCACAAATAGATCTTTATCATCTCCCAGTATTTTTCCTCCCACACAAAAATATTTTTATTTCATTTTAACCTGTGTGGAAAGCCACCTACTGACTCTTCATGTCTTTGTCTAGTACTGGAAAAAAGTTGTTTTCAACTCTCTTTTGCAGCAATTTTACCTCAATTGAATAGTTTGATGCTTCTCCAGACCCTTACCAAAGGGTCAAAGGTGGGCTTTAGGCACGGGGATTACTAGCTCCCCTTTATTCATAGAAAGAGCTCTACTGTTTCTAGTTCTGAGCAGGATATAAGCCTGCAGATTTCTGGCTAGGGTCCATATTCATAGGAACATGAAGTTTATGCTCCAAAATACCTTACTGAGGCGTGTAGTCCCAAAAGCCCAAAGTACTGCTGTTGCAGGGAAAGGCAGAGAAGAAACTCTGAATAAACCAAAAGTGTTTGGAGGTTTATCCAACTTCAATAAAAATCCATAAAGTCCAAATTTTAAGTACCTGGGGGTTTGCAAGAGGAAAAAGACAACCTGCCTTTCTAATCAAATAACCTCAGCATTGTTCCAGAGCAGAGCCCAACCTCTTGACTTTTTAATTGGGCAATTCAGTCAGTATCGGCTTTGCCACAAAGGCTCTGCTGCAGCAGGTTTCAGGACAAGTATCAGTTACATCAAACTCCTACTTGTTTGTCCTCACCTACTGCCTTTTTCCTCCCAGTGGGCCAGCCTAAGGTCTGGTTGCCCTTACACCCTGCCATCAGTATTGGCCACTGATCAATGTTCACAGAAAGCACACAAGAAAACGGATCAGTAGAGGAGGGGTGTTTCACTTCATACATTTCTCCTGGGATTTACATTTAGTGTTTAATATTGCATGCATCAAGTGGATTCCCCCACCTCTCAGTTCATCAAATTCCTTTTTAAACCAGTTCATACTTCTAACCTCTACAGCACAGTAACAAGTGCCACAACTCTTCTAAACCTGCAGCATGGCAAATTTCATTGTGTCCTTGGTTCTTTTGTTACATGAAACAAATAACAATTGCTCCTCGTTCACCCTCTTTGCACCATTTATAATTCATATAAATCTATCAACACCTTTTTCTTATCAGTCTTCTTACTCAACCTGAAATCCTAGCATACTTCACCTGCCTCCTATGGGCCTCTGCACCACATCTTCAACCATCCCTGCTGTTTCTCCAGTGTGCTATGGGACAGAATTAGGAGAAACAGACTCAAAGTTACAACTCTTCAATCACTTAGATGATACTGTAACGTCTTCCAATTTATTCCTTCTCAAATAATTTCTAATCTTCCTTAAAAGCATTCATTAATGCTTTTAACCACATCATGAACCTGGAAAGATCTGTGCTATTAAAGAGCTTATGGCTAATCTAATTTAAGTGTTAATTCAGCACTTAAACCACTACTACAGAAACATTAAGTTTTCCATGACATAACTTGATCTCTAACACTTAAGGACATAGGATGGATAAATACGGATAAACAGCATTATCAAGAGAATAACCTGTTTTGATTGCTTCAAGCAGCTTGGCATTCTTCTCTCCTTCAAGCAGTCTGTGGTAATACCCAGGGTTTTGTTCCATGTTGGCTTGGGCCCCACTCACAATCATCCAGACCAATGCACGGTGCTCATTGGGGATGCCTTTCCTGATATATCTCTTCACTGCAAGACAAGAAGTTTGGTTTTGTTTGTTCATTTTTAAATAAATAAATTTTAAAAATCCATCTGTATTTTTCTTTTTTAAATGAGCAGCCTGAAGTTCAGAAGTCACAGGAAAACTCTTAACTGGAGATTATTGTATTTTTTCTCCTATGCTACCATTTTAGGATAAGCATTTACGTCTCAGCTGCATAGTATACTTTAGACTCACTCCTAAGTTCTTGTCACTCAGACTCCCCCCTCAGATCTTCAGACTCAGGTTTTCCTCCCTCCTCTCTTTCCTTGTTAGAATTTTGAATCCTTTCCTCTTCTTCTACTTTTCTGGATGGAGATACAAGCAGCCACGTTCCCCCTTGATCTTTATCCTTTTTCATTCAGACAAGTACTGGCTTGACTTTTCCTACATCACCAGTGACCTCTGACATGATGGCTCTGCCCATTCAGCTCGAACATCAATGGCCACATGACTAACCATAAGGGTCAGCTTAGCACCTGACCACTGAAAGACAGCAGAAACTGAGGAATATGAAATATGTGCCTCCTGTCTAAATGAGCCCCGGAAGAACTGGAGATGTGAGTGAGCAGCAGATGACTTTTTCCTAGAATAACTGTGGAAGTCTTTTCAAATCTAAAGTAGCTCTTATCTCCTGCATCATTTTCATCATAAGGATGTGCTTCGGGGGTTTTTTTTAAGCAGATGATTCAGTGTAAATAACTATGATGCAAGATTACAGGAAGAAGCATCAGGCTAATGACAATGAAAGCATTACCTTCATACCTTCCTCCTGGGAATGGTATGAAAAATATTAATAAGGAGTCAATGCTGTTTATGGGTACAAAAGCCTAAATCAGCGTTACCTTTTCTGACCCAAAAAGACAGCTGAATGTTTGAGATTCTTCTCCTTTTTTCGGGGAGAAGAAAATGACATAAGAAAAAGACATTTCATATTAAATGAATCATGTTGTATCAATAAAAGCATCATCTTCCTCTCTCTAAATTTTACTGCACTCAAATCCGAGTGGGGATTTTTATTCCACCCACACACTACCACATACAATATCACTACCTAGACAGGTTTTATTGAATCACAGTTCTGTAATAAATGCTGTCTAAATTAAAGGCCTGAAAAACAGCAGAGTGAAGCAAGGTTGTACAACTCAGCCAGACACCTTCTAAATACACTCCACCTAATTACAGCTGCCTATCATTTAGGACCCAAAGCTGCTCACCCTGTGTCACCCAACATAAACATGCATATATAATGAGCATTTCACCCACCTAAAATCTGGTGTTTTCTCTCAAAGAAACATATTTATAACAAATGCCTGGTCTTCAGGACACAGTTTGTGTTTAGCTTTTCAATGAGGATTTATATTACGGGTTACAGACTCTACAGTTCTAGCTGTAAAGTTACCTTAACTACAACCTTCTTTTAGACTGGAAATAATTCACTTGTGTCCATGGTGGTTTAATAATCTCCACTTCATCTTTTTTACAAGATTTTGGACTCTAATGCTCAAAAAATCCTATAAATTGACATAGCAAATACAGAAATTACTATCAAGAACCAGTCCCATTTAGGTTAACAAGAGACATTCAGATGAGCCTGGAAACAAATTTACTGACTAAAATACTGGATTATTGCATTTTAACATGTGATCCCAATGGTATTTTCTTCTGGAAGAATTGTAAATTCTGGAAGCATAGCCAACATTGATATCCAACAACACACATTAAATTCAAGAAAAGCATAGACAAGCTTTTGACAGTGGCACAAGGGGAAAGCAGCCTGCAGCACAGCACATACTCATTATTCCTCAGTTCATCGTTCTCGTGGCAATAGACAGCCAGGGGCTTGTATCACCCCAAGTGACTACTGACCCAGCTCCCTCACTCCCTGAGGAATGCAAAAGCCCTTGATGTTGTGCTTTTTTTCCTCACATCATTATAATACTTGCTAGGATCTGCAAACTGGCATGCAGAAGCAGCAAAGTAGTTTTGAAAAGAAGGACAGCTGCAGTTTAATATATATCATTTATATATGTAGATAGACATAGATGTATTCTATATGTAGAACTGTGTTTTGTATAAACATATATATAGGCTCTCTTCCACATTATCCTTGGGAACTAAGAAGCTCATAACAACAGTCCATGCTGCAGAATATCCTCCCACTGTAACATCTAAGAAGCTTTCCCAGATGAAGCCAGATCACGCATGGGTCTCCACCCACACATCCAGTGCCAGTTGTAAACCAAGGGCTTGATCTCAAAAGTAGCACTGTTGGATACCCCCAAGCAGTACACACAGAATCACTCCCAGGACAATCATAGTATGTGGTCTAAATTCTAGAACATACATAGTAAGAAGTATCTTTGCCTCCGTTCATTAACAAAATATGAAACATCAATTTTTAAGAAACTCTCCCTCCCTCTTAATAATTCACTTGGCTCTGACACTTAGTGCCAGTTTCACAAGTTTAGAGTCACACTTTATGAATGTGGTTCCCTTTTTACAGGAAAAAACAGCTGCCTGATAAGGTGGCAGTCTAACAGTGATGATAGATACCCAAAGTAACTTGAAGAGAAAAATATGCAGAAAATAACATTTTTCTAATACTGTACACTACTTACAGTAACAAGATATAAAAATAAGTCACTTCAACGTGCCTGTCCTTGTTTGATGGTAGAATGTGAGAATTTTGGAGACTTCTGCTTCAAGGTAAGTGTTGTATTGCCTTTTCCACCATTAACATAGTTTCACTCTACATCATAGACCCAGTTGCTACTCAGTAGCAAAAAAACCCCAAATATTTAAAACCAAAATTTCTCAACTTAATATTAGAAGAGTGTGATTCTGAGAAGCATCTGCACTTCTACATTTTCAGGTTCTAACAATTACTGTTGAATATTAAGGAAATAAACTTGGGCCCTAGAAGAAAAATTCTATAAAAGAGCTGGAAACAGCATACAAGGAACTGAAGGCTTTATTTCGTGAATACATAACAGAAGAAACAGAGCACATAAGTGCTGTAAATGGTAAAGTTCCAGTCGAATGGACTTTCCTTCTGCCAAGTCCTGGGCTGGAACAGAAGTGCTCATGTTATAACCACTGTTTGATACGTTTGCTTTTCCCTTTCACTGTATTTTATCAAAGATCAGAAAGTGTCATCTGCTACTGGTCACTTTTGACTAGTACCCCAACAGCCAAATTCTTTTGTGTAGCATGATTTTGGTCAGAATTAGGACAGTTTGAGCAATTATGTCAGACAGTTTGTTGCCCACCTGTAAACAAAACAGAGCAGAAAGCTGTATTTTGGTCCCATAAAGACAGAGCTGAATGAAACAAGGAAAAAAAATAGGACGATCTCAGTAGTGGCAGAGGGAGAGAGAGACAGAAAGGAGTGACAAACAATGATTATAAACTCCCATGTGCAGTGGAAACAAGGTGAAGATAAGGGTGCGGGGTGAAAAAATACCAGAAAAATAAAAAAAAAGGAGCGAGTGGAGAATGAGTGAAAGGAACTTTCATCCAAATTCCCATGACCCACCCCTACCAACAGGCTGCAATACAGAACAACAGAATGCACTGCTTAATTACCATTGTTAAAATGTAGTCTAATTATTTTTCTTTATAGTGGAACAGAATTATATACATACAAACCACCCTGGATATGAGGCATATCAGTAGCATGTGAACATGCCACATTTCCAAACTGGAAAATTAACACAAGTCATCACTGCTTCCTGTTCACCTGGGCAGAAATTATGAGCTTCTCTGTGTGTAGACAAATGGGTGTGGAACTACTGAGATACCATACATACACTGTCTCCTATCTACTCACAGCAGGACACACAACATTGGTTCACAGCCACTGTGTTTGGGGAGGGAAGGGGCAAATCAAATATTCTTCTCAGTTTTAGCTTATGGCAGAGCCAGCAGCTCTGAGCAAAGCTTCATAGCAATGAAGTCAGGTCCTAGAGAAGGAGAGAAATTCAGTGGATAACCAGCAAAGCTTCTGCTATTTTCCTGCAAGGAAATCAGTGCATAATCATCTTGCAGGTTAAAGCACACACCTGCTTACACAATTCCATATGCATGTCACAAACTTCAATCTTAATACTGAAAGAAGAAATAGTATTTAAAAATCAGTAATTGCACACATCAACCTTTCACTCTCCTCCTCTGAGGTACCAGTGAGGCTAATGCAGAAAGCTTTTTGTTACAGCTCTGAATCTACACTCAGACTACATTTCCTCAGTGTTACTTATTCCTGTCACTCCCCCTGGAATTACATGTATATGTGAGAATCCATAGGCTACAAATCCAAGTATCTTTAGCAAAAGTCAGTAATGTCAAAGATGATGCACCAGCCCACAAGGACTCACAACAGTCCAGAGCTATTGCCTGTGTCCCCTCAGTGGATTTACAGAATCCCAGTTTCCACAAAGAGCAGCCTGTTGGAGACAATCAAAGGCACGTTAAAGGCTGCTGCCATTATGTGCCTAGTGGGGCAGCATGACCATTGGTTCGGAAGCCTGGTGGACAAGTTGAGAGATTTGGTCAAAGTTTTGGCTCCAAAAAAGGACCAAGGGCATTTCCCACTGTTACTATCACAGTAACATTCTGTTTCTAAAATGCTAGAACTAGAAACACAAAGAAAGAGAAATGAAATGAATTCACAGAAATTGCTAAAAGCTGCCACTGTTACCACTCATACATTAAGAGAAGGGCATGAATCAAAACTGAGATTATTTCTCCACAACTAGAGGTTCTGCAGAATCTCAAAATCCTCTCTAATTCAAAATGGCACAAAGTTATCACTAAACCCCAAACAAAAGCATCTTTACATTTGTAAGAAAAATAAGATAGTAGAAGTAGATACTTTCTGCTTAGCAGCACATCATCTAGCAGCTATAGCTCAAACCTATATTTTCTGGAATTTCACACCCTTAAAACAGACATCTGTACACAAAATACACGGTTATTTTAAAATGTCTCACCAGTTATCTTCCCATTCCTGGTGCCAAGGAACAAAACAACCCCAAAACAACAAAATCATCAGAATAACCAGCCAAAGGCTACACCTGGAGCACAGCTCTAAATACCTATGTTACAATGTCTGAATAATCTTTGCTTAGGTTTACTCAATTTTTCCTTAATATACTTCAGAGAACTCTGCCCAACGCCAGAAGACACACAAAGAGAAAGCAACCTGATTAGGAGCATTTAGAGCAAACAGGAAAATTTAGATGCTTATATGAAAACAACCCAGAGAGAGAGTGGGAGGAAACTCCACCCTTTAGTTTCACAGAATTCCCTAACAACTTCTGACTCTCTCCACTTATTTCTACCTGTATCTCTTGCAAGATAAAACATTACTAGAGATTTTCATGCTCTTTGAAGCAGACAGTAGCACTTCCACCAGCATTTTATCCAATGTTGCATTAGCCCTCCCATTAATCTTACTTTCTTCACTTCACAAGGCATTTATCATCAGTTCTTAGTACACACCTTTCCAGCTGCATGGTCAACATCATTTTACACAAGGAAGATACGGAGAGCTAGAAAATCTCAGCAGCCTAAAGAACTATTAAAGAGGCAGCAACTGAGAGCCCTAACATCCTGATCCCTGGGGTTCAAGACAGCATCTTCTACATAATCTCATGTCTTTTTCAAGAGAGCACAGAGTGCAATACAGCTAACAGCTGCAAAACGGCATCTTGAAGTGCCAGTGGCCACAATAACTGGGTTACAGATATAACAAGATATTAATTTGCTGAAGAGGGATTAGTCCTTTGGAAGGTTTAAATGAAATCCCTCTAACAACTAGTAGTAATAATAAGCATACTTGCTTATGCATTATTACTATTTATACTACTGGTTTTCATTTGAAGACAGAAATAGTATTCAACATTCAAAAACACAAATCTATTGAATCCTAACATAATGCACTTTTATACCTATAAAGAGACATGAAGCTCACCTTTTAAACTCTTCTGTATACTGTTATTCCCCTTTAGGAGCTTGGACCATTTTATTGCTCTTCTAGTGAGTACCACTAGGTATCTGGAAAAGAATGCTTCATAGGATGCATAATCAAAGTCTTCTGGCCTTTCAAACCCATATGGATCAACTCTACAAAATAAAATAAAATAATGTTTCTACATACTTACAGCTGAAGAAAAAAAAAAGGCAAGTATGCTTTAAATAACTTCCAGCTGCTATTTCTAAAAGCAGCTTAAGACTCCCTCCTCCCAGCAAAATCCTACTTTACACAAACTGTTACACTCCATTTAGCATATCAAAGCTGTTTAAGTAAATTAATTTAAACATGCCCTGTTCAGTCAGTTTCACAGATTTCACTGATTTTTTAAGTAAGGTGTTTTTGGAGCAAAGGACCCATTATGTGCAAAACTGACACAAAATTATGGCCACATGAAAGTCTGGGAGCTATTTTTCTCCACAACACAGGCAAACAGTTGAAAAGTATGACGTATAGCACAACAGCTCCAATATGGCCTGAATTCTCTTTCCAGACAGTTCTGTGCAGTAAAATGACAACAGAAAGTACAAGTGCAACAAGTTACAAAGGTTATTTTTTAAATGGGTAATTTCTGAAATTATCTTCATGAAAATGTACAATGTGGAAAAAGACAAATCCTTGTGTCAATCTACCTTCTTCATATGTAGTACCAAAATGCTTATTTTATTATCTTTTACAATTGTTCAGTGTTACAGCACATTATCTCAGGCAGCCCAATAATGACAGAGTATCAGAACTGCATGGTTGATTCTGTTCTGACATATCAACTCATCTTGCTAAATTAGATTTATGGCAACTTCCCAGGGTGCTGCAAATCTGCTGTCTCCCACCTGAGCACAGGACACTATATGGCTTTCACAGAAGTTTAACAGGCAGAGCGATCTGTCCAGTCAGACAAGGTTTCAAGACAGACTTCAGGATTTAACTTCCCAAAACGCTGCCTGTTTCATTCACGGCGAAGGAATTTGGCCATGGAGCAGCACTGGCACAGCCTTGGGAAAACTGGCTCACGGGAGCGTCACAGGTAGTAAAGCATGAATCAGATGGGGAACAATTAAATACTCAGACCTCAAATTGTTATTACATTGTTGGCTGTTCAGAAGAATCACCTTAGTATTCATGTACTCCTCAAATCTGACACAAAAACCACAGGTGTAAAAAGCAACGACACCCCCGACAGAGGTTTCTCTGAAGACAAAGAACATGAAAACACACACAAAACCCCCTCACACGTCCATGAACACACATCTCTTATTTACGACTGCGACTCCCCAGGCAGCAAGTACGGATTAATTTCATGCTCCATACCATTCCTAAGGTAGAAAGGGAAAAAACCTAAGAGGGAGGACGCAGGGTTTTAGGGAAGCCACCTTCCCCGGCTGCCCTCGGGCAGGGAAGGTTGCGGCGGGCGCTCGCTGCCCTCAGCGACAGCCGCGCCCGGGCCGGTCTGTGGGGGCTTCCCCCGGCCGCAGCCCCCGGCAGGGCCGGCTCCGAGCGCTCAGGGAGGCACAGCTCGCCCTCCCCGCGCGGCTGGCGCGGTCCGAGCGCAGCCCCTTCGGCAGCCCTACCTGTACGCCCAGTCCCGCCCGTCCTCTCGCCTCGCCATGGGCCGCCCCGCTGGCGCCCGGCGGGCGGGCGCTCCCCAGGCCGAGCAGCGCGGCGGCCGCGGCCCCTCGCCGAGCCCCGGATCCCCAGTTCAACTCTCTGCCGCCCTGCGAGGGGCGGGGGCGGCCGCCGGGCCCGCCCCGTGCCCGGGCCGGCAGCGGGTAGGGCAGCGCAGCTCCGCACCCGCGGGGCGGCCCGCCTCCCCTGGCCGGCCGGGAGACGTGGGTCTGATGCTGATCCCGGCTTAGATTTGTGTATTTCACATTTCGCTCACATCTCGGGGAACACAAATTCAAATGTTTTAGCGCGAGGGAAATGTCTCAGTAGTACGGGGGGAAAATCATTTCAGTTATAGCTCTTCAAACCCAAGGACTTTCCCTATAACCAGGAAGAAGAGGTGGTTGCGTTAATATTTAAATTCGCTTGGTTGGTTTGGGATTTTTTTTTCCTCAAATCGCCACAATCTTCTTTTTAATTTCCCCAACTTGTTCGTAATCACAGAATCACAGAATATTCTGAGTTGAACGATGGACCCACAAGGATCATAAAAAGCCCAACCCCTGACTCTGCAGAGGACACCCCAAGAGTCACACCATGCATGTGAGGAGAGCATTGTCCAAATGCATCTTGAACTTTGTCAGGCTTGGTGTTGCGACCAGTTCCCCGGGGAACCTGTTCCAGTGCCCAGCCAACCTCTGGGTGAAGAACCTTTTCCCAACACACTGAAATATTGCCGACTTCATCTTCTATTGGTTAATTTCCACTATAAACTAGCATTCATTTAGATATTATTTAAATAACAAACGGCAGATTGTAACAAATGTGGAGTAATAATACAGAAAATTATACCAAAAAAAATTGGCTTCCCTATTTCCAGAATCCGCCTCTAAAATTAGAACGCTGTTCTTCATCTTTAGAGGTCTTGAATGAAGCCTGAAGCCCACAAGGAGTCAGCCCTCCCTACCTGACTGCCAGCAGCTTAATTCATAACACACCACAAAACAGAAGGGAGAGAACAAAATTATATCCTTGCTTGTCCTTTTTTGAATCAAGTTCTGACTTTGCACCCAGCAAAGCGCTTGGAAAATTACAGCTACTGCTGGGGAAACATTATCTTGTTCAGCCAGCAAGTAAGAGTTGCTGCAGACAACAGATGGGATTTCACAAGGGAGATCAACAGTTGTTCCACCACACTCCTCAGGAAAGCTACCTTCCCTCTGCGGGATCACGGGCAATCACCCACACAGAGATGTTAAAGTAGTTCAGCTCCAACGGCAAGGAAAATAAAATAAAGAGGTTTGTACTTGGTTTAACTGTCATTGCAGTGCTGTGAACATTTGTGATTGTTCAGCAAAACATAATTATGACCTTTTATTCGCGGGGGGCGGGAGGGACTTCTGTGCTTCAGCGGGCATTGGGCTGCTCCTGCAGGAGGGTGGTCCTGCTCAAATTACCGTGCGGCATCACGAACCCGCTCGGGTTCCGGCAGAACTGGAGCGTGATTGCCGCCCGGCCCGGGGAGAGCCGGCTGGGGCCGGTGCCAAGCCCGGCTTGACTCGCCGCCAGCGTTGCCTTGGCGGAGCGTAGGCAGAGGCACGCTCAGCAAACAGCTCTGCCCAGCGAGATGGCCACAGTCCCACAGAAAATGCTTGGCAGAGGTGTGAATAGGAGACAACGCTGTCCCACGGAAGAAAAGAAGGAAGCCTCAGTTAAGCAGAATATCCTTTGCTCCTCTAAATCCTGAAACCATAGGTTTGTTAGGTAACAGAGTTATACTTCAGCTGTCAACATCAGGCCATTTAGTGTGTATGCCCTTTAAAATGGACGCATCAAAAGGTCCCTGCAAGCAGCAGATTGTTCCTGTGATTAATTAAGGTGCATCTGCTGTTCATCAAGGGTAGCCCTTGATGTAGTCTATAGCACGGTGTACTTTTACTCAAGCCTCAAATGTTATAAACAGTTTCTCTTGCTCTAACACAAACACAACTGTGTGGCTGACTCAGATTTATGCCTGTTACACACAAAAGCTCCCATTAAGAACGCATAGGTTATTAATTGAGTAATAGAAACAATTCCTAAATTTCAGCACAGTAATTGGTTCCACGTATTTTGTCTGATAATACAAGCCAGCCCGCTGTCTGGCAAGGGAGAATACCTTGGTTGTCCTTCCCATGGTATCAATGCTGCTCTCTTCTGGGCAGATGGTATCATGTTGCTTTTAAAGGCATTCAAAGAAACTAATGCATAAACCCTCGAATCGGAAAACTGCTTTGGTGGTGTGATCAGCAGAAAAGGATACTCTTTACTTTTGATCCTTTGCTTCTGAAGGAGCTGATGACAGTGGCAGGGTGCAAAAGGGTAGGCTTAGTTGGCATGAAGCTCACAGTGAAGCTCACAGCCTTCCTATCTGCCATCCGCTGTGAAAGAAAATATACTTTATATAACTTCTCCCCCATCTCCTTTTTTGCACCTTATCCCTGAAGTTTTTGTTATGACGAATGTGTTTGGTAGAAATTCTCATCGTGCTGCTCCCAGAGTAAAATAGTGACTCCCTTAAAATAGTGACTTCCCTTTAAGGGTAGGCATTTAGATGTGTTCCCTGCAAAGGCAGATGAAGAGAGCAGATGAGTGTTTCACAGGCTGAGGCATTCAAAGCTTTGCTTGTCTCATACCCTGCATTTTAGTGAGCAAGGCTCACTTCTTGTGTTTGCAGAGCAGTTGCTAATTAACAACACCAGAATGATTCTCAGCCTTATCAGGAGTTATTCTGGAGTGGCTTTATGCTTCCTAATGCTGTGACATGTGTGCTACGTCACCAAGGTTTGATGTATCAGCAGTGCTGAAATGTGGCCCAGGTCCTCATATACCACCTGAGCCATTGTTGCTCTTAAGGCCACAAGTGGAGAAGGAACATGAGGACAAATTACTTAGTAATATTTGTGCTGGAAGTATTTCTTTGATTGCCTGTGGGAACCATTAGAATTCTTTATCCATTCAAGAATGGAAGAAATATATTTATTATTTTGAATCTCAGATATGGGTCTGGAGTTTTTTTCCACGAGGTTCTTTTTTGCTGGCTTCAGGGAGGCCAAAGAACAGAAATTGTTAGGGGAAAGGGAAGCACTACAGTACGGAGAAAGAATAAGGTGTTTGTGAATGTAGGTGTACATGGATATTGTGTGCCTAATATTTTTTAAACAGCATGGGTGAATCTGGTCATAAGAAGTACCAGTGAGAAACACCTTTTCCAGAAAAGGTAGCAGCTTTGCCTTTTCAGATCCAGACAAAGGAATTTAAACTTTTAAAAAAACCTTAACTGCTTACAAGATGGTTTAATAGCCCCTGTTTAAAAAAAAATGAATGCAGCAGCATTGAAGAAGAGATAAAAAGACAATTCTCACTACTGACTGGGTGCTGTAGTATCCTAAGTAAGGGATGAAATTCCCACAGCACATGTGGCTTCCCTAGCTCATGTGATTTTCCATACAGCCACTCATCTTTGTGTCTGTACTTAGCTAACCATGCCACACAAATGCACTCTGCTTCCTTGGAGCTCTACTCTTTGGCTGGAGCTACTTTCCCATGACCTGAAATAAATCTACTGCTCCATACTTGGGGAAAACAGTTCAAGTTAAGTAGATTTGGCAGTATAGAATACCTAGTAAGAAGTAAACATGTGTATGTGTGTCTATATGTCACTGCTTGTCTGTATTCTAACATAATGTGCTCCAGGACTAGCAACTCATCCAGCTAATGAGGTTAAGGAATGCAACCATCACATCCAGGCACCTTTAGTTCCTGTTACAACCAGCTACCTACCAAGTTTAGTCAATCCTCACCTACATATGGATTAAGGCTCTCAATCCATAATGAAATGTAATGAAATGCTGAACTTGCTCCCTGTTTTTGTCCCAGCAATTTGCATCATGCTTATGTAATTGTAGTCTGCAGGCCTGATTGAACCTGTTCATGTGAATTGTTCCATCAGCATTCACTGAACTTTAGAACAGACTGCATAGCAAGGACAAAAATGTATTTTGAAAATTAATTTCCTCTATTCCCTAAAGGCTTCACAGTTTCATGTCTATGAAGGTTACTAGCTGTTAGGACAAGTTACATCCACGTGTAGGCTGGGAACTGCCAGTATTTTGATCATTCTCAGTATGACTGTGGCCCTGAGAGTCAAAGCATACTGATAAGAGCATCTATAAAAAGGAGCTCTAAAGCCTGCTGCATAGCACTGCAGCTGCCTGGAGAATCAACATTACCCATGGAAACCTCTGCAGAATGGTTTCTGCACTCAGCTGCCATCCTCCAGCTGCGTCAGAAAAGAAGGCTCAAGGCTGTAAGTGACAATATTGGAAACAGCAGGGGAAGAGAAATTATATGGTAGTGCCCTTGGTGTGAAAAACAGCAAAATTATATGTCAAAACTGATATGGGAAAGACACTTAAACATTATTAGCAGGAAGCATTCCTAAGGCAGGGACAAGGGTGTCCTTATGAAAAAGGTCAGTAGCTATCACAGATCAGTAGCCCAACAGTGTGGAACTGAGTAGAGCAGCAGAGGAAATAATGAATCTACCTTAGGTCAAGCTGCAAGTCTGTAAAACGTGTTTGTTACTCAACTGACAAAGGGAAGTATTTTCTAGATGGCTTTGCTCTGTTTATCTTGTTTTTCCTTATCTGCTTGAATGATCATGGGGGGTGTGCTGAAAGCCCTGTCAATCACACTGATGATGTTTACCTTCCTGGCTGCATCAGCACAAGGCTTATAACTGAACTTTGAAATTTCATAGGGAGAGATGATAGGCAAGATTGGAGATTATTAACTCCTTACTTGTCCCATCCCCTTTTCTTTCTTATCTCCAATTGTGAAGGTACCCTGCCTAGCAAATCTGGTAGCTAAAATATCTACTGATTAGGGATGGGGTTTAATTTGGATGTTCTCTGTCTACTCCGATTTCACATTTGGTCCTAGTTGAGAAAAGGCAAACCTTCTCCCGGCCTTTGATGGCTTCTGCATTAGGATTCCTCCACAAGGACTCATTTCAGTTGTCTCAAGTAGCATCCCAGTTGGTAAGAAACAGGAAGAGTTACCATTACAGGTCTTTAAATACATATATTACAAAAATTTACAGTAAATATTACAAAATATTTACAGTATTTGCATGTAAATACACGGTCTTAGCTGTGAAGAACATCAGCTTTTTCACTTAGTTGTCTCTATGCAGTAAGGGGTTTCTCTAAAAATACTGCATTAAGTTAAAAAAAAATCCTTGAAGTAACAACATGATTTGGTGTAAAGAGAAGAAGGTATATCTACCCACTCAGGAACAGACATCAATTTCACACATGGAATGAGGATGAGTTTTGTAGGTGCAGAGATGTGAAGTTTCTGTAATTAAATACTATTTTATAATGCATACATACAGGGGTACTTAGTTTCAGTTAAATCAGAAAATTCCCTTTCTGTGAGTTCCAAGCTTTGAAGTGCTGAACTCTGCAAGAGATAGTGTGCTCCCGAGGAGGTTGTTCTTTACCATAGCTTTCCACATGTTCATGCCCTACACATTTTTCAAACTCACAGCCTGAAAGAAAAAGAAGTTTTGTGGAAACCTAAAGCTGGGTTTGACAGCAAGAGAGGGTGAAGCTTCTTGGAACTGCAAGGTTATAGCAACAACCATCAGTACAGACATGCCTCAGTATTTACGTGGGATCAGGATATCAGCTGAAGTATCATGTTTTTAAATTCCTTTGGACGGGAAGAAACTGTGATTGCAACATCTAGGATCAAATTATTACCTTCTTCTGGGTTACTTTGTCAGGTTACAAATTAAATCACATGACTAACACTGGAGGAAAAATGTCATTCTCATTTCATGTTTATTTGCAGGTAAGTGTTCCTAGTACTATGACAAACTGGTACATTGTCAAAATTGAAATAGTTTAATTTTTCTTTTTCATATTTCAGGTATTTCTGACACGGTTCTTTTCCATCTTTGAGTAATATATGTTATTATTAACACATATTCTGCTCGTGAAGTATATTACATGTGGCTGCTGTCTCTCACATGGCTTTTCTTTGCTTGTGTTACAAAAAGCAGAGGCAGAAGCTATACATTAAAGCAGACCAGATCATAAATGTGAAGGTATAGTCACAGTTTTACTTCATGTCTGCGTACTCAGGGAAAGTAAACATGAAGGAGTTGCAAGTAGACCGAAAGCAAGTTCAGCCCTCCATCTGGCAGAAAAAAATCTGCTGGTGCATTGGATATTGTGCAGAACAATGCAGAATTTCCCCCCTGCACATTGCAGGATCAATTATTGCTCACAGCAAAGTTGCAAATCTAGCATCTCTATGCAAGCTGAGAATCAAATGGTCAGATACTAGGAAGATGGACACCTTGCTCAGAATTTCCTCAGATTCACCCAGTGCTTCAGAAAAGGAAAAACAGAAGGGAAAAAAAAAAAAAAAGGAAAAGAGGAGACACTTGGAAGTCTTCTTCTAGGGATGACTTAGCTTTCAAAATGTGCACAGTGTTCATGAGCATCACTGGGACATATTCTGTGTGGAAAAACATTGTAGTTCTTTTGATTACACTGGCTCTATTTTAGAGTACTGCTGTGTGGTTACTAGAAGGGGTGGTCAGAGTTCACAGTGTAGGTTCTAGCATGAAACAAACGCAGGATTAGCAAGGTGTTGTATTTCCCACAGCAATGATAGTATGTCCCTGACAATACCTTTCCTATTCCCATGAGAGAAAGCTAATGCTGGTCCTTGCAGTCAAGCTTATGTAGTGATAATAAACAGTACTTAAAGACCTCACAGTTGCTGTCAAGAGACCTCACAAAGGGTCATTTGTAATGAAACAAAAGACAGCTCTGGTGGACTGATTTCTGGGAAGAAGTAACAATTAGGTAACAATTACATAAGAATCTATGTCTGGCTTTGGCTTTTCAATGGTCTCATTTGCTGCTCCAGCCCCTTTCACAGTACCTTCTGTAAATACATCCTCGTGTGGACTTATTGGCAACTTGCACTCCCCTGACCCACAGAGCTACCTTCAGTTGCCTGGATCCAGCCTGCATTTAACATTTCTTGCTAAACAATTTTGAATACCAATGGAGTCACATCAAATATCTGAGAAATTTGCAACAGATGATTGCAAGAAGCAAAGCTGTGGATCCTGAAATATTGACAATAAAGACATGCAAGATACTTATCTTTCTATTTTACCACTCACCTTTAATTAAACTGAAAAACAAAGGCATCTTGGATGTCCTCCCTGAACACATATACTGCAATACAGTAATTGTGTTGATGGTCTGTACTATTAAAGATGGGTGAAAATGTTTAAAAGAGACAGAATCTGCCCTTGATAAATGTGAGGAGAGATGAGGCAAGGCACCACAGAGAACCACTGCATCAGGGTTTTTGCAGCTCTAATTTGAACTTCACTATTTTTAGAAGACCTGTTGTACATACCAACAACACTAATGACTGCCAGACAAGACAAACATGTTCCTAAAGCCAGTGACATCATGTGCATCTCTCAAGATTTAACTGAGCCCGTGTTTGGCAAATAGTAATAAAAAGTAATTATTTTTGTTTCCATCACATTGAATTATGCTTTTATTTTGCCTCTATTTTCTGTGGGCCTGATATTTTTGGCTCTGAGAGATTTTAGCCTGCTAGCCTGCTAACTTTCTCCCACGGGAGAAATTCTTAAGAAAGCTTCTTCTCAAAACAAATCCTGGCAAACAACTATCTTTTCTCAAAATGATCTTTCTCCAGGTAGTGTTTTCTTTTCTAATTCTCAAAACATTTTAGCTGTTTCTTTAGTTTAACCACTGGGATTAGAGAGGTGTTGTTCCTATTCACCAATCATGTTAAGTCTGTATCAGAACACCTTATAAAAGTAGTAAGAATTAGACAATAAAGTTTTTTATGCTCTTTGCCTTCTGAAATGTTTGGAGTCTCTCATCTTTTTTCGTGTCCTACAATGACAATTTTCCTTTCAGTAATTAGTCCTGAGAGTCATTTTACAGCCTTTAATTCTCACCATCTAATGGATTTAATGACTTTTGTATAAAATTCTGACTTTTTATGGTTTGTGTGTGTTATGGACGGGAACCATGATTTCCTGTTGCCTTCATTTTATTGCTATTCTGTGATCCTTCTAAGATTTTGGGAAGAAAATAATCCCTACAAAGAAACCTGTCTCCCCCATTACTGAATGGTGAGAAAAGCAGAGAAGAAGACTCTGTAATCTCTGACAGGAGACATGCAAACACATTTGCCATATAGACCCACATTTGTAAGAGGGGCATCCTGAGCTGGCCCAGAATAAGGGAGCAATTGCAGGGCAAAATTCAGTCTGCCTTTGCCAAGGGCACATTTCTTATTGCTGTTTACTACTAGCAAGCTGTTCACTCACAGATCTACCCACAGTCCTGAATGATAATGTTCATAAGTGATAAAGCAGCCTCATTAGGAAAGTTTCCAACTGATTGTGGTAGCTGGGGAATGCAAGTTGAGTGGCAAGCAGCAGGAGTCAGAGAGAGCACTTTGATCTATGCCTGCAGCAGAGTAACACCCAAAGAAATCACTGTGCAGACACTATCAATGAATGTCAAAAAGGCCTTGAAATAAACTGTGGAGGATTTGATTGCTGATCTCAGCAAAATACCATCCAGACCTTGTCAGCTGTGGAAAATAGAAAGAAAGAGTCAGAACCTAAAAAATGCAGGGGCTCCAATTAGGCAAAGCCACTTAGCTGCTGGTTCGTGCTCAGTGCAGGTACTCAGCCCACTGCAGACACAACACAGAATCACAGAATCTTAGTGTCACCAAAACTGTGGGAATCAAAGTAGCTCTCCAACACCATATTTTAAGTATTGGAGAATCAGGCATTACTTTATTCTGGCCAAGGTGTGCAAGTGAAATCCTTCCATCCATACATGACAATAGTATCAGAGCATCATTTCTGTTGGCGAGGACCTTTAAGATCGAGTCCAACCATTAACCCAGCACTGCCAAATCCACCTTTTGCCCAGAAGTGGCAGAACTTTACAGAAATTTGGGGGGGAGGGGCTCCAAAAATGGTTTGTGTGAGGTGAAGGAGCCAGTGCTCTTCTTAGAGAGAGATTACCAGTGTTGCAGTCTTCCTTTCAGTCCTGCACAACCACATGATCTAAACGACAACAAACCCTGGGATTATTTTTGTCCACAGTAATCTGGAAAAGCAGTTGAAGGATTTCCATCCTATAAAATATAACGGTACACTCTGTGCCAAGTGGTAATAGGGCTTTAAGACCTCCATGATCTGGTACTCCTAAGTCCCTGTGGCAACTTCACTTTCAACTGAGCCTGGAAGCCCTGTGTGCATTGGGAAAGGCAGAGGTAATGACATAAAATGTCTTGCAGCAAGGAAAGGAGGTTTAGTCAGCCAAACTGCTGTGTTTTATCAGCCAAAAAGTGCTGTGTGTGCAAAGGGAATGCCCTCAGCCTGGTGAAATATGCTATGGAGATATTGCCTCTGCTCCCCTTAGCTTTGCCCACATGACTCACAAACTGTTGTGGGGTCAAAGACAAGCTATTAAAATCTAGGAATGAAATAGAGTCTCTGGATTGCTGGAGGGAGGAGTTGCCAAGTGCTGCTCTTTCCCAGCAACATGCTCTTCTGGGCATAAATCAAGGTTTCATCTTTTTTATCAGAGTCTTTGCTGTGCATTTCCTCTTCCCTGGTACTGTAGGAAGCCTCCATGCTCTTCTGTGCTGCACAGCTGCTCATTGTCATGGAGAGCAGCCCTGCAGCAGCCCCAGGACAGCTCCTGTCGTGGCAGCACCCCTGCAGCACTGGGAGTTGGATGAACAGAGGGAAAGCCATGGGCAAATACATTCATGGTTGTGTCCAGGTTCTTGCAAAACCCACCCATTCCCATGGACAAGTGGGGGACAGTGGTGGCAGGGGCACAGCAGGAGGAGGTTGGTGTTTGTACGAGGTTTTGGATGGGGCTGCATTACAGAACACAGCTCTCATGGTCTTGTGGCTTGTAGAGGTGAAGACGATGGCATAACACACTGGTGCAAATATAACAGGCCTGGCTTGTTTGCTGTGCATTTGTGATCTGATATTTGAGCGCCAGATATCCTTCTGCCATGCTGGAAATGTCAGAGGGGACACTGCTACCTGCTTTGTAGAAGTAGCACCAGCTGCCTGTCCTTGTGCTGCCCAGGGCTCCAAGGTGCAGAGGACTCGGCCTTCCTTACCAGGTCCCTCCTGCAGCTGGGGTGGTGGCAGAGGGGAAAATCCCAAGGTATCCAAGGATGGATGGGTACTGCCCTAGAGCACAGGAGGGGTGGAAACGTTTTCTCTGCTCCCCCCAGTATTTATTTGAGCACCCAGTTGCCACCAAATTCGAGATCTGCTGCCAGAATGCAGTATATATGTGCATCTGTCTAGCTGATCAAAATAGCATGTTCAAAATGATGGAGTTTTTTTAATGTCTGTGAGCGCTTTCTTTAAAAAAATAGCAGTGAAACTTCAGAATAGAAAGATTACTGTGTTACTGAAAACTCTGGGGGTTTTTTCGGGGTTTTCCCAGGAATTAATGAGCAGCTGCATGTTGGAAAGAAATTCTTTCTCACGAGGCTCTTGTGAGGGCTCAGGAGTCTTTATTGAACAATAACTGGAAAATTTGACCCAGAGAGTAAGTTCTCTATGTTGGAACACATGAAACACGTGATTCATGTTCCAGTCTCATTTTGTAGCTCTTAAACAAGACAGAAATGTAAGGGAAAAAGTAGGTAAATAGAAAGGAAGAGAGGGAAGCCAGCTATAGGAAATGCATGTGTCACAGGATGAGCTTGGCAGAATTTCCATGTGAGCAGTGAAGGGAAAATCATAGTCTTTTGAATATTAAAAATACTCTTTGCAACATCTTATTTTTACTTATGAAGCATTCATAATTTTTCTTTTGTGAATTGATGAAGGAATCCAGATGAATTTTAAACACAAACATGGATTTTGAAAAAGTAGATATGAAAAACATATTTTCCTAGAAAGATGTCATGATTCAGTGGGGCCCACACCCCAAATTTTTGTACTCTAGAGAATTTAACTCATTGTGGCACAGAGATTGGTACCACTGCAAGTCACTGCTTGAGTCTTAATTTTGGACCTTGCTGTGAGACTTTTGGAGTCAGTCAATATCTCTTAATTCATGCCTGTGTATTACTAAAGACTGTAGGGGGGACCAGAAAATGATCAGATGATCATCATGTAATGTTGCTTCACCTCCTGGAAGAGCAGTCTTAGTGATTTCGAGCTGTGGACTGTGGCTGCTGAAGTGGGTAGCAAAGATCCCTATTTCCATTACAAAGAGTAATGTCTAATGATCAGCTGCAGTATTGACATCACCATCTTCCCTGGTGCCTGGTAGACAGCCGGTCATGCACAAAAACGAAGCATTGTGGCAGAACTGTTGGGCAGGGTGAAGAGTTAACTCTGAGCTATCGTCTTCAGGCAGAATTTGATTTCCAGACTCCCTGAAGGACGCAGGGCTTTGCCTTGTCAGCAAAAAAGACGCATCTCCACATGGCAAACTCGCCATCTGCAGGCCAGTGAGACAACTCGCCAGGGACGGGGAAGAAACAGCCGCACAAGAGACACCTTGCCTGTGGTGGTCTTAGGATTTCCTCCTCTTTTGTGCCCCATTTAACAAAAGGAAATCGCTCTCTGAGTGTTATCCCAAAGAAGTTTAGAGTGTCAGTCTCTGGAGCTTAATCCTATCCCGGTGGATTGCTTAAAAATGTAAAAAATATTAGACTCGATGTTCTTCTGCAGCGGGTTCCTCCTACCCCTATTAACTCATGTCTGGTCTCAGCTGCCAGGAGAGTGAAGGCTTCCCGGCCCGGGCCTTCACACCCTCCCCCAGCTACTACAAATCAGCACTCTCTTGTCCCAAGAAACACAGCTTTGATTAGAACACAATGTTTCGTAAGCATATTTTTGCCACGAGAACATGTTTTATTTTTAAAGATACTAAAACATAGTGTTTCAGGAAGTTTGAGCTTTCTTTGTCAGGCTGGAAGAATATTACTGGAATGCATTTTTCTATTTGAAACAAATCTTAAGGAGGATATTTACCTTATTTCAGTGGTTGTTTTGTAGTGCTCTTGAATGTCAGTTGCACCCAATTAACCACAGAAAGTCAAAACCTAAAGAAAATGTTTCATTTTCATAATAATGTTTCCATCCAGCCCTCAAAAAAAACCCAAAAAACAACAAAACAAAAACAAAACAAAACAAAAAATTTTGGGTAAATACAGGGGTGTGCTCACATTTTGAATAAAAACTATCTCTGAGATGATTTTTCCTTTAAACTTGGATTTCTAAAGAAGAAAGCATAAAGAAAGACCTGATTTTGCATTTCTGTTTGCCTAGAGTTGGGCACTGATGGTATACATTGGAGAGCAGTGTCCACTTCTTTTTAAAAAAATATTTAAAGTAGATTGAACCAAATTTTTAATTCAAAACTAAGCCTCAATGTTAGCTTGTTTGAAAGGGAAGCACCCATGGGCTGTACCTGTGCCATGTATCTGCTTCCAGGTGAATTCTGAAAACAGGAGACTGAAGTTAAAAGAAAATAGTATTCAGACTAAATAAACAAAACAAAATAGTATTCAGTTACCACATTGCCTGGAAACATCAGGTGAGCTCTTGATTGCAGTCAGAAGGGTAGTACATCTGCATACTTAATAATAACATAATAACATATGCTTGTTGCAGACTGCCATGACCCAAAGAACTTAAGTTTATAGAGACACGGTGAGGGGAAGAGTCATTCATTCCCCTTACACAGGGGGAGAAGCAAAACATAGACCACAGCTGATTCTTTTGATATCAGAAAGCCTTACTGCACTGGGGGGGCAAAATCAAGACTTAGCTGTATTTTCATTATATTTTCTTAGGACTCCATTGGGCTTAAGTGTTTGGTTTCATGGGGTACGTACACAAGCCCGTTTCTTTTAATTCTTAGTGATATTCAGCTTCATATGTACTCCTTCTGGGAATTGTGTTCCCACACAGTTTACACACACTCTTTGTACCTTTTTCAAACATGGGTTGTATAGTCTGTGAAGAAAAACACTAGAGGATATCAGAAGTCCCTGAGCAACTGTTTTGGGTAAATACAGGGGAGTTGTATGTCAGCTAAACCTAAAGCTGAAAAAGTGCTGCCTTTGTAGGGGGTTGCTCTGATGACCTGTGTGCTCACATGGGCTGTCTCCCCTCGTAACTGTTCACTCTCCACCACACTTGTCCCACTCAGTGTCACCTATGTCTGTCTCCTGGAGAAATAGCACCGGAAAAGCCGAAGGGGAGGGGAGGATCAGTGGTGGTGGTTTTGGAAAAGGAGTCAGATGCACAATGGTGAATGATTCTGGTTTCCCTATGCTGTTCACATCCAGGCAGTGGCTCCAGGCTGGGTGGCTGCTGGAGTCTGCCCACAGCTGTCACCTCAGCTCCCTGCTGCCTGTGAAGTACATCTTCTGTTTGCAGGCAGGATCCATGGATAGATTAATTACCAATGATTTCACAGACAGTTTGTGACAAGAAAGAATAGAACTGAACTTGGCTCCTCCAAAATATCTTCAGATGGGGCAGGGTGAACCCTCAGCAAGATCCTTCTCTTCCCTTCACTGGCATTTGTGGGAGCAGAACAAAGGCTCAGAACAAGTGTTGGGGTTGTCCCCAGGGTTTGCTCCTCACAGACTAGCCCCAGGTTTGCACAAAGGCTCTGGTTGAGCAGCAGGCAGGGCTGGAACGCTTGCTGGTCACACTGGTCATACAGTTGCTGGTCACACTGGACTACTCACTGGGTAACTGTATGTCTGTGTTCAAAGATTCAGTTTTGCTGGAGTTTCCTGTTCTGGGGAGGACATCATCTGGCCATCTCAACAGGAAAAGCCATTTTCCTCAAAGGTTATATGTGAAGGAGAAGCTGCCTGAGGCCTCTCCACAGTTCTAACATACTGATTTGGTGACCAGATTACTGACTTCTTCTGCCAGCCTTGAACCACAGGTAGCCAAACCTGATCCAGCCCTGCCACAGCACTGGGCTTGTTTCAGCTGTGCATTTAAAAACTACCCTCACCAAGCAAAGGCAAGGCAGGCAGTCATGTCAGGTCATGCAGCCCTGGGCAGCCCCCCCTCTATGGGCAGCATAGGAGGAAGTTGGTCCAATCAACCCCGTCCTTAGCCCATTACTGCTCCTGTTTCAGTAGCCAGAGTCACCTCCCTGACACACAGTTTTCCCATTGCCCATGTCTGAGGAGCCAGCAGGGAAAAGGCAGCAGGGAACAAGCTGCAGAAAATGTAGTTTGCTGAGTTCTTTTCAAAGCTATGCCATTTGCGTAATTAACGTTCCATATTTTCTACCTATTCCCAGCTGTCACATGAAACATGGCACGTGTCAGCTCTTTTGGGTGTAAGAAAAGAGTTTGTATACTGATGAGACATTTACAGGTGCTGTTTGTCTGTATTTCTCATGCTCCTTCCCTGATAACGACAGAATGAATACAAGGTTGTTATTCTAAATGTTTTTACTATTTTAATCTTCTCAACACACAAATAAGACTCAGTGGTACAAATAAGGAGCCGTCTGAGGAGGAAAAGAGTTTTATTGAGAAATCTATGGCATGACAATGGTACAGACTTTCTTGTCACATGATGTGTGTAATTTAAATGAGTTAATAAAGAGGCTGTCTTTCAGGGATTTCTGGTCTTCTGGAGCTTGGTGACAGAGTTGAGATGCATTTGGTGGGACCTTATTTGGGTGTTTGGATCACTGCTGCCTGCACTGTTCCCACTCCTGAGAAGAATTAAAGATCTCAGTAACTGGGTTAGCAATCCAGAGCTGCCTTTTGATAGTCCGTTTTATTGGTACGAATCCCAAGGGGCACAAGGATTTCACTCTGATGGTGTAATTTGACTTCACAGTTCTTTCTTTAGAAGGATGGACTGGGTCTTAAGTGTCCAAAAGGCTTCTTTCTTTGATTCCTTCCAGAAGTCTTGGGAAGTACAGTGATGGGAAGGACTCACCTACTATTTAGAGTCCATCTCAATTAGCAGCTGCAGAAAATGGTGTTGTGCAGGTCAAAATGGTGTGCAGCCTGCAGAAAGTAGCTGAAATTCTTTGTGGTAAAAGCAAGGCACTGGCTGCATTCACCTGCAGGGCTGCAGGGAGCTGGCCGTCCCTGCACACCAATTCTTTTACTCACATGCTTTTCTTTTGTAGGTGCAGGGGCAGGTAGGTGCCCATGAAACTGTCCTGTATTTCTGGAATCTGGGCACTTTATTTAGAAGGGGCTTTGGTTGCCTAACATGAGGCATCTTACGAAGGAACCTTGATTTTCAGAGAGCAAATGCAGAGAACTTTACCCAAAAATCAGGTCTGTGATAAGATACCCCTTTTTGGATATTTGGAGTCACTATCAATTTTTTTAAAAGAGAGCCCATGACAGCTATTTGGTGGCTTTTTGAGGATAACCAGTTCAGTGCATTATAGATTTTTATGGCCTTATTTCCCAGTGATTTTTCCCTCTGGCAGTACATTTCTGCTGTTGCATGACAAGCACCATTGAGAGCCTGCTGTAGTGCTTGTTTGCCAAATGAAAATCCCACCATCTTGCACAGTTGTTTTTGCACCTACAACTGAGGACGCAGTGAGGTTACTACCAAATGCAGTAACTGGAGGTGTGTAGCAATTCCCTTAACTCTTTCAGGTCCTTCAGGTCATAAGAGGTAAAATACTGACCTGCTGATTCTTTGATTATTCAGTATAAAAAAGTCTTTTAGTTGGCAGGAAAGTAGATACATAGTAAGCCTTTTCCCCCCCTATTTTTCCTAAATTCTCATCAAGGAATGAAAAATGTTTCAATTCTATAAAAAAGATGGTTATGGAAATGAAAAGGACAAATAAAGCTCACAGGACCTAATACATTTTGGAAGCCACATTGTGAGCGCAATAGTTAAAACTGTTTTGCTGATAATACATATCCCTGTGCTCATTTCTCAGGTAACAGAGTCTTACTTTAGTATTCCAGAGAAACCCCCTGCCCCAAAATCTGTAAGGATCCCAGCTATTACTTCTCAGGTTTCTCTGATCACCCAGACAAACTTCTTTTGGATGGTGTCCATAGTGGCACAGGAATAAGAGAAGAAGTGTTTCCCTAAATTTTCCTACTATTCCTGGCTCTATTTTTCCTCTGCTTTCACCACTGCTTGCCTGCATCCTGCTTTACAAATTCAACCGTTAGGTGGGGCATTTCTACCGTGAGCAGCCCAGATTTCATCTGCAGCATCTTGTCCCGTGTGCTGGGATATGAGGTCTCTTTTGTTATCTCTAGTGCTTTCTTCTTTTATGAGGTCCATTGACATCCAAAATAGTACAAAGGGGGAAACTTGAGTCAAATGGTGCACCTTAAGGTCTTGGTTTCTATCTTTTTTGTCATGTGTGATGTGTTAAAGGTTATCCAACTGCAGAAGATGCTGATCAATTACTGAGTTATACAGTTCGCAGCCAAAAGTGTGCACTCATTAATTTTCTTTTCATTTCATTTGAGCAATTTGGAATCAGACAGCACTACTAGGACAACCATTTCCTCCTGGTTTCGATGTCTAGGTAAAAGCAGTGACACATTTCCTGACACTGCAGTGGACCAGTCATGTCTCATGATACAGCACTGGCCTCTGTTCTTCCACAGGGTAAACCTTCACAGGGTTTGGGCTTCTTTTTCTGGGAATAGCTGTGTTTATGTGCCCTTTTTACATTTGAGAAATAAAAAAAAAAAATCAATGAGGAGCTCTTTGTTATATAGAGACAGTACTCATCCAGCATGGCTGAGCAGCCCTTTCTGAACTGGGGGGAGAGGGAGCTCTCCTATGGCCCTCTGAGCTCTCCTGCACCTGAAGTCCCAGAAATATAGGCATCACTTTGACTTCATGAAACTTTTGGAGAAAGTGATGGTCTCTTTGGAAACCCGGGATTCTGAGGCCTGGGTTTGTCCCAGTCAGCCTCAAGCACCTTAAGCAAGGACTGCATTGCTGCAGGAGATGGAGGGAGAGAGGCACATCCAGAGGGCAGTTGAACTTGTGAGTTTGGGGACCTGGAGAGGGCCCCAAAGGAAGAGGTCTGTCCTTCAGTCAGAAATGTGGGAGGATGAGTGGGGCTGCTGGAGATGGTGGGCACTTGTCCAGAACTGTGAAGGGGACTGTACTATCACACTGCTGTACCAGGTTCAAGCTTGACTATCCAAATGACCTCAAACCAATCCTTTTGGGATTTCTGTGTTACTAAGCCCATCTGGCAGGTGTCCTGTGAAGAAGAAGGGCTAGGGGAGATTTGGTTATGGCCTAGTTAGAGAGGACATAAAAAGCCTGAAGGACTTTACTGATGCCTGGTACTGGGATTCTGCCTGGCTTCTCTGTTGCTTCAATCTCTATGCACCACTAAGTACTGAGCCCCCTCAGACCTGCTTCTGCAGATGGGACCCATCAGGTACCCCAGATCCAGCTCAGAGTCTGGACTCCCCTTAAATGCCTCTTTTATTCAGGGTTTCAAAAACTTCTGGAACGCTTCACCTTGGAGACTCCAAAGCAATGGACTATGCTTGAGGCAACAACACTGTCATTAATTTTGCCCAGTCTCCTTAAAAAAATCTCTTTTCATGAGAGTCTAATTCCATAAGAATATGAAATTTCAAAATATGTCACCATAGAGGTGAAATCTTGAAAAACCTTGTGTTCCTGGGCTTTGGGGTTTTTTTATATTCCCTGTTCTCTGGTTGTGATTGTGTGTACCCGTGTCTATAGCTAAGACAGGGCTTTAAGGAATCATTACTAAAAAAATTCCTGCTACATTAAGTATATGCTAAGGATCTAATTCTTCCAGTGACCTTGAGAGATACTTGCCTTGAGAAGTGTATGGTAGTAAAACACAGGGCTGTAGTATGGAAAAGGAACAGAACTACACAGAATTGCACCCATTGTCCAGAATCACCAAAAAAAGATGTGCTGGGAGATGCCTCAAAATTATCTGTTATTAGGTCAGACAAATTGAAACAGCAGCTGGGAGGGCTCCATTCACTACCTCTCCTGTGATGGAGTGGGAGATGTGCCTAAAGGATAGCAGGCGCAGAAGGCCTCTGCTCCAGGGGGGTAAAAATTTGTGAAGGACTACTGGACACTGAGAATGAAACTGTTTTCTGTTGTGTCAGAAAGGGTCTCATCAGAGTTCAAGCCTGGCCATTTGCACACCTGGCACCATTTGCATAGATGAATGTATCACTCCTCAAACTCTTTTTCTTTCTGAAATACTAATTTCTGGCATTTCTTTACTTATCACCAGTGCTAAATTTCCTGCCCACATGGTCTGGAGTAACTTGTTTACTGCAAGGCACACCAGTCTTCCACTGCTCCATCGTCACTGGAATTTTTATGGCCTTGCTCTCTTCTTTCCTGAAGGATTAAGTGTGCTAACTCCGAGAATGAAGTGGTTCCCTTAAGTGAGGCCTTACCCATAAGGATGCATTTCATGCAAATCTATGTCAGGTTTTAAGTGTACTTTGGGGAGGGTCATTTGACTTGGATGGATATTTTATTTTACCAGCAGAGATTAAGGCATGCAACAACCTAAAAGTTGAGCCCCACAAGATGACTCTGCCTGGCTTACTCTGAACACAGGATGCTGCATCTTAGTCTGCTAATGTTGCATCTCTGTTGAGAAAAGCAAACAAGGCAGGTGTAAACTGAAAGACTGAAGGGCCTCCTGGTGCCCGAGGACAAGCTCTTCTGGGAAGCACCTGCTTTATATTTGTCTAACTTTCTGGCAGAGACAAGAACTCCTTCAACTTGTTACAGAGTAGTAATATTTCCAGGTGTGAATAAGGGGCAACATCCCCCCCCCCCCAATTTCTTTTAAAAGTTTAGCAAAAGAATAATTGAGATGGCTTCTAGTTAGAATAATTAAATTCCAATAAGATTAATTAAAATTTCCTCTATGAGAAAGTGACCTGTCTAGTGGATAAGGGAAAGGCTGTGTATATTATCTAACTGGACCTTAATAAAGCCTTTGACACTGTTTTCCACAGCATTGACCTGGAGGAATTTGCTGCTCATGGCTAGGATGGGTGAACTGTTTGCTGGGTGAAAAACCAGATGGATGGCCAGGCCCAGGGGGTGAGGGTGAATGGTGTTGCATCCATCTTGTGTCTGGTCACCTGTGATGTTCCCCAGGGCTCAGTACTGGGTCCAGTCCTGTTTAATACCTTTATCAACGGTCTGGAGGAAGGATTGAGCCTGCTGTCAGTCAGTTCACAGGTGCCACCAAGGTGTCACAATAACCCCAGGCAGCGCTACAGGGCAGGGTGGCTGGAAAGGTGACTGGAAGAAAAGGACCTGGGGGTGAACATGAGCTAGTGTGTGCCCAGGTGGCCAAGAAGGTCAATGGCAGCCCTGGCTTGCATGAGCAATAGTGTGGCCAGCAGGACCAGGGCAGTGATTATCCTCCTGTACTCGGCACTGGTGAGGCCACACCTCAAATTCTGTGCTCACTTTTGGGCTTCTTGCTACAAGAAGGACACTGTGGGGCTGGTGAAGGGTCTGGAGCACAAGTCTGATGAGGACCTGCTGAGGTTGTTTAGCCTGGAGAAAAGGAAACTGAGGAGGGACGTCATCACTCTCTACAATTACTGGAAAGGAGGTTGTAGTGACGTTTGTGTTGGTTTCTTCTCTGAGGTAACAAGCAATAGATAAGAGGAGATGGTCTCAAGTTGTGCTGAGGGAGGTTTAGATTAGATATTAGGAAAACTTTCTTCACCAAAGTGAGTGTCGGACTTTGTCACAGGCTGCCTGGGGAAATGGTGGAGCCGCATTCCCTGGAAGTGTTCAGAAAATATGTGGATGTGATGCTTAGGGACATGGTTTAGTGGTGGTCTTGGTGGTGCTGGGTAATAGGTGGACACAATAGTCTTAGAAATCTTTCCCAACCACAACCATTCTATGATTCTGTGATTTTCCCGTGCCAGTAGAAGAAGCCAGCTAATAGAGAATTTATTATTCAAGTCTGGTGCAAATGCTCTATTCCTTAAGGACTTCTCAAATGTGAAATGAAATCATGGACAATAAAAAGTAAATTATGCTTTTGGTTTAGTACAAAGTGGTCTTTATTGTTGCTAGCTTATAAAAGTTTGGTGGGCGAAGTAAACCCCTGTGTGTAAGGGCAGTGTTGTACCTCCATTAAAATCTATTTTAGTTTTTGGGCACTGGTGTGATATACAAATAAACTTTTCATTTTGTGACTCTCTATATGCCAGAAAGCCTAATTCTTGGCAGGATGAGAAGGAAAAAGAAGTCAAAGTTTAAGCCTCTTCAGTGGTCAGGAGACACGATGTTCACGTTCCTCCCAGCAATGTCCCTGACTGGGCCAGCCCGGTTGTCACGTATGTGACTCGTGTGCATTGTGCTGGCAAATGGGTTTGATCTCACCTTGCTGCCAGCCTGTCCTTGTCCTCAGTCTCTTGGTAGAAATGGGTGGAGACATCCTGCCAAGCTGGGCTTAAGGAACAGCCAGCCCTCGGCTGCAGAGTGTGGTCATGGAGAGCATCATAAAAATGGAAGGGAATTCACCGCCACGGGGAAGCAGAGCCTTGTTTGTATGAACCCTCTCTCCTGCTGAAGTTGAGTCCTTAGGATATGTCTTTAGGGTGCCTCCACAGTAAGTTTTAGTATGAATGTGCAGTTACAATGCTAAGCTAAACTCGGGTATGGGAGGGTTGGCGCTGTGAGACGTTCTGTCTGTCACAGCTTTACTAAGAAAGCCCAGGCAGCAACCCTGCCCTCACTTCTCCAAAACAATGTTCATCACACACAAACCTATTGCAGAAGATGCTATTATTGTAAATACAAAAATTCATACCCTGTTAGTAGGATTTAGTGACACTGGCTGCTTTTTACTGCTCTGTTTCACATTGCATTGTAAAACAAAAACTTCCTAAGACTTTAAATGTGAGCTGAGGCACCTGCCTCGTGTCTGTGTGCCCCAGCATTTGGAAAGGGACAGATGTCCCAGGAAAAGCTGAATTGCTATGTCAAAGTGTTGAGAGCCTCTGGCTTACCTTGTCCTCATGGCCTTTCAGCGTTGAGCTTTTTTGAGCTCTTACACTTGTTGCATATTCATTTGCAGTAATTAAGAACCCCTTGAAACGGTGTACCTTTATAACAATAATGCATACAGTGTGTGGCCAAAGTGCAAATAGCTTCAGAGGAGGTTAAATCACAATTTTTCCAACATTAATATTAATGAGGCTGACCATTTGCATTTGTTGTAAATCCCCTTGTAGCATCAATGTCGTTTGAGGATTTTTCTGCAGATAAATGAAGCATTCCCCTCCTTCCCTCACTACTGCTAACCGTGTCATTCAGTGCAGCAATAGATCAACAGTTCCTGCTAATCTGTGAAAAGGCAGAGCTTAGAACAAGTGCTTTTTGACATAATTAAAGCTACACTGCCTACCACTATTTCTGGAAGAAGTACTAGCAGAGTTTCATTAGAACAAGTAAATACAAATAGAGTTCAGCCTGAACAGTTGTCTTTGTTACAAACAAAGCCCATTAGTTAGCAAGGAGAATTTGAAGCAGGGCTGAATTCATGATGATCTCAAAGCCCTTCTCATATTTAATTTATAAACTGATGATTAATTCAGTGATTAGCTAATTCACTTGCAGTGATTAATTTAATTCATGTCTTCAGGCTAATGTTTAAGAAAGAAAAAAATCCCTAGCTCTGATAGATGCACATCAATGTCCTTGTGATTAAAAAATGATAATATAATGCCCTGGAGAAAAAAGGAGAAAAGAAAGATCAAGTGAATCGGTAGCACGATCTGTTGTAAGTTCTTGCCTAAGCTGTAGCCGTAATTTTTAGCTGTGATGTTTAAATGTGTCAGTTACTCTAATGATCAATGGTTTGAAAGCTGAATCTAAGGATCCTTCACTGTAGCTTTCCACTGTGTATTTTGAGAATGGTGTTGCTTTAGAGCAGTCCTCCAGCTCTGCTTTTTTCTCACTTGTTTTGCCAGCTGCCTGGCCGCTCCTCTCCTTTTCAGTAGCATCTTTCTCATGCCTCACCAAAGTCTTTGACGAGAGCACTTTGTATTTCTTAATTCCAGGCTGCTTTTCTCTGTTTCCAGCAGGATTTACCTCATCTTTTGATGCAATGTGTAATGATGAGGATGATTTGGGGGATTTCTCTGTATTAGACAAACTGGTCTCTTTTGGGACAGCACTGCTTTTACAGTTTATGCCATTGCTTGGCAATGGAGCTTGATAGCTTCTGAAATCACTCACAGGGTCCTCCTCTCCTGAGCCATCATTGCTGTGCCTCTCTGATTGAGCTGAAGAGCCTAGCTGGTATTTCTCTCTTCTCTCAGGTTCACTCTTCTTTTTTGGACTACTAGTTTTATATGTGGGTTTTTCATCATGTGGTGGTGGCAAATGCTCCTTTTTGGCTGTGGCATTATTTTCTTGAGACTTCACTGGCAAATTTGGGTGTGGGGACTGGCACATCCCAGAAGCTGGATCTTTGCTTTTATCTTTTACAGCATTTGCATCAGGCTTTGTAAAATTTTTGGATACAGTTTGTGGGTTTTCTCCTCCTGGAATATTTTTCTCAGGCTTCAGTAATTTACTTGAAGGAGGTGACAGATGGTTCCCAGAACCTTGGTATTTATCTTTCTCTTTCGTAGCCTTTTCTTCAGGTGACCTGGTGTCCTCTCTTGCTGGTGTCTTTTGCTTCCTCTCTCCTGATGCATTTTTTTCTTGAGGCTTCAGCAGTTCTTTTGAAGAAGGCAGCTTCTCAGAATTTGGATCTCCATCCTTTTCTTTTACAGAATTAGTACCAGGCTTCTTAAAACCTGAAGAATCTGATGGTTTTTGCTTTTGTTCTGGAATAATTTTTTCTTGAGGCCTAACCAATGTTTCTGGTGGTACTGGTGGATGCTTCCTGGAACTTGGAAGTTTGTCTTTCTCTTTTGCAGTATTTGTATCAAGTGTCAGAAAATCTTCAAATCTCATTTGCTGTTTGTGTCCTGGAATATTTTCCTCATGCATTTCTGATTTTCTTGATGGAGGTAGCTGGTGCTTCCCAGAAAACTGCTGCTCAATATCCTCTTTTACTACCTCTGTTTCTGGTGATCCAGTGTCTTCCAGTGCTGGTGTCTTTTGCTTCCTCTCCCCTGAAGAGCTTCTGTCTTGACGATTTGGCACTTTGTTTGAAGAAGGTGAGTGAAACTTCTCAGAAATATGTTTAGTCTCTTTTTTATCTGGCCTAGTTTCAGGCTTTACAAGGTCATCTGGTGATATCTGTTTCTGTGTCTCTAGAGCAGTATTGTCCTCATCAGCCATCTTATTGTCCTGCCTTGCTGTATTTCTTGGTGGCACTGAATAATTGTTGAAGTCTGACTTGATGTTTTCTAGCCCTTCGCTGTCATTTGTAGGTTTCATTGGCTTATCTGATGAGTCCGGGCGGTTTTTCCTATTATTGCAATAGATGTTTTCATCTCCTGTCGTTTCATGTTTGTGTTTCACAAAATCTCTTGGAGATGCTAGATGCTCCAAACTGTCTCCAGTGTTTTTCACTCCTTGAACATTGGTATCATGCTCTGATGAAGGTAACTGGGATGTTTGAGGACTATGAGCATCATTCTCCTTTGAAGAGTTATTATCATGGTCCATGGTATCATTTGGTGTGAATACTTGCTCCTGCTCAAATTTATGCAAGCCATTTCTTTCTTCTTTATCCTCTGTGTCCATCCTATCACTTTCATGCTTCATGTCATTATCTGAGGAGAAGAGCTTATCCCTTGTGGGTCCAGATATTTTATTTCTACTTTTTGCATCCTTCTTTGGATCTGAGACCAATTCAGTTGATGGAGGAATCGGCTTCTTTTCTAGCGTATCACATCCTTGCTTTTTGGTATCATCTAATATTGGTGTTTGGCTCTTCTCCAAGGGTAATAGGGGATTTCCTGCTAGTGTGGTTTTATTTTCATGTTTTCCTGGCTTTGTGGTTGAATGTGAAAGACAGTTCTCAAGCCTCTGACATGTATTTGTCTCTTTGTCTGTAGAGTTTTCGTTTTCTGTTGCATGATCTGGGAATAGTGCTTGGTTCTTAAAATCACACATTGTTTTCTTCTCCCCCATTGTGTCATTCCCACGATCTTTCAACTCATCTGAAGGGGAGTGTGGATGCTTCTTACAGCCATGGCTGTCATGTTCATGTTCCACAGTTCCCTGTCCCACCAGATCAATAGGTTGAAGTGCTGGAGGATTTCCAAGAGTGTGATGAATACTCTGTCCTGCAATCCCACTCACTGATATTGGTAAAGGGGTTGACAAGGGTGACTGCCATGCCTGAGAGTCAGGCCAGGGCATCTCATCTGCAGTGTCCTCTTCATGCTGAATGAAAGATTTAGATGGCTTGTGGCAGGTCTCCAGGTCAGTTAAGGAACTCCTTTGCAGGGCTTGATTGTTTGAGTGATTCATCACTTCATTTGATGAAGATAATCTGTCCTTCCCAAAATCTTCTTCCGAAATAAAGGAATTGTGCTTCACAAGGTCACCTGGCAAAGGGCTTTGTGTCTTTTCCAGAGGAGAAGAGGTGTCCTCCTCTTCTGCAGCACCAGGCTTTGGCTCCAGGCTCTCATTCGAGGAGAGTATAGGTTTGTTCTGATTTGCCTCTGGAACTGGCATGTCCCCATTGGAAACATTAAAGTTACTTTGTGAGCTAAAATTCATTTGAGGAGGCTGAGGCTGTATGGTTTTTAATTCATTTTGCATTTGGCTGTTGGGTGTCTTACTCTCCTCCTCCTCCTCTATATTTGAGACATCACTATAATTTTTGCTAGAAGACATTTTGTCTTCACTGTGAAATGTTGCTTCTTTTTTGGCTTCCTTAGAACATTTGCCTCTTAAATCCAGTGCCTCTATTGGTGGCTTTGTGCCAGAAGCTGGTATTAGGACAGCTAGCTGTCGATCATCCATTGAAGGCTCAACTTCACAAGACGCTGAAAATTTTGGAGAGTAAAATGGCAGAATGTTTTCCAATACTTTCTGCTCCGGAAAATATTTTTGGCCTGCAAAGAAAGGATCCTTTTCTGGCTCTGTGAGCTCTGTGTCATCTTCGTCTGAACCATATACATACAGAGATATTTCAGGAATCTCTCCTGGTTTAGTATCCTGAGGACTTTGTTCATGGGATCCTTCAGCTGTGCTAGAGTCACATAAGTCAGAAGGTGAGCTGTCTTCCTTAACAGGTTGCAGAGCATTGATAATTCCCAATAGTGAATATGTGTCAGGCCCAGCTGCCATGTTAGTCCTGTCACAATCTAGACCACATTCTGGTAAGGGAGGAATGCAGTCTGCAAGAGCTTTGCTTTTGCGAGTAGTTGAAGAGTTATCTAGAACCGGATGAAAGTTGGGTCCCTGTTTTGTGGAATCTATTTTAGCCTCAGCACAGTCCTTTGCATCTGACATGGCCTCTGGTGCCACCAGTAACTCTTCTTTGTCCTCCCTGTCCTGTGCTGCATTTGCCAGTGTTTTGTTCTCTCCGTGGTCTCTGTTGGATCCCTCCTTTTCCTTCAGTAGCATGCCAAGACCTAACGGCTGCTTTGTGGCATTATTTTTCGACCAGCTCCAAGGATGGTTAATTTGGGTAGCCATGCTGAATTTGGGCATTGGGACCATGGAGCACACTAAATTTTGGGACTCTGGACTCTTTATACCTGTGGCTGTCATTGCTGCCATGCGCAGCACTCTGACCTCAGGCTTATGTATAGTTTTTCTGCTGGGGAAGATTTTAGTCTTTCTCTCACCTTTGCGCAAGAGTGATGCTTTCACCTCTGCAGCAGAGCAGAGAGTGCTTTGTTCAAACTGCTCCTTCAGTTTGGACAAGACTGAATTCTTGTTGACTATCTTTGGCAAATTGCTGTTTGCTCCCTTCTTTTTCCAGTTGGGAGACTTCTCCTTGGCTTCTTTTTCTTCAGCCGCTAAAAATTTCTTCAGGATGTTCTTCACGGTGTTTTTTCCAGTCACACTGCTCCATCTTGCCCTCTCACTGGGTGCTGTGTCTGCATCCTCCTCCACTGCTTTTCCATCTCCCTTTCTGTCTCTACTGTCCAGCTTGTTACCAGCCCTGCTCATCCACATCTTCTCTTTAATGACCAGTTTGCCAACTTCTCTTCTCTTCTTGGTGTACGGCTCGCGATTGTTGTTTAGAAACCTGGACCGCAAGAGCTGAAATCTGGTTGGGTACTGAACCCTAACTGGATCTGGACATGGCTGGTTAGAGCTCACCTGGTTTTCTTTACCTTCTACCCATTTCGTCCTCTTGTTACTGATCTGTGTATCGCCAGCAGCGAGCTCGGTGACGTATAACAGCAGGCTGCTGAGAACAGCATAGGCTCCTTGCTCTGTTGCCATCCTATTGAGCTTCTTCTTCAGCACCAGAGGGTCTATAAGCATCTTATCTCCACAGAAGGGTGCACTTTTGCTGCTGTGCAAGAGAAAACATAAATGTCTTTTCAAGTTGTCAAAATTGTCACTACCTTGTTACTTTGCTTCAATGGCATGCTGCTACGCATGAAATGGAAAAAAAATACTTAAATTTAGAACTTCTCAGGAGAGTTGATGTTAGTGGCCTGTTAAAAAGCATGCAAAGTGCTCAACAAGCTTCATGAAGCATGGTGTAGCAGGAGTATCAGGGCTTAACATAGTCCCACACAGCACTGTCAGGTCTTTCTTTTGTCTTTTGTGGGCAGTGGAAGCACTTAGGGAAGCAAGCAATGCTAGTCAGGGTCACTGCATCTCCTCTGTGCCACTAGTCCCTCATTTAGAATTCCCATGTCCTAAAGGGAGGGCAACACTGAAGGTAGGTAAAGTGTAGGCAAAGATAAATATGATGAGATTGCAGTTAGCAGGAAACCATGGTTCTGTCTCTGGTTTATAACCATTAAAAGAAAATATCAAGGCTGAAGGGCCCAAAGGTGCCACTGATGGGTTTTACTATTGATACAGGTTAGAAGTCAGTAGATACCTTCCCAGAATTAAAAAAAAGAAAATCAGGGTTGCTGTTACTTGCTTTTTGATAGCATTCAAATCCCATATCAGGACTATGCTCTTAAATCTGCTTTGGGAAGGCTATCACCACAACAACAACCCTGGCAATGTCCCTTGACTACAACCTCTTTTAATCCGGAGGAAGAAGGATGGTATGTTGGATCTTTGCTTGTTTGAAGAATCAGGCCCTTGGACAGCTGGGGATTTAGGCAATGCTTTAATTGGTGTGGATCTGTTACTAAATAAAATACTGAACTCAGCACAAAAGCTGGAGCTTGAAGTCAATAACAATAGATGGATCTAGGAGGGAAAAATCAAGAGGTGTCAGCTTTCTGACACCATGAAAAGCTGGAAGGTTACTTTTATGTGCAGTGGAATAGCTTCATGCACAGAATGCAGTCTGCATACCCGCAGGGGATTAATTTTTATATGCAGAAGTGGAATAAAAATTCTTTAAATTAAGTCCACATGTAGAAAATGAAGAAAGGCTGCAAAGAGGCTCGTGCTTTAGGGGGTCTCAACCTCAGAAGGTTGGGGAAGGCTCAGCAGTGGCCCAGCAGCCTGAACCCCATGGTCTCTGAAAGAAAAGGGACCCTGCCCCCCACTGCAATATTATGGAGGCTATTTGTGAAGTGAGGAGCTGGTCCTTGTCCAGTTAGGTTGTGACATTTGGATTCCACTTGGCTGCATTTCAAGTGCACATATTGAAAATTACATCCCTCAGCAGAGGGATGCATTTGCCATCTTGAATAGAAGGTCTATTTATAATGACTTTGTAGGTATTTTTAAAGGCCAATAAAAGAAAAAAGCGTGACAACTGGCCCATGTCTAATGTGACAAACAATACCTCGTAGGTTTTGATAGGGAATAACCACATTTCAGCATAGCACAGGTGGTATCATCCACCCTTTCCCTTACCAAACTGACCACAGCCAAGGAGGAAAAGCTTCTATGTTACACCAAGAAGCTCATTCGTCCCAACTATGGGAATTTTCAGAATAAAGAAAGAACCAGAATTCAGAGTATAATTGGCTAAAAGTATCCAGATTCATTCCCCGTTCTAGAAAGTCTGCTGAAATTTTAACTGCAAGCTTGCCATCCCTCCCCTCCCTAACTAATGTCTGGTGTATTCAGAAAAACAGGTGGGGCCATCAACCAATGTGCTTTAGGGTCATCTCTGATCCCTCAGAACAGCAGTGGAACCAGATGCTCTGCTTACCCCTTGCTTCTGGACTGCTTTGGATGCTATAAATGGCCACAGTAAAATACAAACTAGTCTTGCTTTCAGCATAACCAAACTACTATTGATTGTGACGGGAAGAAGATCAGACCCTCTCTGCTAGGGATAGTCCCAGTAATTAATCACATAAGAGCTATAAAATTCAAACAACTTTGTTAAAATATACTACAAGTGAGCTCTATTCAGGGATTTCCTTTTCCATGTTAGAGTGTTATTACAGGATGCCATCTGAAATGTAGCATTTGTGGGAATACTGCATTGCCTTAAGTACCAAGACTTGTTGCATGGGTTGAGTGTTTGATCCATGTTCACCAGCCAGCAGAAGAAAATGAACAAACAGCTATGGCACCTATTTAGGGTATCTGCAGTTCTTCCAAGATGACGTCACCTGCAAATGACCACCGTGACCATGTCAATCTGAAATGCACTCTGTGCAAGGGCAATGGTACAATGACACTGAATTCTGAGACCACCACAGAAAATGGAGGTAGTGATGAGTCTGCTTTAATCTGGTGTTTGGAAAACATCATGGTTTCCCCTCAAGGAAGCAGGCCTAAGAAAGAGGCTTCTCATGTTTGGGAGCATGACTGTCATTCTTAATGGACTAAGTCATCATCCCTAATTTTTCCTTACTGTCTTTTCCCAAGTTGCATCCTGCTGCTCTTAAACTATGTCACCTATTGATGAAATATAGTCACCTCTATATCAACTACACACGGTTGTCATCCCATTGGGAGTATCCAGACAGCTAGACTCCAGCACACGGGGAACCCCGGGCCAGCAGAATTGATTTCCCAGAACTGTGAGCTATGCCATATGACAAGGCAGATACTTGGGCTCCTCCCTGATCCTGCAAAATAGCCTAACATGTACTTTATTTCCCTCACCCTTCTCTTCCTCTGGAGATGCTGGCTTCCACTCTTTTTGATGTGTGTGATATGCCTCAGGGTGCTGCTGGTTTATGGAAGTGCTGCAGCATGGTTTTCAGTGTCTGGAGGACAGACCACTTGGACTTGCAGAGGAGGCGAGGCCACCTTCAAAAGTTTCCTGTCTTCTTGGCCCACAAATAATTAAGATGCATAAGACAGGCTGCTTAGTTACTTATTTATAGGTTCTTTGGGGACACTTATCATAGGCAGCATCAGAGTAGTAACAGCCCAATGGGAAGCAGTGCAACCCTATCCAGCTGGCCAGCCTGTCCCAGAGAAACCTCTTCAGTGGACCTGTGTCATGAGCACAGGAGAGCTGAGGTGCCAAGGCAAAGTGAGAGGAGCTGGCACTCTCTCCCACACCTGCCTGCTGCCTCCTGCAACAGTGCACTCCAGCCTTTCCATTCTGGTAGGGGCCCAGATGCTGTTGAGTAGCAGGGCGTGGTGGCATCACATGGTATTTGCTAAAAGCATACAGTTGTAGGATTTTCTGGTTTAGTGTCTCTGGTGTGGAAAAGAGAAGGCCCTGTCTCCTGATCCTGAATTTCATGTTAAATATCTGATCACCATTCTAGACACTCTGGCAGCCCAAAGGACTGGCTGTTGCAGGGACAGTGGCATGGGCAGAAGGAAACAGCACTACGGAGGCCTCAGCAAAAAACAAGAAACAAATTGAAAAACACTGTCCAACCTGCAAAAGCTGTCAGAGATCAATGGATTGGTCTGCCTTACTGTTGGTAAGCTCTGGGGAAATGGCCATGAGCAGGAGTGTGCAAAGTGCTGCATCTCATAGCCTGCCTCATCCATTGGCATCCCATCACTACCTGGCTCTGTGTGCTGTTTGGTCTAACGACCTGCCCCTAGACAAGGAAGATAACCAGGAGCAGTTCTGCCCACTCAAAACAAAGAATGCACAGGCCTTTTGAGTGTGTTCAGTGTAATGATGGCCAAGGCACTGCTCACCCCAACAGCTGCAGAAATGGTGCTTTATAGGTTCAGTCTTTTTTTTCCAATGAGAGTCTCTTACTGATCTCTGAAACACAACTTGGTCCTGCTCAGGTTGGATAGAAGGTAAAGTGGGAAAAATTATGAATGCTCTTAATATTTGTTGGTGATTATTTTTTTTCTAAAGGAAGAAGAAAAGCCAAAGTACTAGAGAAAGTCCTACCTTATGCAGAATATTTTCTTCTGTCTTCTCTACTGCTGAATTTATTACAGGAGTGCTAGAGGCATCCTAAACTAGAAGCAATGTTTTCAGAAAGTCTTGGCATTCTCTGGCACCAAAAGCTACTGACACAATTGCGGCCTTTGGTTTAACACATCTCCAAAGCAAACAAGAAAGCACCTTGCGAAGCTGCCGAGAGAAAACATGCTAGAACAACAGTACGAGAGGTAACACATGGTACGGAAAACCTTTTCATTCGGACATTGTCATGCAGGCTGCTATTCCTACTGACAGGCATCACCTGCTCCTGTGTCTGCCACATAACATCCCAGTGATGATTCCAGCAATGGCTTACATGGAAAAAGGCGTAGGAAAGTACTCATGTATTTTTAGCTATCTTTTTAAAACACAGTTCAGCAGCTGGAGAAAGACAGGAGAAACCAACACCACGTAGGCAATCGCACACGGTGGAAATTAGAAGGTATTACGTGGACCTCACTTTCTGAACTTCTAAGGTAAAAATGAGGTTAAACATGGGAACAAATTTGAGCTCACTTCTGCGTCATTTCATTGAGGATTCCATATTTGTGCCTGTGCTGCTCTTTGGGGGCATTAGGATCTTCTTCACCAAGGCCTACTCTTTGCTTTGTTTGTGATATGCAACTTTTAACCCAATCGTAGTTTGCTGGTTTTCTTGAAAAATGAGAAAATAAAAGAAAAAGGAAAAATGAAAAGAAGGGAAAAAGAGAAAGGCAAAGGGAAAGGAAAAGATGGGGAAAAAAGGACAAGACAAAAAATTAAAAATTAAAAAGAAAGAAAAAAGAAAAAAGAAATATTGAAGAAGAACTTAGAGAGGAGAGGTGAGATGAAGACAGGCAAGGAAAGGCAAAAAAGAACAAAAGGTAATAAAGGGAAAGGGGGAAAAAAAGGAAAAAGGTAAAGCAGTGGTAATTTTTCTGCTTGGGGTTCTTGTGGTGTTCAGGCTTGTGAAATGTATCACAGCCTAACTGTTGACCTATTACAACTGCTTGAAGACCTCAGCCAGAAATTCTGATACTGATACAGCAACATATAATCTGTTCAATCTAAAAATAAAGACTGATACTTAGAAAATAGTGCAAGATTAATTTATTTACAAATATTTCAGCCAGTTATATTTTAGAGAAACTTTTGTTCTGAAGATTGAAGAGGAATAAAAACATAATTCGGAAATTTTAGACACACTGATCAGAAATTTTAGACACACTGATGCTTTGCTGTTCCTTGGAGGTATTTTTAGTGTTGGCTTTTCCTTTTCTGGAAGCTTCTAATGTAACAATACCTTACACCACAGTGCTGATACGGGGATCAGTGATTCATTAAAAGCTAATCCATGAGACATTAGGTTTACAAGTGTCACAGACACTTTAGATTTGAGAACAAGGAGGGACACAGTGGTGAAAGGATTGTCAAATATACAGAGAATATCCCCGTGAGTGGGTACTACCATTAGTTTTGCAAGAAAGCATTAGTTCTGAAAATTAATTTTGTATATGTAATTACTGGAAACAGCTGTTTAGGAAGTGGTATTATAGCAAGTTAGACTGAAATCAGTCAAAAGAGGTTTTTTTTTGCCATTTGAGGTTTAAGCAGCACTCTTTATATTTAGAAATCCGTACATCTGTAAAAAACCCACAAATATCACATATATCTAATCAGTCTTATAATTCTAATCAGTCAGATAACTCAGCTATCTCCACTTGCACGCAATGTACACAGAGCTCTTCAGACTAACTCAGCTACTTCCTTCACTATGAATACCAGTCAGATATCTACAGGGTTTGATATAGTCTTTATAGAAAGAGAAAATGGCAGAAACTGCTTTACTTTTCCTCCATGGATAGTCGGTAAAGGTTCTCGCCCAGGAACTCGAGCCTCTCCCTTTGTTCCAGGTCCTGGTACAAGCCCTTGGGCACCTTGCTCAGGCCATAAACCAGGCCGAACAGGCAGCCGGCGATTGACCCTGTAGCCGCGCTCTCCCCTGCAGGTTTAAGCACAATTGCAGCGATCTCTCAGTGTCACCTTCACATACACAACCAAGAACTGCACTGAGCAGAGAAAGGCGCATTCCACACTGATGGAGCTCAGTGGGAGTGCGTTGGGTCAGTCCTAAAGGCTAAGGATGCCTAAGTAAGAGAGTGATGCCAAGGCAAGCACATGGAGATGTCACTATGGTGTGCACTCCTGCTCTGGGAGCTCACTTGGTTTCAGGAAAATCTACCCCAGCACAGCAGCTCTTGCAGACAGCTAGCCATTGCAAAGAACAAAGGAGAGAATAATAGTTGCAGGGGTGTCTGCTATACAACAAAGCTCCTGGGCTGGAGAGTGTCCCTTCCCTCCTCACAGCAGAGCAGAGCAGAGCAGAGCAGAGCAGAGCACAGCACAGCACAGCACAGCACAGCACTGTGCAGGCTCTAAAACACTCAGCCTTGCTGAGGAGCACTGATGCTCTGTGCATGCAGTGCCTGTCTGGGCACTGTTTGTGCCTGCCTGGGTCTGCAGTGCGGGACTGTGAGCTCTCACCTCTGTGTTGGGCCAGGTGAGAGGCTCAGAGGCCCTGCAAAGGGCCCACACTACATAGGGAGGGAGTGGGTGGTTCAGGGCTGGTGTCCTACCCCCCAGCTACGCTGGCCCCCACAAAAGCCCCGCAAGATGCATCTGCTGATGAGAAAGTTCTCTCTCTCAAAGCTGTAGAAGTACTAAACTGTGTGCCTCCAAGTGCTGGATTTTATTTGGCTGGCACTTGTTTGGGTGCTGTATTATTTTTCTCCCTTACTCGGTTTCATTACGTGCAGCTAAAAGGTTGCTTTGCCAAAGGTGCTCGTGTTCTGTCAGGATCTGTCAGCCTTTTAGAAAGCCGTGCTGGACTTACTGCTCATGCGCCTCTGGCAGAACCACGAGATGTAGATGGAGCAACATTTGAAAAGTGCTGTAAGTGGTTTGTGTGGCAGCTGCTGCCGGAAGAACGGGGTTTAGAGGCTAAAACCAGAGGTGAGAATGTTACAGACAACATGGCAGATTAGCCAACGGGCAGCTGGCAGCCAGGAGGGCTCTATCCCGGACTTGGTGAGGGAGCAGGGGTGGGAAGCACAGGGGACCCTCACCTCCGTGGAACATGGAGCGGTTGCAGAGCTCTGTCCAGTCCCCGCCGCAGCCCATCAGGGCGTCATACGCGATCATGGGGGCGTCGTGGCCTCGTCTTCCCCCGCGGCCTTCGGAGCTCCAGCGCCTGTACGTCTGCGGGAGAGAGAGCACCGTCAGCGCAGGGCACTGGAGCTGCCGGCGGGGGGCTTCGGCCACGCCAGGCTGGCGTCTCCCTGCTGAGTGGGAATAGCTCTCTGGGCTGGGAAGGGGCGGCAGCGGCTGTGCTGTGGCTCCTCTGGTGCGGCGTGGGACGAGCCACAGCAGCCGCTCCAGCAGCCCCGGTGATGCCTGAGGTGCCGGTATAAGCCTGCGCTCCCGCTTAATGCACCGAGTTCTTGGCAGGCCAAGAGGCTGGTTTAAGCAAGCCAAAAATGCCAAAAAGTAAGTCAAGAGAGATTTCAAGTTCACAGCCTAGAAATTCCTTATCATATAAAAAATTAAGTTTGGTGAGGGCATACTTCGTCAGTCCTCTTCCTGCCTCTGGGAATATTTTCAACTCCCCTTGCTGCACATTTGCAAATGTTTCAATTAGCCAAATTTTCGGTTGGGGGGGGGGGGGGTGAAAATGTTCTGATCTAGTAATTTCTTTAGGGCCTTCGTTTCAGACTATGTAATTCAAGCCCCTTTCTCTTTTTCTTGCCAAGCATTTTCTCTCCTCTTCTAAAAGCACTTGTTGAACAAAAGGGAAAATAATTTGCAAATGTGAGGAACAGTTCTTCCCTAGGAGAAGAAGGAAGAAGAAAGAACTCCAAACCCACACTGAGGTTTGCAAAAGAAAATTGGGTTTTGTCTAGAGCAGGTATCTTTAGCCCCAAATCCCCAAATTACCTCAACACTAATAAATTTATAGTTAAAAAATACCTTCCTATTAAGAAACAGGCAGCTTTATTTCCAGAAGTTTAACTTATATCGTGGCAAGTTCAATGTTGCTGATTGGCTGGCTCTTGGCTTCGTCAACATGTATGAAGGGTTTGCACTTCTCTCTATTAATTTTCACCTGAGCTGTTTCATACTTGGTTGAGGTTTATCTACACATCCATGAAACTCGGCAGAGACAGACTACAGCTTCACTCTGCTCCTTTCTTTTATTTTCTTTTTTTTTTCAATTTAGAGAGATTATTTATGCCTTTATGCTGTTCTCTGCCCCATGCAAATTTCCAGCCCTATTGCTGCAGTTTGGATGCTGGTGGAGAAGCACAGACGTGCAATGCTACCAAAGGCAGCAGAGTTCAGCACGGAGGGGCTATTCTGGGTGTGCAGCCAGACAGCTCAAGTGTCGCTACAGCTATTCCTCCTCATCCCTGATGCTCTGCACACATCCGATGTCATCTTGCCTTGCCGAAACAGCTTTATATTGGGGATAGCTGTCCTAGGACAGAACCTGGCAGGACTTAACTGCCCCAAGGCAGCACTTCCCAAACTGCTTCCTTCTCCTTTCAGCTCCAGCGTCTTTGTGCAGCCCTGTGCTGTGCTGTGGCATCAGTCCAGCTTCCCTTGGGTGGGCCAGCAAGGACTTAGGTCTTGGGTGGGGTGTCGGCATGCACTCTCCTGCTGAAGGCACTGAGTTGCTGCCAAGCCCAGGAGGTAATTCACATGTCCTCTCCTTGCTGTCAACCCCCGCTGCCAGTAATTACAGCTGCCTCTGATTTCCTCACCCTTCAGGAGCTGACCCACTGCTGGCTAGCACTCCTTTTCCGTTCTTTTTTTTCCTCCTTTCTGGGTTCTTTCTCACTGCTGGTTTAAGCAATTCCATCTTAAGGATACAAGGTCCTTATAGTCTAATGGTCCTGGATGACTTTGGTTTTGTTCCTCCCCCGTTTTGTAGCTCATTGTGTCCATCACAGGAAAGCGAGTCAGGTGAGTATTTTGTCTGCAGAATCAAGGCTGATCCCACATGTTGAGCAATATCTGCCCATTCATTGCATATCTAACATCTTCCGAATGTGCATCACTGAAAAATTATATACCAGCTTATAGAGAATGTGACCTTTCCTGCTGAGCACTTCAAGGTGTGATTTCTTTTTGGGAGGGAAATTGCCTTTGAAACATGTTTGGATCAATCCAATCCACATTTGAGGGCTTCAGTTTCACATGCAGCTTGCATTGTGCCTGCAGAAAGCTGCACCTGGCCAAGCAGGAACATATATGTGGTGATCTGTGGGCAAGGGTTGTGCCAGATTCTGGTGCTTTATTAACTGCATATGGAAAGGCAACAGGCTGTACTCCCAAACACAAGGGGACAGCTAGTCTGGAGGGAAGGCAAAAGGAGCACACTCCTGGGAAGAAGGCAGGCAGAATGGTCACCTTCTCCTCATCTATTCCTTCCATAGCTATGAGCACACTAATGAAGTATCTCGACTTCTGCCAGGCTATGATCTCTGCCTGGTGGGGGAGATTGAGGGTCAAGTACCATTTTTCCTTTCTTGCTCATCAAAATAAATAGCTCAGTAGGCCAAAATATTTGGGCTAAGATGATGAAGGTAAATTTTGCTTCTGTATTAGAAATTTATACAGTTCTCTCTTGAAATGATCATGGGATATTGCTGCTTGGTTTAATCTCTCCTAAAGCTTTGCTGAGACTTCGGTAGTACTGGAAGGAATATAAAACTAGTAGCAAATTCACAACACTGAATTAGTAAAATAAACCTGGAAGGGAATCTATTCTTTGTATTTAGAGTGAGCAATTTCTTTTTATCCACAGTCAAACAGACTTCCATAGGCACCTTTCACTGCACAGATAATCACCTAAAAATACACGAAGTCACTTCTCAGCATAGAACTATGCTTAAATAATCTGCAAAAAAAGGATTGATTTATGGCAAAAGGTGACAAGAACCACATACTTATTGCTTAGCTGCTAAGTGGAGAGCTTTGGGGGGCGCCAGCCCATATCAGATAGCTCTAAACAGCAGGGAAGAAGACATTATTTCTCTCAAGCTAAGGAGATATAACCAGCAAAGAAAAGATCATGTACATTATAAAATAGCATCTCATGGAATGTGGTGAAACACCATCTCTCAAGACACTTAAAACTAGCTTGGCACAGCCCAAGTTGGCAGCAAACCAACCACTTAGGACATCTGTCTTCTGCTCAAAGGACCAAAAAATCATAGACTGGTTTAGGTTGGAAGGGACCTTTAAACACCACTGAGTTCCAATCCTCTGCCATGGGCCAGGACATTGTCCACTAAACATGACCAAATCCAGCTTTTAATACCTCGGGGTATTTTTGTAGGACTCTGGCCACAGCTCCATTGGGCTTTAAGGAGAGCCCCAGGCAGGACATATGCCTTTTCCACCCTCAGTTAGCCATGCCCCATGTTATGTACCTGCTCTGGGTACCAGACCATTAAGCCTGCCTCTCTGCACTGTTTTATCCCATTGCAGCAACCCCAGGACTGGTGGCAACTGCTATTTTTTTTAAGCTAACATGTACCTGAGTCAAGGATGGGAGTTGTTTTTTCTTTCTCAAAATTTCAGAAAAAAAAAATTCTGACTACTCTGGCAGTGGAATCAGTTGAAAAACAGTGGTGTGTCTCTTTAAAAACACATCTGTTGGTTCAGAGCCATCCCAAGAACTTCTGGAAGTTGCAGTTACCTTTTCTCTCTCCTCTGCATCATAGTTGGCTGGAAAGACAGGTCGGTTCTGATTTTCCTCATTGATTTCTCTCTCCTCCAAATAAAACTGCCACTTGGCTTCAAAGTAAAACCAGTGCTCTTGATATTCTGAAGGCAAAAGAAATTAATGATGTAGTATTTCATTTCGAGAACATTTGCAGTTCTAGTTTAACATATTTTAAGGATAATGACAGTATTGACTGACATGAAACCCCAGGTATTTTACAGTAATGTACTGCATATACTAAGTATGTATGGAGTGGGACATCTAATCAAAAACAGAGGAGGCAATAAAGAAAATACTTTCAGAATTTTGTGCTATTGTCATGTCATTTAAGATATATCAAGATGAAACTTTACAAGAATTTATTGAAGAACACTCCAAGGAAAAGATAAAAGTCAACAAAAAGTAAATAATCAATCCTTTGCCAGTTCTTATTCCTTTACTATGATTAAAGAATATCTAAAAATGTTTCCACATCCTAAATACAATTTGCCACCTACCTCAGTTACTAATTTTTAAATGCATAAATTCTCCAGTATTTCTGTTTTATTTTCATCACATTTATTGTGTGATCATTCAGGAAGAAAACAGATAGGAAAGTCCAAAATTCCCATTTGCATATATTATAACACATATCACATGTAGCAAAGGGATAAATAACACACCCATCTGCTATCTGTACCCATAGAAATAAGCCTTTTTTAATAACTATATGTCTTTCTGCTTTTTTTCTGTCACTTTGGGAAGTGATTTCTAATCATGCTCATGTTCCCCGTGTAAAGAAACTTACTAACTCTGGTTTATTTTCAAGGCAATGTTCTGGTTCACCCTTTATAAAAAGGCTCAAAAAGGCACCTAAGTCAGTCACACTGGGCTGTTAATCACATACACGTGCACTTGCCTACAGAACTGAGGCCTGAGGGAAACCCTGCCTGGCAAGCTGAGGGGGATAAGGAGTTAGAGAACACTGAGGTGGCCCAGATGGCTAAGTATGTCATGGCAAACCAGCAATTTGGCATGGGACTATGGGTGTAAAACAGAATTTAACATTCCCACTTTTTCCCTGTCTCTCTCCTGCTTGGCTGCTCAGTGGCCTGTGCTGCAAGTGGCTGAGAAGCACTCACACAACCAAACCATTCACCTGAAGGATGTAATCTGATTTTGCTTCTTTTCCTAAAATGCCACAGTGGTGACTGTCTTTGGCAATTAAGATCTTTAAGTAGGGCTTTTCTTTGTAAAAATCCCAGCTGCTTTGTAGGACCTGACACTTTCACAAAGTTGTCAGCTGCCAGTGTCCCAGCCCCAGACAATCATGCACATTCAAGCACACGCGCAAGACACCTGGAAATGTCAGCTGCCCTTTTTCTGAGTCTATGACCCAGTTTGGCATCATTTCAAATAAACCATTTACCAGAACCCTAAAAAGGGGAGGTGTTTGCAAAAACAGAGTGAAAGGGCATTTACAGCCATCAGGCCAAGGAGAGCATCTAGATATATCTACAGCATCTAGAGGAAAACAAAAGTAAGCAAAGCAAATGTAAGCTATCAACACCCACTACAGCAGCTGGTTATGACAGGTTTTTAGAAATGTGAGTGACCTGACCGATCTCTTTCTTTTTTTGTTGGTTTTTTGTTTGTTTGTTTTTCTGTGTTTTTTTTCCTAATTCCCCCATGACAATAAACCACAAATGCCTCAAAAATGGATGTTTTCTATGTAGCACCTTAACAAGCAAGGTGCTTGTTCCACAGTTTCAGAAATAGAAGGATCAAGCAGCTGAAGGAAACTTTTGTTGGGTGGACCTGTAGCATGGTGCTGCAGCATGTAGAATCCCATGCCACTAACCCTAGCAAGGCTCTGCATCAACCCTTGAGCCCAGCTGAGGTGATGGTCACATTCAGGTCCATGGAACTATCTGGCCAGTAATTGCAACTGGATATTAGAGAGGGGTGTAGAGTTGAACTCTCTGAGACATGGATAACAAGCTCTCTGTTTGTTATCCATGGGGGATAATATAGCTAAAATAGGATTTTCTAAAACTGGAGGACTCTGTTTGGCAGGATTTCTTTGCAGCGCATCTCAGCAGCCAAGGAGCTTAACTTTAATGCAGGACACTTTTCCCGCTACCAAAATAGGATGAAGCTCAACAATACGGGCAGTGGCTGGAGGGCATGCCTCAGGAGTCCAGCACACATATCTCCACGCCGAGGGGTCCTGCTCGGGTGGAGTGACAGGGACCTGCTGCAAAGCCACTCCGAGAGACGCTCGATCACATTAATCCTGCACCTGCTCCTCATGGGTCTCTGCTAAAAAAATCCTGGTGTGCCATGAGGCACAGATGAAAATGCAGGGTCTTTCAGAAAGCCTTCCTGGAACTCTTTCCAGATTTTAAAACAGCAGCTTTTCTTCAGGGGTAAGTTTTAATTTCGGAGTGCTCTTGAGTAAAGGTTTCTATTGAATTCAGTCTTTCTGAACAGCTGTCCTTTAATCTCTTTTCTAGATGTTTCAATGTAATGATACTCGTCTGCCCATGGCAGATCTCACCATTACAAACATCACTTCCTGGCAAGAGGGGACTAAAGTACCTTTTCTCCAAAGACCACATGCATAGCACTAATAAAGTAATAGTATCAAGTTCAGTAGTTGGGTGACACTCAGTTGTTTAAAACAAGGATACAACAGGTTGTATCTTAAATATTTGTTCAGAAAAGCTACAAGTCAAATCTGAATTGTGGTCAAAAGATAACTCTTGGTCAGGAGCCACCTGCAGGTGAGATTTTCCTGGCAGGATGAGGAGTGTCAGTGTTTTTTCTTCTGGAAGATGTTGAACAGCACTAATTGATGGAAGGCAGCTGAATAATTAATCTCAGCAGTCAGTTTGCCTAATAACCTGCTAAATATAATTTCCTTCCTCCCCCCTGCTAAGCAATCTCTGAGAATTTCCTAAAAATAAAACTGTGCAGTAGGGCATGGTCATTGCTATTTTGCGTTGTATTTTTGCCACCAATACACCAGGCAACTAACTGGTGGTAGAAGAAGGTGGCACCACCTGTGAAGAGCTTACTTCTCTGAGCAGAGAAAGTGGGAGTATGACCTTTAGATGGAGGAGAGGGGGGAAAGCAGCAAGATATAAAGACTAGGGAGCGAAAACTCTTCAGTGCCTTTCCAGCTAAACATAGCTTTAAGAAAATAAACTCTTGATCCAGGCTGGGTACCTGCCATGTGACGAATGGTCTTCTTACAGTATTCTTCAGCCATAGGCACAACCTTCATCATGTCTCTTCCCCACTGCACAAGGGGTTTCCCTTGTATTGCATATGCCACGAAGAGAGCTGTGCAAAGGGACCCTAGAAAACCTGGAATTCACAAATAACAAGGATTACCAGTGTGCATCTGTGCTGGTACCATCCTTTCTGTCCTTGTTTTTCCTCATAAAATCACAAGTGGAATGCCTCATGGCTGTCAGGTAGATTAACAAATGTACACAACCCATCTCTGCCTGTTTGCAGCCTGACTTGTGGCATGTCGAGATAATTGGCTAATGAGTGCTGCCCATTGGTGTATAACTTATCTGACATAGGAGGGAGCTTCTGTTCTCAGTGGTGTAATGTGATAGAAATTGAGGTAGGGGTCAAAAATAAACATCATCTACCAATGGGATACTGAAAATCTTCTAATTGAAGTCGCGTGAAATAATTGACTTGTACAAAGTGATTCAATTACAAGCTGTATCAGCTTGTTTACACCATCATCCAGCCCAAGAGTGGTGGTTGCTAGACCTAACACTATTTCTGGTTCATTTGACTCTAAGGGAACAAACCCATGTCCCCTTTGAGGAAAGAAGAAATTGTCCAAGAAAAACATGCTAGTCTTCTACTTTGGTTGCAAATATTTCAACATTTTAAATATGTTGATAGTCACTCAACACTTCCATGACACCAGAAACAATTGACTCATTTCTTATATTTGCTTGTGCCCTTAGCATTCTGTCAAGGGCAAAAAACCAATCTATGCAGTGTGCAAAAGAAATTTAAGAAAACCAGTCAGTCATTTAAATAAATCCCAGGTGAGCAAAGTATTGATGCAGGTGCTTCTTTTGGTGCACGGGTCCAAAAGTGTTCACTCTTACATAGAGGTCATAATGAATTTTGTGTGTTTTGCTGAAGGTAAAACAAAATTATCTTAGGAGGTGACAAGTCCAGATGAGGTGATTATTAATTCCCTCTGCTACAAGACCTGCAATACTGGGTCAGGCCCAAGGCACAGCCAGCTAGAGTGCTGTATATGTTTTCATAAAGAATAAGAGCCTGTGTAGACCCAGCCCAAAGGGTCTCACTCAGACAGACAGCATCTAGCCCAGCATCTAGCCCAGATGCCACAAAGATCTTTGAGTGCCACGTTTACCATGAGGGTGGCAGCAGAGGGTTGAGAGTGTGAATCAAAGGGCTAGCAGGGGGCAGTGGGACAACTCAGTTAGAGGGTGGCAGAGGCTGGGGAGTGCCCTGAAGGTTTGCAGGGGCTGGCAGTCCCCTCCTGCCCACTCCCCAGGCTGCCCATTCCCCTGTTGCTGTTGCCCTGCTCCCCCTGCCCACAGCAGCCCTCACACAGCCTGCTGCTCCTCACTGAGGGAGAAAGCACACCCTGGCCAAGGTGTCTGCCTCTGCAAGACAGAGTGAACCCCAACGTGGTTTGGCTTCTCCATTCCCCAGAGCAACTAGGCTAGTTTTAGGGGTCATTTTAATTACACAATTTGATGGATTTTGACAAGACAGCCTCTTGCCTGGTCTCCTTTGAACCCAGGTACACCCATGAACATTGCAGCTGCCTGTGGCACCAAGGTCTGAGGCTTCATTGTACATAATATGGGGAAGTATTTCCTTTGTCTGCTTGTTTCAGTCCCAACTGACACACTGGTTGGGTTTTCTGAGTTATGAGGATCATAACTGGCATTTCCCTGACGCATTTCAGGATGGCAGTAAGGTGCATGCGGCCCTTCCACCGCTCTCCTTCCTGCCTCCCTGCTGTGCCACTTGTTTATTTTCCTATCTGAAAACTCCTTCTGGATGTAATTTCTCATTGTATGGAAGGTGTCTGACAACTTGGATCCTCCTTGCTGCCATTTTCTGGGTCTCATAAGCCCTTTCTAACAGATAGGCACAGACTACGAGCAGTCTTATAGCTGCTAATGCACCACAGACTTTACATACCAGACTAATTTTCTGCTTTGTTTTGAACCCTTTTCCCCTAATTTTATGGCATCCTGATGGCTTTTCTGACTGCTTCATAGCACCGAAAGTGTTGAACATGTCACCATTCATTATGGTTTTATTTACTGCTGTTTAAAACAGACAGAATGAATACATGTTTACATAGCATAAAATTATCAAAATGACAGACCTGAATATTAAAAACAACATTAAATCTGCTTATTTAGGTTTTGTTTAAAAAATGTTTCAGATTGTATCCTAAAATATGTGGATTTAGGTTTTTTTAGCTTACTACCTTTACCTACAGTGATTGGATATGACAAAACCTGCCAAGAGAAAAATGTTGTTAGTCCCTGAACCACAAATTTGCATGATAACAGTCATCTAGATGTACATGAATCCTAAAATTTGATCAGGGCAACCAACATGAATATGCTTTGGACAAGGCAGGTTATGTTTACATATTGGGATTTTAGGAGAGAAAACAACTATGCTTGAGGATGCAGTTGGCATAATATACAAGCAAATATATAAGCCTATAGAAGTGATAGACACATGTATGTATTATCCAAGCAAAGTTGAAACTGAGGCCTTGAAGCCTGCAAAGCAGAAGTGGTTTAACCAGGGAATTCACAGGAGCCCTGTTAGTCCCTGCAGAAGGGCAAAGCCGCCTTAGGGGATGTCAGAGTGCAGGCATTACCTGTGGGATGGTTGTGAGTCATTCGTCCACATTCAATGCTCACTTCAATAAGTGTCTCCAGCCTTTCCGGCTTCCAGTATCGCATCCCTAAACACATGGCTTTTGTGGAAGCTCCAAATCCAGAACCTAAAGTAAAAGGATAACACCAAGCATTTAAAAGGAGACTGATCTCACACAAATATGTTGATAAAATGTGAGACAAGCACACTTCATTAATTCAGCTCATGTGTGGGAAGGGAACTCCTCAGGGAATGGGAAATTACCATGCAAAATGAGTTACAAGTTTTGAAAGTTTCTTGAGAGGAATTTTGCTCCTACATGGTCATTCTGGTTTGACAGGTATATTCCAATATAATCAAGTGCTATGAAGAACATAGTGGGTTCAGAAAGCCATGTGCTCTCTTGTTCACAGGACTTGTTTGATCCAAACTCTCATCCCACCTTCACTCATTTTTGGCTGACACTGCTGTTTTGCTTGCTCTAGGTACCTACACCAGAAACAGAACTTTGAGAAACAGGTACATTTTCCCACACTCTTATTTTATAGTAAGCACACAATGAAAACACTTCATATGAGATTCACAGTTTACCTTTCAATGTTTCATCCTGGAGAACCTCACCAGTTTCTGCTACATACAAAAATAATGTGTGCAAAACAAACTAAGGGCTACTGAGCCAAATCCTACAAAGTTAGGCAATATCAGAACTCAAGTTTCCCATGCAACCTGAAATTAGTGCTTGCTGTACTACAGCCTACACGTACCAAGCTTAGTCTTGGGAACCTCTTCCTCCGTTCAGCACAGAATTTATTTATTGAATAGCTAATTCAGAATTTCTTTTAATCCTTAGCACTGAGTGTATGATCCCAGGTGTTCAACTTTTAAACTCTTCATTGAATGGAGTTAAACTTACTAATGAGTTTCTCTGCAGTACTTATCACAGTAATTTTAGGATCCCAGAGAAGTTTAAACGAGCTTATCTTCACCAGGCACCAGTGAGGTGATTATCTCCTCTTTGCAGCTGGTGAGCCAATGCCCAAAAAAGCATTAACTCATTGCAGGCAACCACCCCGAGGCTTCGATTTTTCAAAGTACTTGGCATTTTTCAGCCCTGTCTTTGTTCAATCACACTTCCCAGTGACCTTGAGAATAGCTGGGAGCAATCAGCATTTCTCTTCTTAGTTCCTGGAAGATAAGGGGCATGTTTACGCTACCTAATTTTAGCCTATGTGAACCTGCATTAGGAGCCCAATCTCCTTGTCTTTCCCGGACATGCCCATTAGTGGGTGTGATGGCATAGTAGGAACAACGCAGGGGCCAGAGTGAATTGAAGCAGCAGATGCCAAGGAGCCAGGGTCACAGCTTTCAGTCACTTATCTGGAGAAGAGCCCTCAGCTGCTCCGCTGGGCTTTGTCTGCTGTGAGAACAAAGCACCAGGGGCTCTTTGGGAATGCCTCTTGCCATTAAGTCTCATCCCAAGCGGCTCCAGCTCCGACGTCCTGAGATTATGGGTGTGATCCAAGTGGGGTAGTGAGGGTGGCAGTGAGATCTGCTTCAAGCCAAACTGAAGCCTGAGCCAAACTAACAGGAACCACCTACTGGCATTTCCAGGTGCAATATCTGAATTTCCCTCTTAGGAAAAGAGTTCTTCTTCTCCCCTGAGAGCAGCTATCCAGGAACAGATAAAACTGTCCGCCTATCCCACAGATCACATAGAAACCACAAGGAAAAGTCAGGAAGGAAATCCAGTCTTCTGTAGTACCACTCAACTGAGAGAAAATGTCTTCTCCTGCTAGCACGACCAAACTCTTCATTAAACCATCTGCTGCCACAGAGTAGCAGATAAGAGCCTTCACTAGGAAAACCTGGTTTCTCCAAAGGATAACCATGCTGGTTATCCAAGAGGGGTGGCTCTTGCACTACACAAACCTGCTAATTAAATAACATCTCTCAGTATATCCAAAGTGGAAGATGTACTACAGTAATCTGACTGCTGGTTTGGAGGAGATGTTGTTTCCCACTGCCTTCCTATAGTCTGGGAAGTTCCATTAAAACCTTTTGCAGAATTAGGCAAGTAAACTTAGTAGCAAAAAATTCCATCACATGGAGTAGCATTAAACCCAGATGGAGCTTCAGGGACCTAACTCCCGTGTCTCAGTCTACCGTTTGAACTAAGGACACAAAGGACACTAGCAAGACTAGTCCAAGCAACAGGAGTGACACATGTGACAACATAAGGACTATCCTCCACGATCAGACTGTCCTCCTCATGTCTGACAATGAAGAGGATACTTAAGAAAGAGTAAAAGAGAAGTACAATGACATTATCCCTTTGTACTAACTAAGCTGCTGACAATTTGTCTCCCTGATCCGGGAGGCAGCTGGCTATTCATCATTCTGCTTAAAAACTCTTAAAGGATTTCCCCTGGGTGAATTTGCCCTGCTCATTTTTGAACTCTCATGAACTGTAGCATCTGCAAATTGGCATTGGAAAATAGTTATGCAGCTTATGGAGGTGTTGTGTGAAAAACTCCTTTTTTTTAGCTTGCTTTGAGCTCATGACCTCCTAGTTTCATTTGAAGTCCCTAGTTGCTATCCTGGAGGAGACAGGGAATTTTTGCTGTACCTCTCCATGTTTGCCAGTTATTTTCCTTTTCATTCATGCACTACATTATTCTTTTTTAGTATGTCATATCTCAGTGTGATTTTCTTCACTCTACACCTGTAGAATAACGAAGATTAGCGTAAGAGGATGTGCCTTTTGTTACTACAGATCATTCTGCACAAAAACTTAGAGCCCAGCACCTTTACCTCCTATGCATCTGTAGCTTAACCTTCTCTTCAACTTTGCCCTCAACTTTCTGCATTTTTCCTCACACATTTCCCTCATGCTCCTCTGCCAATTCCACCAGCAAAAAGTTCTCAAGTTCTTCTCTAGGAAGTCCAGAAGTTGCTTGCACAGCTGCAAATAAAGACCTGCTTGGATGCTGCAGTCTCAGCCTGAAGTACACGATACAGGTAGAGCCCAGCTATTTGACCTGCCATTTGACTGGCCTTTTGCAGTGGCTCCAAAAGCAAATCTCTGGCTCAGGGTGTACTACGTTACTCAGGTTCCAGTTCTACAACATCAACAATTCTCTTCTGAAAAATGTGAAGTTTTGGCAATGGGTCAAAACATTTTTCCTATGTCTCAGAAACAGCAGACTCATCTGCATCAAAACTTTAAACAAATACCTACAGACAAACAGGGGCAAACACTTAATGGAGAGAATTTTAGCCTTATGCTTATCAACGTTGTAAATTGTAAACAAGCTCTTAAAATGGAAGGTGTTAGACAATCTTGGGCAGGTTTTCTGGTGGTCACAGGAATCTCACCAGCCTCTAACATAACCCAGGTATCTCTGCAACGAGCAATGAGCATGACATGAAGTGGCAGAGACACATAGGGCAGTTTGACTTAGGGATTCAGTGTGCTGACTAAACCCACAAGAATTTGAGCAGAGAAACATCTGTAAGCAATGCAAAATTACCTAAAATAGGTCCATGAAGGCTGGCACATGAATTCTTGCTGGAAGCAAGATAAGATAGAATGCCCACAGCAAATCAGCTTTTTGGTTCCAGCCCATCCAAAATACAGTCTGACTGCTAGGCATTCAATCCCAGGCATTCAATGCCTGTGGCATGTTTTTGCCTCAAGAAGAATTCTGTGCAAATTCAATTAAAAGTTAATTATGTCCATAGCAGTGTTGGGTCCCATAGAAGACAACATCTCCACTTCAGGTTGCTGGTTTTTCTGCTCTCAGGGTGAAAAAAAGGCTTCCTGAAATGTTTTGTATGCTTATTTTTCAGACCAGATAGAGAAGGTGGCTTTTAGCTGCCAGATCTCAAGGCAGGAATTAATTTTATATTATTCTAGCCCAGAGTATCCCCAAAGCAGATAATCCATCATGGAAGGCTGGGGAGGAAGAAGGGTGAAGAAAGAGAGGTAGCTCCAACTCTGCAGTGGACCAGGGAACAGCCATACTCAACTGCTTGTAGAACAATATTAAGAGCTACTTGGGGCCAACAGCAGCTCCCACAATTATTTTCACCAAATTTTATCCAGTCAGTCACAAAACACGTGACAACTGCCAACGGGGTGCTTTCTCTCATCTGGCTGGCTGATAGCAAGGTGGGAATAATACACCCTTTTCACTCCCAGCAGCTGTTGTGAGGAGCGGGGGACAAGTGAGAGATGCTTTTTTTGTCAAACTGGCTGCAGAGCCCCAGAAATAGCTGTGGCATTGTGCCACCGGGTCTTTGCCACGACGTTGCATCAATGCGCCGTTCTGTTGAGGCTGTTCTGCAGCAGCTGAGTGCCACCGACAGGGCCAACACCAGTGTGAGCTGACACCATTTTGTGGCTGTCTGGGTCTCCCTCCTCTGATAATGGGGTGTCTCTACAGGCTTTCAGGATTAATGGCACCGTGTGTATATGTGTGTGCACATGGCTGCATGCATGCTATTTAACTTGAAGTGGAAATTGTATTCATTGTAAAAGTAAATGATCATAAAGGGAAAGAAAGAGAGGGTCAGGCATAGGTAAACCAGGCTGGGAATATCAGGGATTATCAACAAAACAATCATAGTTGTTAGGAGAGCATCCAAACGGAGAAAAGTCTCTGCTTTCCTTCCAGTGAACGTGTTGGTGCTGAGAGCAATTTACAGGCTTGGCATTTTGTTTCAGATCTGGTGTCACTGAAAAATCCAAGTCTACAAATGTTTGAAGGAAAAATGGCAGCAAATATTTCTTAAAATAACCATTAAACCCAAGGACTCAAGGACAAAGATCTGGACCCTGAGGCACGGAGCCAAGGACCAAGTCTCTTTAAATAGATGTTAAAGAGGGAGGGGTTTGCTTACAAGAGGACACAGTGCCCTACAGAAGGAATTCTTGGCAGATCTCTTGTCATCCTCAGGCGAACATGGAAACGTTTCAGGGGTAGTGGCCTTTGATGTCAGGGAGGAAAAGGAAACAATTTCCATATAGCCACAAACACCAAGAGCATGCATTATTCCAGCCAGGCCCTCTGAAGGAAAGCAGTACCATACCCTTTTCATTGAAGGGCGTGTGCCAAGCCAGGAGGTGGTTGTCTGGTTTTAGCTCCCTGCAGCCTTCGATGGTGGCGGGGTCCGGCCGCCTGCCCGAGAGCTTGTCGACAGCATCCACGTAGCGCTTCACCAGCTCGCGGTACAGGTCTTCTAAACACCAGTAATCTGCTCAGAGGAGGGAAGACAAGGTTGCTGTGTGAAGGCAGAAGAGCAAAAAAACACCAAAAAAAATGCAAGCAAGCTCATGGTGCATTTGAGAAATATTCTTATTTCCAATTCCAATGTACCAAGTCATGTTTCTGGTGCCACCGTCACATTTTTACACAACATGACAGCAGGCTGGAGGGAGAATGGTCTTGACTCTCAGTTTTCATCTTTCCCGCCTTTCCTTTCCACGTTTAATTCCTTCACTGGAATGTTGAAGCATTCTGTTAATAACAGTAGCTGCTGAGGGCCTTTGTTTAAGCTCTCTTGGTGTGAAGTCATTACAGAGATGATCGACTGTCAGGTGACAGCATGGCTGCCATGGGCCTGGGTAAAGCCAACTGTGCCTGGCTCAGCCCCTGCCTCTACAGATCTGAGTCCGATTCAAAAATGAAAGCCTTTTTGTTTTTTTGGAATTACCACATTACAGAATCACTTTAAGAGGTATGTGTGACTAGATACAAAAGCAAATTAGCAACTTCGTTTTCAAAATCTGTATGTTATATGTATTTTGTCTAAAATTTGTAGGTCTTTCATGCCGAGATCCAAATATCTTATAATAGCATGAACAGTGAGGTTTTAAAAGAAATAGTATAAAAATCAGTAAGAGTAGTAAATCCCTAGTGCCTGAAGGCAGTTTCCAGCACATAAATTTCTCTCCATAATAAGTTCACTAACAATATCTGTTTATAGATTATTTTTACCACGTCCTACAGTCTTGCCTAAGAAGGAACCTTCCCCCATTAAACAGAGTGTTTCTTCAGTATTGCTGCTTCTCTTGGCTGGCATTGTCTGTTGCTGGTCCTGAAGAGTCCTGCCCTTGACTCGTGTCAAGGAAAACCTGCCACTAGCATCTGTTACAGCTGTGTAATCCGTGTGAACAGAGGCCGAAGGGATTTATCCACTTATATATTTTCTACATACTTAGAGGAACCCCATTTAATACTTGGTTAGTTGCACAGGTTGAATGACACAGCAGGGGAAGTTCTTCTAAAAATATCTTCAGTTTGTCAGAGATGGTGAGTTCTGGAAATCCACAATTTACCGTAAGAGAAAGTTTGGAGTCCCAGAAGCAAGAGACATTCTGAAGTAGCAGTTATGGAGGCAGGCAAAAAAGACGATGAAGGGTAGAACAAAGATTCCTCTTCTTTCACATAAAATAATACCCTACCAGTTACACTGGCCAACCCAGTGCGTAATCCTAAAGAAACAAGACACTTTCAAGCTGCCAGCTCTTTCCAGATTTAGGAGTCAGGTGTCAGCTTATCCAGATGGGAGCCAGGAGCAGGGTTTACTGCCTGGCAGCTCCTGCAGAAACCTTGTCCCCAGAGCACAGAGTCCCTGTGGTCCAGCACCTCCAGGCTGTTCAAGCCCACCATGGTTCCCATGCCTGGGGCCAGATTTCTGTCTCAGCCATCAACAGGACAGGTTCTTTCTTTAGAAATGAACTCTTATTTTTTTTTATCCCATGTGTAAGCAAGAGAGGAAAACGATGACGCTTTTGTCATTACAGAGAATTTCCTTGGGTTCGATGATGCTGTCCTTGTTCCTCCCTTACAGGACAGGTTCCCCCAGGAAGTAGATGTTTTGTCTATCCTTCATTGTCAGATCAACCTTTCAGTCAGGGCACATGGTGGATTTGGGGAGCACCAGCTCAGTCTGCAGTAGTGCCCACAGCCCTGGCTGCTTGTGTTCGTGCCCCTCCTGGGATGTTATCCGTGCTGCTGCCAGGGCGCTGGCCAAAATCCCCTCCGCAGGTGAGAACTGCCTTTGTCTTTAACACATGCCTGCACCTCACGCTTGGCTGCTGCCTCAGCCTCAGGCTGGGAGCTCCCCCGAGGGCAGTGCCCCGACAGTGACAACAGGCTCAATGGCTTTGAGCTGTGGGCATGTTTGTCCCAGCCTACAAGTATCCCGCAAGTGCCTGCAGGTGAGCGTCGGGGAATGCTGTGGCCAGCAGGCAGCCAGCCAGGCAAACAGGATGTGCAGCGAGCAGGGCAGTGAACGATAGTGATATTTTTATTGCTTGTTTCCCCGGTTTTTTTTTTGGTTTGTTTTTTGTTTGTTTGTTTGGTTTTTTGTTTTTGTTTTGTTTTTGGTTTTGTTTTGTTTTTTTTTTTGTTTGTTTGTTTGTTTGGGTTTTTGTTTGTTTTGTTTTGTTTTTGTTTTGTTTTTTGTTTGGTTTTTTTTGTTAGCTGGTAATGTTCCAGTCACCCAATATATTCTTTAAAATCTGTTTCCGCAGCAGTAAGGGCAGGGCCCCAGGGCTAGTGGCAGATGCCTTCAGCCTCACACACATTCACCCTCTTCAGCTTCACTCTGTTGACGTGGGTGAATTGGCACTTTGGCTGGGCCATGAGCAAGCCATGGGGCTTTTTTGCATTCCCCCTGTCAGGAGGAGACACTGCTACCAGCAGGAGAGGTTCTTGTTTCCCTTGTGGGAAGTAGGGAGAAGGACTCGTTTTATCCCACTCACCAGTGTTGCTGTGGAATGAAGATTTTTTTACTAAAATTCCCTACTCCATCTTGCTGTTTCCTCTCCAGCCCATAAAAGCACCTTTTTAAAATGCTTGTCTGATCAGGTCAAAGAAATGAGAGTGTAGGATAAACACAGCCAATGGAAACAGTGGCTTAAACTTTTTTCTTTAGAGCAATTTACAGGCTGCTATATTTAAGAAAAGAATTATTATTTTATTGTTGATCTAACTGACTTGATTACCCAGAAGTTATGATTTTAGAGGGTTCAATAAACAAGAAACATATGATACGTATTTAATCATAGCCTATATTCAGAAATATGCTAGTCATCTTTTTTCTTGATAGGCTGACATCTTGCCCTTATCTTTAGTGTATTAGCTACCCCTTAAACCATTGGTTAGCTAATAGCCAAGTATGAAGTGTCCTACACACTCTTCAACTGATCTCTACCTACTAAATTTAGAGCAGATTGGAAGCAGGCAGATAAAGGAGTGAAACAGTAGCACAAAGGAAATCTCATTGATGTGAAGGATACTTAGCTACATTGGGAGCTTCTGCTACTGGTAGTTATGCAGTGTTATGGGTTTTAAGAAAGATCAGGAATACTTGTACAGAGATTTAAAAAAAAATTTGAACCATTCTGAAGAGGCAAAATACTCTTGAGAGGTCACTGTCTTCTGGTCTACTTTCTATGATCTTGCCAGTCTCAGAAGGCTCTGAGATGGGTAAGGTGTCGATACGAAGACTTCTCATCTTAAAAAGGCTACCCCCACCTCAAGAAAAAACAAATGTTCTCTGTCAAACCATTGTGATTTTAGAAGACATCTTCATAACTTCCACAGTTCTGACAGATTTCATTATAAATACAGTATGTTAGGATACTTTTTGGACTAATGACATGGAGGTCTCCTTATAAAACAAATACGTTTTTGTAGAAGCAACCCTTTGTCTGAGGGGCAGCAAAGAGGAGACAGCACTAGTGCTTTTAGCCTGAAAGAGGTACTAAGGTAACTCTACTCCAGCCTGGCGTTCTGGGCACAAACATGTAAAAAATGCTCTCAGAAGAGTTCTTATCTGTTACAGAAGACTCTCTAGTGGCTATATTATTCCCTGGTGTACTCCAGCATACAGATAATCTACTTGGCAATTATTATTTTTGTTACACTGGACATGTGGTATTTTAGTCTTTAAGCTTTAACCAATTGTACATCTCTAGGGAAAATATAGGAAGAGCCCCTCCACACTCCAGAAATCAAGACCCCCCCGTCTGTGAGATGGTCACAGGATTGTGCTCACAGAGCAGCCAAACTAATGCACATTATCATTCACATAAGCAGCATTTCTGACCCGCTTTCTCATGATTTCCCCAGCAATCAGGCTTATTCTAAGAAATGCAGCAGCTCGACAGTTCTGTTCCTCTGCAGACTGTTTGCTATTCCCACCGTACCTACCTGTGATGACAGCCTCAGCTGTAGCCATGTGCATGAGCGTGTTGTCACTTACTGGCCACTTGTCGGGAGAGAGCACCAGGTTCTCGAGCCCTCCAATTTCCTTCAGCTCCTGCTGGATTTTTGCACCTAAGGCATTGTTCTCACGGGAGAAATTGCGATAACCGAGAGCATCCCCTACCCCAGCCAGAACAAGTGCAGCCTTAAATTTATCCATCCCCAAGACACTTTGTGCTTTCCTTTAGCCCGAGACAGCCACCGAATCTTGATCTTCCTTTGTTCCTTTGCCTTCAACTCAGCTCCCCCGACACTTTATATCAGCCATTGTGTCACACCAAGAGCTCTCTCTATAAGGCAAGGACTTCCTTTTCTGGCTCTGCAGATGCCATCTCTTGTCTGGGACCCGACAGAGAGGAAATATTTCATAACCCAGGGATTTTCAGCGGCTTTGTTCAATGAAACTGTAAGAGCAGATCTGCAAAAGTCTTGTTTCTGCAACTCAGCTTAAAGCAAGCCAGGAGATCCTTAGCCCTACCCAGCCAAAGTAACTCTACACCTAGAAAAACAGATGCCTCCACAGGGGTCCTTATTTATTCAACAACTTGTAAATTAATATTTTTTCTTCTGCCCATTTCTGATATGCTGAAGTCAGCCTCCCTCTCAGGGACCAGTCAGAAGTAAAGGCAATTATAAAAGCAATTTCCCAGGCTCTGTACACATTAGAAAGAGGGATTAAGCAGTAAGAAATCTAGTGAAATGCAGATGACCTCTCCCATTTCTAATTACGCCCCATGGAGATATTTTAACAGCTTTCTTGTTCTGTTCCACCTAGTACAAGAATGCAATTCTAATTCACTGCATCCCTGGATAAACACATAAATTGAAGCAAAACACCAGCTTCAATTCTGTGCTTCTTACTCCCTGGCACAGAGTGATTTTTTCCTAAAGCTGAGGTCAGTCCGCGCTTGGACTCTGGGAGGAAACTATTTTGAAAGATGCATTAAAATGGCATCCTGTGAGTCTAATAAAATCCTAAAGACTCACAAATCACTACTACTTTACAGACAGAAATAGAAATGTAAATATAAACGTAGAGAGGTAAACAGAAAGCATTGATTGACTTGACTGTAATTTTGATAACTGATAGCAGGGGAAAGGTCTTTGTTTTCTTTCATCTTTTTCAGAGGGCAATACTGATTGCTATTCAGATGGAAAAGGCCAGCAGTGTAAGGGATGCATCATTCTAGCACCCAAAGCAACAAGCTAATAAACAATAAGTTAATAATGGTCTGAGTTATTGACATGTGTAGAAATATCTCTGTACTTAATGGGTTTTCAGGACACACAGAAGCATTGCCATGCCTGCTCTACATTAGGAAAGATAAAGTGCCCAAATGGTAAAAGCAGCTTCTGTTAGTGCACTCTTGTTTTAAAAATTGGGATTGGTTAACAGAAATGCTGAAAAGGAACTGAGACTGTTTTCATTGCTAGAAAGTAACAGCTCCACACTGAAAAAGCAAAAAAAAAAAATTTTCAGTGGGGCACAGCCAGCCTGCTCTAGGGCTGGCTTGCCACAAGTGGTGGATGCCAGCCCCACTGCCCTGTGTGGGGCAAGGGGAACAAGCATCATCTCCCACAACCAGAGCATTTACGCAACACAGAAGTAATCTTAGAGCCACCCCTGCAGTGCACGTTACCTCACATTCCACGTGTCTGAAAACAAACACTAAAATTGGAAAACCAAGGCCAGGGCAGCTTACAGAACACACCAGGCAGAAGCACTGACGTTGACATCTCTGTTACAGGTCCGTCCACCCCTCTGTGGCACACACCTGTTCTCCATTGCTGCATAGCATCACAATTTGCAGGCACGTGGGAATTTGAACTTGTAAAGCAAGGACAGGAGGAATCACCTGCTGAGGCACTGTGGTGAGCTAGTAAGGGCCTCATCAGATGGAAGGTTCCTCCCTGAAATTGGGCAAAGCTATTCTTAGTTTTCCATTTATCTTTTTCCTCTGAATGTGGCTGGCAGTTGCACTGCCCTTTTGCCTCCCATAGACTTCACTCTGTTGCAACACACCCGGCTGCTCAGAACACAGCCCAAATTAGGAAAAAGGCTTTGATAAAAACCCAGAGAAAATTTCAGAAAAGTTCTATTTTTCAACTCTGTAAAACAGAACATGCAGTGAAGACATTTTTATTTAATTTTTTAATTACACACCATCTCCTTTTCATGTGGTACTTCCAGCTACTGTGAGCTTTCTGAGCAGAGGTAGGCTAGACACACTAAACTACCCCTACTCCCCACAAAGGAGATAATTGTTTGTAAAATATCATACCTACATGTCTTAAACAGAGATAAAAGACAGTAATTTCATGAAGATGGGTAACTATTCACAATAGGAAAAAAACCCAACCAAACAAACAACAAACCTGAGCAGAGCTGTCAGAACTATTTGGTAAATCATATTAAAATGCATCTTTGGTGTCTTTTCATTAGTGTACATAGGATGGCTTTCAGATGAGGACAATCCACAAAAAAAGGAATGGGGAGGCAGGACAGAGAAAAGGCTTGTCTGTGTGGGTGGCAGCACACTGTTGTTTCAGCTCAACTGCATTTGAAACCCGAGGTGAGAACACGAAAGCAGCCTTTGGCACACGTGGCTGCTCCTGCCTCCTGCAGCAGAGGGATGTGCATGGATGGGCTCCAGGCCCAGGACAGAGCCTGCTACATGTGCTGAGCTCTGCTCCGAATCAAGGAACTGGCAAATGGAGCTGGACTGATGGTGTGTCCATACAAGCCCTTTTCAAGTTAAAAGAGGACTACATCCCAAATGCTTCCTCCATAAGTGAGTGAGTGATCCTTCGCCAAAGACACGCGGCAGAGAAATGCTCTTGATTCCAAGTTCACCCATCCAAAGGACACAGAGCCATATCCTGGAAAAGCAAGGTTGATACCAGATGGGTGCCAGACTTCTGTCAGAGCTGCATTTTTACAACTCTTCAAGTGAAGGATTTTACTCAAACATTAGGATCATTCCTTTAAAACACATTCATTGAGATCCAGGAAAGAAAACAAAACTGGTTTTACTCAATTCTTTAATGATGGAGATGAATTATTTCCATACAGCTTTACACCACTGCCTTGAAGGAAAAAAAAATCCTTTAACACCACAGGATGGAGTTCTTCTTATTGTCTTGACAGAAAGCTGAGGTCATGACATGAAACCTATAGGGTTTGCCAAACAATAGAGTAATTCACTGCTTGGAAAAAGAGGCACAACCCTCCCCCCCCCCCCCCCCATGGAAATTGGTCAAGTATATGCACCAAGAGGCGGTATCCCAATACTCAATCAAAATGTGAATGCCCCTTAACTTCCCCAGCCCTTCTCATTAAGAGGTGAACATCGCACCCACTTGTCTGAAACACAGTATTTTCTGCATGTGGTTGTAGAGGCAGCTGCAGTTGCAGATCCCTCTGTCAACAGTTTAGAACAAAAAAGTTCATTTTAGAGGTGTGTCACCTAGTTCTACCCAGCACACTGCAGATAACAAAAAGATCAGAAAACATGTTTTGCTGAACAGGTTTATGGTTGTAGAAACATTACCCTTTTTCTCTCTCAGAAGGGCTATGCCTTTTGGTGAGCAAGATGCTGGTTGGCATCAGCTGAGGGAAGTTACTGGTGCTGACACTTTAAAGAAAAAGGGCCAGCCATGGTTCAAGTATCAATGTCTGCAGATTCACTGTCACAGGAAGACAAGACTTGTGCAACACCAAAGCAGCACCTGGTCAGTGAAAGCATTGGAGAAGGATGGCCAGCTGGGTGAAGACAGGACAACTTATTTATTTAGACTCAAACCTTCTTCAGAAGAGAATTAACAATAGGTGAATACGTACTTCTGAAGGTCTTTGCACACATTTCTGAGCATGCTGCTTCTCCTACAGAGCTCAGAGCCAGGACTGAGCAACACTTTCTTGTAATTACAGCTCCCATTGCCAGTACAAACTAATGGCACAAATTGTGGAGTGTCTGGTGACCAGCAGATACATGCAGTGAATACAGTACTGCAGCTAAACATGTCAAGCCTCTTAAAAGCTTAACGGTGACACAGATGACCAAACCAAACATTTATTAAGGCCATCTAAATATTAATGAGTTATATCCTTACCCTTTTCTGGCTGATGGAGTGTAACACAAGAATCTAATAAATGAACCAGAAAACAACAACAACCACAAAGAACTCCCATTAGAAAACTGACAAGAACCATACAGACATCTCCAGTGACTTACTTCAATCCTTTAAGAGTCCATTTATTCCTTTTTCCATTGCCAAAAAATGTACACACACATACAGCTTAGCAGCAAAGCTCCCAGGTGCACTGAATGAGCAGATGCCTGCAGGTTCACTCTCCTTGGCATGACACACATGATAAATTACATTTAAATTTAGAATTGGCAAGTACAAATCCTATGGCACAGTTTCAAACTGAACAACTTGGCACCAAGTTTAAAAATACATACAGCATATCTATGAAGTAATACTGTATGCACTGAACAACTTGAAGACATCTGTACCATTTAGGATTATAAATTGAGCAGTCTAGGTGTTACCACTGTATCAGCTTACTTAAAATGGAAGTCAGAGTACCCTGTAAAGTAGAACTGTGGACAGCAGCAAATGATTAAAATATATAAGAAACTTGTAAGGTGAAAGCAGTTTATTTGCATTTTTTATGACTTTTCAAGTGTGAAGGTGTTACTTCACGCTATTTATGTATGGGAATGTAAAAATCACATGTTGTTTAAAATGGGTAGAAGATGAGGAAGAACGAAAGAAAAAGTGTAGTAAACCTCACAAGCTGGTTGACAAGGATCAGCTACTATTTTTGGAGTATTTTGCCCAGTCTTCCTCTGCTGGAAGCTGTCACCCATGAAGGGTCCCCCCAGGAATGAGGTTCTTTATATATATATATATATATATATACACATATATATACACACACACACTGAATCCTGGGCTAAGCACCTTCCTTGCTCAGATTAACAAGGGAAAAAACCCTCAACCCACATGCATTTTTTAATGTTCTATTTGTTTTAAAAGGTAGGAGGTTCATCAGAATGATTTGATGGAGCAAATGTTTCACAAGCTCTAGTGCTATGAAACTTCAGTTACATCACATACCAACAGATTAGGCGACTTCTGGTCAGTTATATTTTATCTATATAAGCTGCAATTGTGTGAGTAACAAGCATTCCACTGCTTCTGGCTAGACAAATGCACTTGACGCTGTAAGATGTTACATATTTTGCAAAGCCTGCAGGAGAGATGTAGAAATGGCTTGTTTTGGGGAGGTGGCACAGATAAATCAAACACACTAAAAGGAGCATAACTACTTCTAGCTCTCTGCTGACTTCTGTAGAATACCTGGAGTTATGTACAACAATGCCCTTGTAAAAAGATGCAGTCAGAAAGCAGTAACTGGTACCCTCAGTGGGTAACTCTGCACAGCAGCGCCAGGCAGCCGCGGGCTCAGACGCTGACACCTGGCGGCTGTTTGCCCAGGGCTGACACTCTCAAAAAGACGACAAATATTCCTAACAAATCTCTCACAGGGCATTTGTAACTTGCTTGCTAGGCTCTTACTAACAGAAAAATCACTTATTTGTTCCAATTTTCCCTTGTCCTGCTTTTTAAACATCATGCACAACTGAAATTCTATCACGTGGAAGAATGAAGGCAGTCTCTGTATGCAGCATGTACACTTGTCCTTAGAGGTTGTGTTGACATAATGAAAGCTGACTGCTTGTATGAAACTCTAAATATTAGAGTTTAAGAGAATAGTGTAAGCTTTCATACCGTGGCAACTACAAAATAAAATAGTCTGCTGTCATGCAACACTTCAACGATCAAAACAGATATAATTTATATAACTTAATGCACTATTTTCTCCAAAATTCTTGCATCTATTCAGCCTTAAATCCAGAAAATATATTGATCATAGCTGTACATACTCTTTAGCAACTCTTCATTTTAACAAATTTTACAGTGGCTATGACAAACTCATTTTGATGAGGTAGCATTTGCAAGAGCCCTGTGCGAAGACGTACTGGATAGTTACTGGTAACACTTTTTGTGCTTAGACAGCGGAAGACACTGATGAGAAACAGAAGACTGACACCTCTGTGCACTTCATAATCGGTGCCGACTGAACAAATTCAGATTTGGTGAAAACTGGTCCATCTCACCAGTCTTGAGATCACCAAAACTGCATTCATTTGCTTTTTTCTCCCCTTAAATAAATATAACTGAATGCACAACACATCCACAGGCATGAATACTTACAATCATTCATATAAAGTCTCCTTACCCCTAACTATTTCTCCACCATGAAAGCCAACTAGTGCAGTCTTTGGGCTTATTCAATCTATTTTCCGTGAGAAGTGCCAGGAAATGAATTTAAAACTATGTTGCATTTAGCTAGAATTTATGGTATGTTTCAAGCTACAAATAAAATCCATATTTCACCAGTTCCTTATTAAAAATAAATAAAACACATAATTGGAGACTAATTGAATTATGATAATTAAACATGAATTATAAACGCATCTTTGGTTGTTTAATGTCTACTTTAAAATGGTTACTACAAAAAGCTGGAGTTGCAACACAGCACAGAGCAGCAGCCTGTCCTCAGCAATGCTACTGGTACCTGTCCAAGCACTTCAAGAAAAATGAGGAAATCAAATTCACTGGGAGAAAGCAAAAGGCTGGATGTAATCACTGTATACATCTAGGATGTGAAAATACAAATTTAAAATTTTGGTAATAAGTTAAAACAAAAAAAGCATACGTTCATTTGTTTGGGGTTTTTTTACAATTCTGTATTAAGACAGATCCACAGAACTAACTTTTATAAAAATACAACATACTGCATAAGTTTTATTTATGGATTTAATTTATATACCACAAATACTGCTTTTAATATAAGTACAATATAATACATTTTTATTTATGTAACTGCTGGTGTTCACTTTGGATTATGAACTGAATGGCATGCTGTGCTGTCAAAACTTTAATAAAATGGCCTCTAGTTAAACTTCTCCAAAGTATAAAATCATGCAAAATCTACATCCTATATGGTACAACCAGTACAATAATTGAAGCCAATAGCCTACAAACAGCTTGGATCTTCTGAGTTTGTTCTTGAAGTGTCCACACGTCAGTCATCGTTTCCTTTAGGCAGAAAGGAGGATTTTCAGTTTTGTCTGCAGAACGTCATCACGACCACTGAAACCAGCACCAATGTGCAGTTATCAGCTAACATCTTCATTACCCAGTGCAGTTCATTTAGTCCATATTGACAAATCTGGGGTTAGGAAGTTTTATGTTTTCCTCCTGTGACTACTGGTCGTGCATATTCCACAAAATCATCTATTAGAACAGGCCACGCTCCTACAGAGAAGTCAAGCAATTGAGAAATTAGCCTACCATTATCAGCAATAAACTGGTGTAATCTACAGATACAAAGGGTTACAAGCTCATCTAGACATTTCTGGCCTAGTCTAGCCTTAATAGGCCCAACATGATACAATACTTGAAAAAAACACCTAACTAATAAATTCCATATTTGAATCTCTTCTTGCAGCAATAGTTCTTACGACAACCAAAATATATTTAAAATACACAACTCCACACTACAAATACAAACATGAGTGATAGCAAAACCATGGCATTCTTATTATAGCCATTCATATCTTAGGACTTATTTCTGCACACATTCCAAAACAGAATTAGTAACAGAGAGTAAACTGCATTTAGGGTAGCAAAAATTTTGTACAAAATGGTGCTTCATTCAGAGGTCTGTGGTGCAACACATTCAAATAATGTGCTCTATCATGGTGTGACTGCATCTTTCCTTCTGTTTCCAAATTACAGCAAACAAGTTAACCTTCTTATTACTACTGTTTTGGCAGTAAGTATGACACTGTATTGGCAGCTGAAACTTTAACGGTAAACAAATTAGTACACGAGGTAACAAAATGTTCTCTTGTTCATTTATAGCAGTATTTTAACTCTGCTGTACCAATTTTTGAAGATATTCAGGCACTGCTTACCTTCTTCATCATAGTTGGACATATCATCTGCAATCATATTTCCAAAATCTAACAAAAGATTCCAAGTATCTTTTGGAATTGATCTTTTGTGATGTTCCTGTACAGAGGAATAACAGTACTGTTCAGTTCAAACTACTTCCAAATTCCACAGCAGTATTTTATATTGAAATATACAGAAATACATCTATTACAAACATTTCTTCTTGAAATTTATCTTAAAAGGCCAATAACAACAACAAAAAATCCACCTGAAAGAGTTTCAGCTTGCTTCTTTCTTAGGTTGAAATCTTTTAAGTATTTCTTCTCAACTAAACATTCAGGTTAAATATTTCTTCTAAAGTAACACACTTTAATACCAGGTCATAACTTGCAGATTTTTCTTCAATTACATCTACAGATCTGAATTTGGATGTCTTAAAGTGTATTAGGGCAGCTAAAACATGAAATGTCTTCAGAAGCCCTCTTGATGAAACTGGTACATTTTTCAGTGATTCAAACAAATATACTGCCAAAAAATTTAGAAAAAAACTACAGAAAAATATTTCAAAAAGTGTACACCTTCGTTATTAAGCACTGGGGACAAAAATGCAGAAAGACTTGTTATTTCTCCTAAACTAAAGATAAAATGAAGAAGAAAATCAAGATAAATTATATATTATCTAACTTCATTTTTTGTAATTATATAGACTTGCTAATGTAGAAACATGGATGACTGAATCAGGTCTTTTACAAGAATATTTTTGGATTTCTAAGGTTTAATTTATGCATCTTTACTCCACTGCCCACAGATTTGCACTAGTAATAAGAAAACTGTCAAGATCAGTTCACAACTATTAGCTAAAAAATTAGTCAACATGCTTATTCAGGCAAGAAATTTTGTTGAAAATTGAAAGTTTCTTAGTGTTAAATTTTGGTATGACTGATTTAAAAAGTCTGAGTTTATGCATTAGTACTACAAAAGGCAGAGCATGGTAAAATACATGGTTGACAATAATCACAGCTGTCTTGAAAATCAGCAGTACCAGTTCCATCTACAATTATGGCTTCCTTTCATGCAGGGACTTGCCTAAGTAGGAGGATACAGGATTAAGCAAGCAGAACACTCTACCACTTTGCTGCATCTTTTTGCATTCTTCTAAATTAGAAAATCATAAAGAGAAGATTTAATTTGGCTTGATTTGAGACTATTTTACATCAGTTTTCAAAAAGGAAAAAGTTTGAAGGAAGTATAGAGATATGCCATCTTTTTCTTACTGGAAGCACACAGCCAACAAAAGCCAGACTACTGTGGAATAAGATAGGCAGTAAGGAATAGAGTACATACTTACCAACAAAAATTTATTCCAAAGATCTAAAAATTTAAACCTTCCTGACAAGACTAAATTCCAGTATGCAATTGCCATTTCTAGATCTGCAAAAAATAAAGCAACACATAAATACTGCAGCACATTATAAACAATAAACCCCTTCTGGTTAAACTATTAAAGCTACATCTAGTACATTATGATACAAATAAATAAAACTCTTTAAAAATCACTAAAAAAACTATAAGGAATTGTCTTCTACTCTCCCTGACCCAAAAGGTAGAAGACAAGCAGTAACAGTGTAAATTTTGTATTGAACATCAAAGTCAATAAAACTAAAATATTTTTGTCACCATCCACGAGTGCCAGATTAAAGCTACTTTCAAATCTACAGAAACAAAACTGAATACTTAATAATACATCTCTCTGCAAATCAAAACAGAAAAATACATACATACATGCACAAACACAGCAAATATTGATAGAAATATAAACATTTAAATCCACAGATGTCAAGTCCTCTTAATTTATCAAATTTTAGACACACTTGACTTTGAAAGGAATTTAAGGACATGAGGGGATGAAAAAAGTGATTTGTCTGTGGTATTATGATTCTACAGAACCTCTTACAGCAATAATTCTCTTCTTCTGGCATCATTCAATAGACAAACACCTACACTGAAAATACAAGTCCAAGAAATCAGCCCTTATTCTGCATCATGACCAGTGATCTGAGAGCAGGCTTCAAGGAAGATGCAGCACTGCCACATATTCCAGCAGAAAGGCAGAAGCAACATTAGATGCAGCTTAAGGGTAGAAAGGCTGTTTCCTTGAAGGGCTGTTTTCATCCTCAGCAGCTCACAATACCTAATGTCTTTGGTGCTTGCTCCTCCAGGGAACAGCACTAAGCACATGATTACTACTGGGCAACCATTAAATAAGGCACAGCCTTTCTTAAACCACAGAAATATTTCAGCTTGTGCTTTCAATATAAAGGAAGTGTAGACAGAACATGAAGCTTAAGAGAAAGTACTGTGATAGCACATAAAACAGAAGCTCGACCTGCACCTACAAGAAGGAAGAATGGTTTTTGAAATTGTAACTATCATACTACAAACCGAAGGACACTGTCACCTGAAATCAAGCTTCATGTCTGAAAGAGACGTTCCAGATTTTAACACAGCCATGCCCCTAGAGTCTCTGTTTCAGACAGGGCTGGGGCCTGGACAAAGTGCAGCCAGTGTTTGTCCTACTATGAACAGTGCTCTTCAGTACAGAACTTGAATTATGCTCTAGTAAACTTCCTTCAGTTCTTCCTGTCTATGCCACCATGCTTATTTTTCACAAAAAAAAAAAGATATGTAGAAAACAGTAATTAATAGCATTACTTGCTGCTTAGATATGCAGATTAGTTATTTTTATCTATTATCCCAAATGAAAAGCAAGAAGAATGAAAAAGGAGACACTTTAAAAAATCTTAGCAGTTTCTAAACTTCACTGTGAAGTAGCTGGCTTTGATCCCACTCACTCTGGCTTCTTTATGAAGACTCAAGCTTTCCAATCAAACCTTGCAAATCATGTGACAAATTTAAGCAAAACGCACTTTGAAGAACTAACACCCTAATAGCTGAAAAGTTTATACTTCTGATGGAAATATTCCTTGGAAAAAGGAAGAAAGTACAGGTAGGGAAACAAAGATCATGAAAGGTAAAAGGGAAAGAAGAGACAACAGTTCCGTGGTTTTTGTCAAAGTCAGTATTATGTTAAAGTCAGCATTATGTTTGATTATTGCAAAATTGTATTTAACACAATGCATATAAAATACTGTCTTAAGTTGACACTCCAGAGACACTGTGTGTATGTGTCTGCCAATGACTTCTCCTGCACAAAGACACAGAAGTTATTTGCTGTAACATATGAGAGCTGCATATCCCACTGAGGATGTTGCTCTGTAGTGGATGAAACAGGTGCACACTGGAGCTGCTCTTCCCAACAGGCACAAGGAGGAAAGTTCTTATCTCGGTAAAATTTGCTAAAGGGAATAAAAAAGAAAAAAGAAGTCCAATCTTCCTCATCTGGTTCACTATAATCCCACAAAGCCATCAACTAACACAAGTGTTATTCGAACCTAAGGACTAGATGGACCTAACACTTTTGGTAGTGGTGCCAGTTTATGCAGTCTTGAAGTACACCAGAAACTTAGGCCTTCAGGTTTGCCACAACCTCAGGGGATATGCCTACACTTCTGTTTGAACACAATTCCCTACCTAGGTTGAAAAATTTGGCACCGGAGGACAAAAAAGAGGATTTTTTTGCTTTTAAGGGAAGACCTAGTTACAGAGTTCAAATTCTACATTAGCATGCTGACAGTAGTATCAATGAACAGTAATACTGTGGATCTGCTACAATTAGTGCTGCACTGATAGATATTAAAAAAAGACAAAAGCCCTCATGGCATTAGAGTTCTGCATCCCCACAGGAAGATGCTTTCGCAAGGCAGAAATTCCTCAGGCAGTCTTAGGAATATCTCTTTCAATGCTGCATAGATACGAAGACATCATTACAGTAAGAATCAAACTACAACTATAAAATATGCTGGGTTTTTTATACCAACATATATGCTACCCACATTACAGACCAATAATGTAAGTTTTACAAACAGAAAAAGATAGATGCATGGATCTCTGAAAACACCTAGACAATGATGAGTTTAAAACAGATTTAATTGCTAACATCCATGTTCATAATTAAAGCATAAAACTGATAAATGGTTAAAGACCATCATAAAAACATCACATCATATACTGTACATTATATAGTTTGAGCTTTCCTTTCAACCCAAAAATATTTTCAGTGTCAATATCCAATGAGAGTTGTATGTCATGGAGACCCTTAAACAATCAGTTTTTCTCAATCAGAAATAGTATTTTGCATGCAGTATGACCTATCCTCAACATTAAAATCTCATTCTAAATTTGTTTTCAAAAACCCTCAGCTTCTTCTATCCTGATTGAACAGAAAGCTTGAAGTGATAACAAACAGCACAATTAATGCAGAAGGAGAAATACAGCCTGTATCTACTTTTAAGATTTGATCAAATGCTCATGTGGTTAAGAAAGAAAAAGAATCATTATTAGATTGCTGTTGAACAGCTTTCTAGCTCTCAGTCTGCCCTACCAACAAGACCTGTTTGTGCACTCTTGTTTGAAATGGATAGAATATTATCATTAATTCGCCGGAATTACTAATACAACTTTTCAACATGGTGTTGAAACTGATGCACGGGTAGGAACAATGGAAACTGGTGTCAATCTGTCTCAACAACAGGACTATTATACCTGCCTGACCAATAAGTGCCAAGTGAATACTTGCAAGATTCAGTGAGTTAGTAAATTCCTTGTTTCTTCATTTCTGAATGATTTTTAAGAGTCTTCTTTGGCCTCCAAATTGCTAAGAACACAGACACAAGAATTAGTTTCTTCCTTCCTAATCAGCAAAATAACAAGAATATACCATGAGGATTAAACTGAAAAACACTTAATTGAATTGCCAAAAGCTTAGAGCAAAATAGCCTGTAGTTGCAACTGGAAGCTCCCCCACAGAAGACAGGCAGAAAGGAAAAAAAACTAGGGAGATGATACAAATACAGATCATGGCTAAACTCGGGGTCTAGCTGAGCTGGATCCACTCATCCCTGCAAAAAGATGCAAGCAAAGAGCTTCCCAGTGCCCTGTCTTAGGGGACAGATAAAGCACACTGTCAGGCTTAAGTACCTGTGGTGGACAGGAGGAATGGCAAAGCACAGCATACGGATTTCAGAGGAGAAGTGCAGGAACCCAGCAGGGTCTGGCTGCACTCACTGGCTCGGTCTCAGCATCTGCCATGCTGAAGCAGCCTGATTCCATGCAGAACCTGTCATGTTTATCATCTTAAGCACAAAAACCGATGAACTGCTTTGGAATGCAAATTAGACTTAGGAGATGGCTGTCTGAACACCAGTTTGAGTGCAGCCTAATGAACCTGATTGTAGCCGGTTCAAAAATCCCTTAGCCTCTGCAAATCTCTCCACGTACCATTCAGATAACTACATCAGATGACTTAAAGTTGACTGGATAGACATTTCCCAAACCAAGTCCACACATGAGTGAAAGAATCCATGAGGCATTAGTAAAACTGGAAGTTATGCCATACTTCTACTGATCAGAGCACCTCTTCTATACCTCTTCTTAAACTGCTGGCATTTTTGACATGGAAAATGTGAACAAATATAAAGAAAGAACCACACACACAAACCAAGGTCACTGGAACACCTAAAATATAGCATTCACAGACCTCTTTCAAAATAAATGTAAAATTCATTTATAGACCTCACTCAACTTCGTCCATGCACTCGCTCCTACAAATTACCCATGAATCTAATTCTTCACTGAAAGGGGATGACATCTTGATAACTAGGTTGGGGGGAGGGCAGGAGTAAAAAAAGAAAACAAAACAGAAAGAAAAAATATCCTTCCCTAATGTCTAAAGATCTCTTCAAAGTATCTTGAGATACTGCTATGATAAAAATCAAAGTTGATGTTGCTTCAATTAAAAAGAGTACATTATACTCATCTGCTTATAGGAGAGGAAACCTCCTTGAAGTCCACATACCGGATGCAAAGATAGTCATTCTTCTGGTCTTGAGGTAATATTTGATTCAAGTCTGAATGCCTTCCTCATCTTTCATCTCTTGCTTGATCCCAGGCAACTGGCAGAGAGAAGGAAGCACAACCTTTTGAGCCAGCAAGCAGATGAAGGGATCACAAAGAAGTGATGAAGGACCAAATCGGCTTTTCGTTTCCATGTTGGAAGGTGAAGACCATGAAAGAATGCATTAAGCTCCTCCCTGGGGCTGAAACAAACTGCAACAAACTCTTGAGCATGTCTTTTTGGGGCTCAAAGGGAGACCCAGTAAGAGAATCACTGCAAGTATCAGGTTCAAAAAATGAAAAAAAAATAGAGCTAAGGCCTTGTTTTGAGCTTGAAAGTGCCCTTAGAAATCTGAACTGCTCTGTAGACAACATGACAAAAGACCTATAGCCCTATTCTTTAACACTTACCAACAAGAGCTAGGATACAAAATTTCACTCAGACTGCAGCAGAAAAGCTGAACCTTGGGAGCAGAAGGCAAGATAAACCTCCCCAAATCAACACTATGCAAAAATTATAGATTTATTGTACTATATACAGTAGTAGGAACATGAGAAAGCAGATTAAAGACAGGATCACAGTTATCCATCATAATTCTTTCTAAAGTCTCCTGACAAATCAGATAACTTCATAAACAGTACCTTCAAAATATAAAGACAAAATGCAAATCGAGCTTAATATATCTAAATATTATCTACTCCAGGTCCAATATGCAGCCATTGAGATGGCACTGCTGTGTTGAAACTTGGCTGGGTTTTTTGTCCTTAATTCTGCCCCCCACTTAAGTCTTGGTGTTAAGACTTATAAGTGTCTTAACAGTTATAAGCATCCATTGTCTTCTTTGGTAATGACCAAATCTATTCAGATGTATTTGAAAGACACTCAACAGTTGGGTGCTGAGTAGCATTAATCAGAACATAATTTTCTGCTTCAAGATCATCATGGCAGATCTTATGCACTGAGCTTTTGCCTCCTGCATCTCACTCCTTACACAAGCTATCCCCCTGGGGGACTGTTACTACTTTCACGTCTTTAAAAAGCAAGGGTCCACACTGGAGCATTCTACTTGGTAATACTGATCTAATAAAAGTAAATGCCAGCATTTGAGTTGGATCAGACTATAGCGACAGAAGTGCTGCAGATACAAAGAGAAATAAAAACTCCCTACTGTCACCACATGAACTGTGGAAAAGAGACTCCTATAAAAGGCAGTCCTATTTCTAGGAATGAGTATCGGTGTACTGAATTCTGTGTCTATTTTAGGGAATGACAGAACAGATGTAACTTAGTTTATTGGAGAGGATTCTTCCCATATAATTACAAAATGACAGAATTTCTTGCATTGGTTTGGAGGGGAACTGGAGAAGAAGAAGAAGAAATTAAAAAGCAAAGGAAGATAGGCTTTTCCAAAAATAAAGAAAACACAAACACACACACTCCTACCCTCCAAGACCACTTTCCTGGAGCAAAATCCCCTCTGAATTATGAAGATAGCTGTGTCAGGTACCATCAAATTTTCTCTATCACCAAAAAAACTTCTAAAAAGGGCTTCTGTGCCCTCCACCTCCCCATTTTACAAATGACAGCTGGTGTGATAGAAGATGCTGTGTCCTGCTGATAATAACTCCAGAAAGTCTGGGACACACAGAGTTTTTTTCCAAGCTATGCTCCAAGCAAAAAGATTCAATGAAAACTGAGAGGTATTTCAGAAAAAAACTTTTTGAACTTCAGTCTTCAAGTACTGCTGACCAAAGTGAAGCCAGATATGGTGAAATTCACCTCCGTTTGCTGAAACAATCTCAAACTGCTTCCTACCACGTTTGAAACTTCATAAAGGTCAAAGAAGTTCTGGAAGAACCTCAGGCATTCCCTGCCAAACTGGGAGAAAGTAACTCATCCAAGCGGGTCAGTCCTGTATCTAACACTGCCCAATACAACAAAGAAAACTTCTGTTAAATTTGCAACTTACATAAAACCTCGAAAAAGTCTAATATGATAGAAGACAGGATTAGGATTCAAAATTATTTGGACAAATTGGAAAATCACTTGGAAGTAAGTAAGAAAGATTTCATTAAAGAGAAGTGCAAAGTCATAGTGCTAGTGGGAGTAATCAACTGCAGAAATATCACATGAGAAAGATCAGACTTAACTGGGTACACTGCAGTGCTGCAAAAACCCAATAGGAAAACAGACTGCAAACTGCAGACAGTATCAAACTTCAGCAAACTCAAAAGGATGCAAAACAAGAAGCAAAATATCTAAGACACATGGAAGGTATCTGGCTTGTTTGGGTACTACATGACAAGAGAAAATTAGATCAATTTGATGGCAAAGGAAACAAGAGTTGAAAGACAAAATTCCAGCATCAGAAAGCTAGGCGATAAAATTTATCAGGTAGTTGGTTTTACTCAGTCCAGAGACTAAGTGAAGACACATACATAATTGCCAACTATGTAAGAAGTTGTTGCTCACTCTAAGGAAACATATTCTGTGTATTTACTTTGGCTGGTTAAAGTATTAAACTGGAAAATTCAGAAACAGAGATTTAAGTTATATGCTAGAAAAAGAAAAAACAAATCTTACAATAGGTTTAAGCAAACATGGACAAAGATGTATGAAATCTGCCATTAAAATTTAAGATTTTATTTTGTGAAGGCAATGACTCTCAAACTTGTTCAGCCAGAGGACCAGTACAAACTGGTAGATGTTGATCCTGTCTAGCACAAGGGAATACACTATATCAGTATTTCTCTACCTTTTAAATTAAAAGGCCACCTGGCATATTATAAAGGAACCCATAAATCACTATTTCCTGGTGTTTTTCAGAGGGGAGGGGAGAATAAATAAAGTAATAACTGTTGCGTATCACTTTTTAAAACAGCAGATACAGATTTTAAAAAAGTAATCTGAAATGATGGAGCAATGAACATGACTCATAACCAAAGCATTGCTACTTGAACATTTTAGAGATACTTCACTCATTTCTTATGGTTTCACAATGCTAAGATAACAAGAAAAAAATATGAAAAACAATTGTGTAAGTCAGTCTGCCTATCACACACACGTTTCTGTAAGCTCTAGTCTCAAGAGTTACTTCTGTTAAAAAAAAGATGCCCTAGGACTTAGCCTGAAGGACCCAACAGGAGGAGTTTAATTACATGTTCTTTTATGAAAGGTTTCTATCAACAACCTGCTAAGAATATGCATTCCTCATTTGTCACTGGCACTACGTCAAACTTTCTTAGTTTTCAAATAGGCACATTTGTAGGTCATGTGTATATCCATGAATCAAATCATATTCTTTCAGCCTACAGCTCAGTCCCCTAACCAATGAGTACAATTACCAGACTTGGTGATTTAAGGTCCCAGCCTAATAAGAAAAAGCACTGAATACTTCAGACCCTAGAAAAATCACACTAAAACATTCTGCAAGTAAAATATAGGAAAGAATTCCTAGACTATTTCCACTTCATTAATTCAAACCATTCACTTTCATCCTTTACTTGACATAAACTTACAGACCTCTCAGTCTCCTCCAAGTTACAATTCACCAGAAAGACTTTAAGGCAAGCAGCTTGGGCAGGAGCTAAGAAGCATCCTATACTGACTGAATGTCATCTAATGTGCATGTGGGGAAGGAGCAGAGGTCATCACTGTAAGATGACCTAGACAGAGCTAGGCACAGATTTCTAACAGCTCAGATGGTAACAAATCTAATTATTCATTCTTCTTAACCATCTGGACCTAATCCAAGTAAAGGCTCCAAAGGGAGGAAGACAGCAACAGACTTTGTACATGGCTGATACCAATTCCCACATCTCCTTCACAATAGGGCACACAGTCATTGGACACAAACACCAAACAACCCTGCAGAGAGGGAGCAAAGATGGACAGTTTCTCATTCCAGGAGAAAATACGTAAATGTATAAAGAAAAGAGGATGTGAAATAAAACAAAAACAAACAAACCAAACAAAAAACCCTAAACCTGTATTAAATGTCACTGAAGCAACCACAATTCCCAGCTCATACAGGCACTCCAGTAAAATAACTGGTGGGATTTTTTTCCTTGGTTACAACATACTGCTTCCTTCTGTGGTTATTACAAACACCTACCTGTACACTTACTTTTTTCCTTCACCTCTTTGCTCCACTATGATGGATAATCCCTGTAAAGATGCCAACTCCAAACTTATACAGTGCTCATTTTTATTTGGGTAAGCTATCATTGGCCTCACTCACTCAAAAATGTCACATTAATCCACATTTGCTCAGTAGTCTCTCTCTACTCAACCCACGGTGACCCAAGAAATATGGTGTATCTCCACTGAAGTAAGAAAGGTGGCATCTGCTTATATTTCTTTACTATCTAGAATCATCTTAGCAAAACCAGAAAAAGTCTGATGAAAAATGCCACCAATATACTGCCACGTAAGAATTACGTACTAGAAATTAGAGACTGTAAACATTATCAAAATAACTAAAATTCCTGAAAACGGAAATCTGCAACAGTTCCCATCAATTCATTCCACAGTTTAAGTTTTACTTCAGTTTTTGCACTTCTTACTGTCTCCTGCTAATAGTTCAACTCTTAGTGCAAGAAGGAACTTTGGTACTTTCTGGCAATAAAACATCTTTCTTACACAACAGAGAAGGCACAGTCACAAATTAAAGGACCCTCAACACTGAATAAAAAGAAGTAACGGAAAACAAGGCAGTTTCCTCCTCATGTCAAATAAACAGCACATTCAGTTCCAAAAGCTGGGTTGGGCTGCCTCCCATCCTCCACTCCTTGTACAGGCTTAGGTGAAAAGCTTTTGAAATATACTGCCCAAGTTCATGAGTTTCAATGACTCAATTTGAACAGGAAGCTATTTGTAATACTTCCTTAGGTATCCCATAAATTCCAACCTCAGCTGTAACTGACTTACCTTTCCTGTAATTTGAAAGTACTAAGCTTTGTTAATGAAGACTAGCTAAGGGACTAGAATTCTAACTAACCTCACAGAGCCACTACAGGACTTCTTCATTTTCATGTCACTAAAAACAGTACATGAGCCATGAGAGAGTGACAGATGAAATTAAAAATGAAACTGCTGAAAAAAATGAAGAAAAATATAAACTGGCTAAAAGTTGTCCATAGTTAAAAAAAAAAAAGAAAAAAGAGAAGACATCAGGAAAGACAAGAGAGATTACTCAAAGTAAAGAATGTGGAACAGACACACCTGGTTGAGGTCTAAATTGATATTCTGCTCTGCCAACAGTTCTTGAGAAAAATATTTATCAACTTTCCAAGTAACTTAGACACAGATTTAAAGTGGCTATGCTAAAAAAACCTAACAAACTACTTCCTCTCACACACAGCACAAAGAACATGGATGATGGTACAGTGCTATTCTATATACAAAATATTAATTCTTTCCTACACAGTATCTTCTGAAAGTAGAGATAAATTTGAAAAGAGTGGGCTTCATCTTACTATTTTGTTTCATCTATTCACAAACTAGAGATTTTTGATTTGAAGAAAAAAAATGGAATTTAAAGGATGTATCAGTTTTACTCCAGCAATACAAGATATGGATTGGGATCTCCAACTTTATGAAGAATAATAGTTTAATGCTATATAAATTATGCCTATTTTTACTCACTAGTTTTAAACCAAGTTCATAATACTCTTTTTCTAAACTTAACAAAAAGCCTGAGCTAAAACTAAAAATTTTAAGAAGAACAGTAACTTTTGCCCAGTTTTCTCCCTCTTCCTGAGCTGATATAGACATCTTGTTTCAGTAGTTCTTAACACACAGAGCTCACTAGCTCAGTATTTAAAAAAAATTGACAGGTCTCGAAGAATTGCAGGAACTTCTTTTGACAAGAGGTGAGAGAATGTCAATACTGGCAGAGAATCCCATTAAATCACCTGTACCAAGGGGATATTAAGAAGAGATTAAATGAAAGAAGATGGGAAATAGAAGTCAGTGAAAGAAGTCAATAATGAATTTAGTATACAGTCATCAATGAGAATATTGTAGTACTGGAAACATTTGGAAGACTTCACTGACTGCAGACATTTTCTCTTTTTTTTTTTTCTACTTACCTAGACCTTTTTGTCCAGGATTTTTAGCAAAGTTAAAAGTAAACTGATAAAAATCTTTGAACTTTGCTGGATCCTTTAGCTCTTGTTCCAGTCTTGGCAATAGAGCTTTCAGCTTTTCTGTGGTATCACACCTGTTCAAAAAAGATTACATTATTTGCATTTATTTAAAATTCCTTCCTACATTCCCCCTACCTTTTTTTTTATGGTTTAGTTTAAAAGTAAAATAAAACAGTGCTCAAGACAAAAACAGATTATCTTTGTGGATAGCATTCAGGAAAATATAAATGCTCATGTGCCTTTAGTAAAGAATTTTAAGTGGAACATTGCATAAAGGCATCTATTAGGTACAGAACACAAAAAGGATTCAGGGGTTTAACTTCTTTTCTATCTCTTAATGAATTTCTGAACAGATGCTGTTCTGTTCTTAAAGAACACCCAAACCTCACTGAACTCTGTTATTCCTTCCCCTGAGACAGATGTTTAACACAAGTGTGTGACGCTTTGTTTAACCTAGACAGACATTGCTTATTCCCTGCTCTCCTGAATAAAGAGCTTCACACTACGTTTTTACAGTTCATCTCAACATCTGAGGGATTTCCAACTAAATGAACTATTATTTGCAGTCATTCTCTCCCCTTCATAGAACACTTGAGAATAAAATCAAGGAACAAACTGAGCCTTGAATGATAGCCTGAAGGCTGGCAAACTACTTAACAGCCTGGCACAGGTAAGCTAAGACAGAATCAAGTTACTGAAATTCTAACAGAAACACATCCCTGAATAACACCACCAAAGCATTTTCAGTGAAAACACTTGAGCTGACAAGACACACTTTTAAATGGGAAAGTGTTTCTGCCACAACAAGGCATCAAATGAATATTCAAGGTTTACAGGATATTAACAATATATTGAATTGTACCTAGAAACTCAAAGTGAAGCAAACAATTTTCAAAAGAAGCAGCTATCACAACTAACACTGTGTATTTGAAGGTTCTCAGTAGTTAAATGTTTGTATTTATTCTAAAGATTCAAGACAAATTCTATTAAAGGATGGCTAACTGTAAGAACATCCATAAAATGCAAATGCAGTTTTAACTGTCTTGCATGGTACAGATGAAAGTAAGTACCTTTCTGGCCTCCAGCAGTACCTGGCTGAGAAAAGAAAAAATTCTGCCAACTGTCTTCAAGCGAGAAGCTCAGTTTCATTGGGACTTGATCTAGTCAATAAATATACCTTCCCATATGCATCCTAAAGATCCTATGTGATCTAAGCCTCAGGGAATTTCTTTCCATTCGATGCTCACTTGTGTTCATTGCTAAAAACCACAGACACTGTGCCTCCAAGTATGTAACAAAATCATTCCAAATTCTCAGTAAGTGCTGTAGCAAGCAGGCACAGCCATATTATGCTCCAAAGAACAGTTGTTGTTCCAGGAACAGGTGGTTTAACAAAACCTTTTAAATTGCTTCTATGAAAAAAAAGACATGCTGGCAACCTTTAATATACTAGCATGAGCACTTAATTTCTGTCCATGGTTAGAAAATTACAGTTATTCTTGTAATTTCTACCCAAAGCTACCTAATGGCACAAAATAAAGCACTGAATTTCAGATGGTATCAAAAGTTATTTCATCGCAATTTCTTAGAAAGGAAAGCTTAAAAAGAAATCAGTAACTGATAAGGTCAGTAAACATCAGACTGCTACAATCTCTGCTCAAGGAAGAACCACCACATTTCCTAAAAGTTGGTCTGTCTTAGAAATGTATTGATAAGGTGCCATTTGAAGATCAAATGAAATTGTTTAGCTACAAAAAACAGGAACAAGTAATAAACTGTACTTATCCACCCATTTAATGCAGTCTGTTAAAAAGAGTCATTTGACATCTCTAAATATAAGAAATGCTGCTCCTCTTCAAGGAAAAATTATTCACAAAATATTATTTTATGATGATAAATGCTTGACTTTGTTGGTAAACAGAGGCAATGTTCAAAGTTTATTATCCAGAATAGCTCCATAATCCAGGAAGGACATTTTTATCAGTTACATCACAGTTGGACCAATATTTTCTACTACCAATACCCTCATTTTTATTTCAATTCCTCACAGACATTTTGCATAAATGAAGTATCTAGTATAAAAGAGAGGACAGTATGGGTGCTAAAATGGATGAAAAGAAAGATGGGTCCATTTGCTCGTGGCAAAGTAAAGGGAAAGAATTGAAGGCTCTTTTCTGTTCTATTTCTTTTCTGCTTCAACACTGACTTTTCTTCCTTCATACACCTCCAGTGACTTACAGTTTTTAACAGCAGGAGGTCCAACTCAAAGCCTTAACACAAATATACATATGCTTACTAGGAGCTACATAAAAAGATATGTGAATCCACCCAACTCCCTTGCTGTACAGGTAGAAATTGTCTTCCTTCCCCCCTACTGTGGTCATTAAGGCTTTGCAGCAAAGCACCAATTCAAGGAAGACAAGACCCCACAGACATTTTGCACCTGTTAAGCTTGGCACTAGCCTCAACAGCTTTTTAAAACTTTGCACAATGTAACTGAAAATTTGAACAGGAACACAGTTCGGGTCTTACATTATAAACGATGCAGAAATGGATACTTACCCCAACTCTGTCATCCCATCAACAAACTCCTTTTTACTGAATTCACACTGCGTAGCTGCCCTGAATTTCCATGCCACAACCAGAACACTAATACTGGCTGGGTCCAGGCTTAAATCATCACAGAACTGCTGAATCCCATCAATGCCAATTTTATTTTCATCTTGTGGGTCTGCAGTTCAAAATACAAAGAGGAGAATTATAATTATTTTCAAAACATATTAACAAATAATCACGTGGCAGCTCTAATGTGCTGCATAATACAGGTATTCATTTTCTCAATGCCTTCACAAATGTTTTCACTTGAAATCTAGGTATTAAAAGAGAATCAGTAAACAAATGAGGTATTCTGTAAACTTAACTTCAGGAAAAGTTGCAAACCAATTTCTCTTATCTGCTAACATCAACTAAATAATTTTGTTTTCCCTCCACAATCCTCTGTAAAAGATTTGAATTAACTCACGAGATTGCTACCTACATTCAGAAACAGTAAGGGTGATAAACACATCAAAATGTGCAACATATTTATACTGGTCAGTGTGTATTAAGCTTAACAAACAAAAAAAAGGCAACCCAAAATCAAGTCCAACAAAACCACACCTACCACATTAGACCCCAGATTTTTTTTTCCCTGATAGTGACATATGGGTGTCCACTACATCTACTTAAAGACCACATTTAAACATTTTGGGATTTTAATTATAAGTCAGGGAAATCACCAAAACATTGTTCAAACAATGCCTTAGCATAACAGAGAGTCTTAAGCTAATTAAAGCAATTTAGTACAAGTGAAACATAGTATTTCCCCCGTAGTACCTTTCTGAATGTTGGTAGATGCCTTATAATAGTTCTGTAACGAAATTCTCTCTTGAAAAAGCCCCCAAACAAACAACCCCTTGCATGTAAACTTAGATAATTGGAGAAGAAGAAAACAATTGAAAACAAAAGAAGATAAACCCACACCTCTAGCTTTCAAAGCTTGAGACTTTACAAACCCCAAAACTGTCTTTCTCAGCTTTTGAGAGGAAGACATTTCAGTATCATAAACTGGGCGATATAGAAAAGCATTTCTTGAGTAGATTTCATACTAGCTTCTTAAATGGCTACCATTTTCAACCATGCTATTTTTAAGTCCTGATCCAAGAAGTTGATTAAAAAAATCAAGCCTAGATAAAACCTTTTGAATTTTATTTTAATTCTTAAGCTGAGATCTTTTTTACCTTTCCAGCCAGTACTACAGTGAAAGAAATCATAAATTCCAGAGACAAAGTTAATTTGGTAAACAGACTTACATCTATTAAATCAAGAATTACACCCATGGTATCATTCAGGGACCTTTGATCCCAAATAACAAGTAAATATATCTATTCAAGTAATTCTAAGACATGTAAAACATATTTCTTGTGTATTTGGGGAGTAATTGAAGAATGAAGAGGAGATGAGCACTGTCTTGAAATCAGTGGAAAAATTCTGGTGGATTTCAACAAGGACTTTTTATCCCTATCATATGTCATATCATTCAGGCAACTAGTAACAAAAATGCAATTGTTGTTTTGACAGAGTCACTGGATAAACAGGTAGGAAAACAAAGAAAAAACAGCACAGAAAAAGACGTTTCAGATTTCAAGTACAGCGCACTAAGCTATAGGCCTTGCAGAGTGAAGGGATCCCTCACTGTTGAGGGGCCAGTGACTCAGGTTGAAGCCAGATATGAACCAAGGAAAGGTGTTTAACCAAAACTTTTATAGTCTTCTGTCAAATCTTGTGAAAGTTCTTAGCGTTTACAGCTTCAGTGTTTAGGTGCCAGAACTGCAAAGGTGTGCTGCTAACTAAAACACTGACATAAACTGGCTAGACTTGCTTTCACAAAAGTCAGATGATGCAGTTTGCCACTGCTAGAAATCTATAAATACCAAATAACATTTGTGATAATCTTCTTCCATTTTAGATATTCATAACAGCACTTATGAAGTTGAATATATATTTTTGACCCAGTAATCTCCAAGACTGACATTCAAGGAGCAAACAAAAGATTCAGATAATGTATATTTATATATATAATATAAATACACACATACGCATGTATAAACCAAAACATGGTTCTCTGAGTTTTGTCTCTGCATTTTTGTTTTCACGAAGACATGCTATAGCATTGCTGCCTCTTTGGCCCAACATGATTCATTACCACACAATATTGAAGTATCAAAGAATCTCTACACTTAAAATAGAACAGATTATGTAAAGAACAAAAATGGTGGAAACAGTAATATAAAAAAGGGTAAAGTGTACATAAAGCATGCCATACATTTCAGTTATAAAAGTACATAAAATCACAGTTGAGTAGTGGTTAAGAGTTAATGTTTTCAAACACAAGACATATGGATTTCAGCAGGAGCTAGCAATGATTCCAGCCTGCACTGCTCCCACAAGAGCAATGCACACTCACGTCAGATGGCCACAGCTCAGTAAGCACTGTCACCTGGATCACACACGTTCTGTTTAAATGCCTATTTTTTTTTTTTTTAATAATGATGTAAAATGAAACTTGGAAAAGAAGTAACTCTGCCTTTACTCCACTTTCCTGTGGTTTTTCCTCCAAGCCTCTCTGAAAAGGCTTATCACTTTTGCTGTAATATGCCAGCATGAAGGAATTAAATAAAAATGTAGTTTCCAGGTTTTTAGTTTTCTTACCGGTTTTGTGACACTCCTAGCTGTAATGTTATCTGAAGCATTTTTGATTTTAATGTAACAATATGTATTATGTTGCCATGGAAAGACCATCATATACATTTAAGAGCAGCTACTGGCAAAAAATCATGTAAGTTGCATAATAAACTTTGGTACCATATTTGACAGCTGGCACTTTTTCACTACTCTAAGTGTAATTTTCTACTTTCAAAGTCTACAGCAATCTCTACAAAAGTTATGTACAGATCATTAAGAGAATTTAAAACCTTTTTTCATTCTTATCTTATTACTATAATCGCATAGTGAGAAGCAAAAGCTAGCAAGCTTTACTTAAAACTCCTTAAAAATGGTAGAGGGAAAAACAGAAAAACTCAGGCTACATAATTTAGAAAAAAACCAAAATGAAATCAACAACAACAACAAAAAACCCAAGCCCAGCAACCAAAAAGTGCCCAGAAAACTAAACCTTACCTTTGTATCGATTATACAATTGTTCTAATTTCTTCTTGTCTACTGAATTTTTCATGGATTCTTTGTAGTACAAGTCTGGATTCTGGAAGTAGTTGTCTGTTGCCACTTCTAGTTTCCATTCATTCTGTGTTAAGCAGTATATAGCAGTCCTTTCACCAGCCTGGGTAAATGCCATAAACTGGCGGACCTTTTCCTTCTGGGATGATTTAAGTTTATGCTTTGGGATGCAAAAGAAGCAGGAAAGCCAATGAAGCTAATCCAGAAGTTTGTTTCAGCATTCTACTACTAATGCCTATCTTTTAAAGGTTTTAGTTTTCTTGTTGATGACAACTTTCACTTCAGAATTACAGGAAGACAAAGCCTTGTTCTTCTGCAGTTAAATAGACAGCATTTTCTTCTGAAAATTGAAGTGACAGCATCTATATATACACTTTTAGCAGCACATATTCTGTCAGTAACAAACTTTATTTCTGCTTTATTGCTCACATATGCTGACTTTTTTCTGTTCTGTAACAGCAGTAAACATAAGTTTCATCATATTACAATATGGTTATCTTCTGAAAGATATGCCTAGTGGTTATAAAAAAAAGAAATTAAAAAGGTGCAACTTACAGATTCTCAAATTCTGTGTAAGTCCTTCATACATGGAGAAAAAATACCCAAGAGCTTTCCCAATATTTTCTTAGCAACAATTAACAATGCAAAGTTTAATCATTTTAAGTCATCAGCTGAAAAAGGCAGAAGCATTTCTCACATAATTATGTTATAAAACACTGCCAACAGAAGACATAAGGCAAAAATAAAATAGATGAAGTGGACCTATCAGGGACTGCTGAATGTTACAATGAAACTGTTAAGATTGCTGCAAATGTGATCTAGAACTTTAACTAAACTTTGAAAAATATGTTTATACTACTAATACATTAAACGACAAAAAAGTCTGTGGCAGTGGTCTACAGGAACTAATATGATGTTTCTCTCAATTGCAGCAACCATATTGAGACAATATCCCTAAACTTCTGGAACACCCAAGAGGTAGGAACGGGCATTTTACAGGGAGAAAATTTGCTAGTAACATATGTCAACATTATTCTTTACATGAAGTTGGAAGCAGAAGGAGATACCTTAAATCAAACTCTGATTTTTATTATAGTCTGTACTTTCCAATTTTGTTAAACCATACTTAACACATGTTCTGGGCCAACAATTAAGCTGAGATGTTTGTATAAATTCCCCACTACAGCTTAAATGATCGGGTATAATGGAAAATTTACAGGTCTCTCAAAAGAGAACTGAATGCTGATCCAGTGAGCAGTAAACACGCGGCCGTCTTTGAGTTTACTTTTTATCTCTTGTACCCATTTGGACATCTTGACTACAGATGGTCCTGAGACAAGAAACATATCATGTAAACAAGATAAGGATTTTAGTCTTTCCTACAAGATCTTTCAATCTAATAGAAGAAACGTGCCAGGTTTCTTTTTATACAAGAAACGTGTACAGTGGGACGAAAAATATATGCAATATATTACTGTACTTTGGTAAGTAAATAACCAATAATCCTTTGGCTGCAAGCTCCAGCTTGCCTCTAAATTTTCATGGTTTAGCTAAGGGAGTCTCTGCACCTAGATCTTCTTCAGTTATATAAACTTCTTCTGGGCAACAAACTTAGCGATAATCACTTCAAAACAGAGGACTCTGCCAACAACGCCAAAGCAAACCCAGTGTCCTCTTTCAAGCCTAGTTAACGCCAGGCTTTTACGGATATTTTCTAGCTTCATTTCCAGCGAAATGAAACACCGACTTATCTGACGCGATAAGAAACACACACGACTCTCCAGCCCACTACCCTGCCACGTAGCACGGTTCCTACCGCTCATCCGCGGCCAGTGCCCTGCAGCGGGAGCGGCACCCGCGCACCTTCCCTGCGGGCCGGGGGGGCTCCGGAGCTCCTGTCCCCAGCATGACCCCTCGCTGATGGCACCCGAACAAGGATGCGCACCTCGCATCCAGGCACAGCTCAGTCACGTTCCTGGAGCCCTCTCCCAGCGCTGATGACACTGTACCGCACACCCCAGGGAAGCGCTGAAGCTACTGCAGAGGCACCAGGAGAGCCCTTCATTCCCCAAACAGCCGCGGCCGACCCCGCCAACCCGACCCAGCAAGGGAATTTGTATCGTACCTTTCCCACCGCCTCAGGCTGCACCTGCCGCGTCCCGCGGCGGGGAAGGAGCCGGTGGGAGCGAGGGACTCCAGCTCCGGTGACCTGCCCCGCCAGCCCCAATCCCAAAAAAGGGAAAAGTACGCGCTGCGCCGGCTGCCTGAGCTCGAAATACCCGCGGCGAGGCCCGGCCCCCTCCCTTCCCCCGCCGCCCCCGGTGACCTTCCCCGCTGCCGGCCCAGCGGAGGAGGTGGCGGGAGAGCGACTCCGCACGGGGAGTGCGCGTCCCTGTGTCCCCGCGCCGCTCGTCCCCCCCGCCTAGCGCCTCCCCGGGCAGGGCAACAGGACTCGGCGCTGCAGAAGGTGCGGGGGCGCTCGGCTCGCCAGCCCGGGGGGTGCCTGAGTGTTGTTCGAAGCTCCCCCGCCCCCGTTTCGCCGCCTCCCCTCCCCCCCCGGCTCGCACAACCTACCATTTTATCACCGGCGCTCCNCCGACTACAACTCCCGGCGTGCGGCGAGAAGCCGCGGTGACGTTTCCCGCCGCGAGGCGGCGCTCGGAGCGCGGGTGCCGCCCGGCTGCGCTCCGAGGCGCCGCCCCGGCGCTCGGGCACGGGCGAGGGGCGGCCGCAAGGACGGGGCTCCTCGCTGCCCTCCGCCAGCGGCCGCCGCCCGCTTACACCCGTAGTCGCCGCCCTGTGATTTCCCCCCCTTCCCGCCCCGCCGCTGCGGGCCTTCCTCCGTCCCTCAGGTGAGCGTCGCTGCCGAGAGCGCCGGGCGGGGCGGCCGCCTCTTTTCCCCCGTCCCTCCGCCGCCATGAGGGAGAGGGAACCGGGCCGGTCGCTTCCCGCACTCCACGTATCTCATTCTGTTCTCCCCTTGTGCCCCGCCGGCCGGCCGGCCTGCCCCAGGGAGCTGGGCTGGGAGCTGCCATCGCGCTCAGGTGGGACCGCACCGGGGCGGGGGTGCCGGGCGGGCACGGCCTCGGCTGCCCTGCGGCTCCCGGGGAGGAGCTGGGGTTGGGAAAGGGGGCGAGCGCAGGCGAACCCACAGATGTGGAAGGACCCGCAAGAGGGGTCTGGAGGCAGGGTCCGGTATTATCAGCTTGTTACAGTGTCGTGTTTAGGAAGGAGAAAGGGGGAAGATGAGCTGCAATCCAGTAGGAAGCCAACGCTGCTTAAATAAGGACTCCAAACGACAGTAGTTCCCTCCGATTTGTACTTGTGGTGAATGGAGAGGAGTGTCAGGTTTTTTGCCCTTTTTTTTTTTTCGTTCAGCATCACATCATTTATTTTGGTACGTGAGATCTTTATTCCCTTAAGAGCTTTTGAGGACTGCCCCAGGTGTCGCTCCTCTAAACAGTTTTTGCTAGCCAGGTAAAAAGCACTGAAACAAAACTGTTCCATGTGTGAACCACAGTGCTAAGTTTACACAGTGCAGCAGTGAGTGCGCTTTGCTGGTGTAAATCTCTGCTCAAAATTTAGTTTTGTGGTTTGTTGTACCACATAAGACATGCAATAGAGTCTTTTACTCACCTTGGTTATACACTGGGTGTTTTCTTCTCCCTCTTTCTTGCAGAAATAGGTTGTGATATATATTTAGCAAAATCTCTGCCCCAAGCCTACTAAACAGGAAGAGCATTAGTTTGTATATATGAAGAAATATTTCCTTAAATTTCACTCTAGAACTTTGCCAGGTGGTGGAGATTGATAAAGCTGTGGGGCTTACTACTTTTAAGGAATCAGGAAAATAACAAAGTTCTGAAATGTTTGTACTTTATTATTTTATTGACATTAGACTGGTGTGATATGCTTTGCTACTTTGATTGCACTTTCAGTTCTTAATTTTAAATGTTTTAGCTCTTTGGGTTGTTAAACCCTAGTCCACAGTCAACTATTAGTAACTAAATACTTTGGCTTGGATTTCATGCATTGATAAAAGAAATAAGCCAACCCACAGATTTTCTCATTCCTCTCTGAAACAGAGGTGGGAGGGCATTTTAAAAATGAAGGTAGTGTATGACTCTGCTTGCCATGTTCCCTTCCCATGGAATCACAGAATGGCCTGGGTTGGAAGGGACCATAGAGACCAATGGCTCCAACCCCTCTGCCGTGGGCAGGGACATCTACTAGACCAGGTTGCTCAGAGCTCATTCTATGCATTGGTGATGGCTGGCTTGGTTATCTGGGATTGTGACTGCTACTGCCTTCTAGGAAAAGAAGGTTCTCTCTTGGGCAGACTGCTTCCAAACGTCTGTGTCCATGTGTTGTTCCTGATTAAGGCCGCTGGCCCCATGATCAAGACTGTAACTAAATTTTTAGGGAAATACCTGCTTTATTGATGATCTATTGACATGTTGTGTGTTATAGGAGTTTTTAGAATGCCATGTACAGAATTTTATATGTTGTTTTGTGTAACTTTGTGGTGTGAGGGTTTTTTTGAGGGTTTTTATGTTTGTTTGGATTTTTAAAAAAGAAAATATACTTGTTATTTTGCGCAATAATGTCAGTAGTTCCTTCTAGGTTCTGACGGAAGGAAATTAGTTTTTAAATTCTATTCTGCTTGGTGTTAAAATTTAATACAGCAGCTCAAGTATAGATCTTCAAATAGTTGCTGGGAAGTGAACTTATGAATTAATTGATTTAGTATTTTTATAATTTACTTTGAAATCTTGAAGATCCCGAGGAGGTTTTGAAGTAAAGTACCTCGAAGCCCTGCAGCCTTTCAGGTGAAGGAGGTCTTTGATCCAAACCAATAGTACTCAGAAGTCCAGGAAGTTTTGCCGTTCTTTCTTCCACAGTTATGATTTATAATGTCATCTGGTGCAGTTAAGTTTTTTTTTATTATTATGTTTTGTTGAATGTGTGTAGTTGAGCTTGTTAATGCTTCTGAAACTTTATAAATAACAAATAATTATGATACAATGTTTTACGATAGGTTTGAGAAGATACAGGAGATTTACTGATAGCTAAGAGTAATGAGTTCCAGCGCTGGGTTGAAATGCAGCCTATGACATCATGGCCTGGTATTTTTAAAGGCTTTTCTTTCATGTGAGAAGTGCAGATGAGTACCATGTGAAGTGACTAAGCTTTCCAGTCACTGCTTTTAAAACAAGATGTTATCTAGGAAAGAATCAAGGGGAAAACAAAAATCTATCAGTAACCTTGGACTGTTTCTTGGTTTTCATAAATGTTGAGTGAATAAAACTATATGTGTTCTGTTAAAGCTTGTGGTGCAGGAGGCGGTCTTGGATTTATATTCTACATTTGTTTGATCTAATGGCACAACTTTACCATGTTTGATAACTGATTGGTACTATCTTGCAGGCTGGTGTGCATACTGGAGATGCAGAAACCATGTAGCAGAAGGCTTTGAGCAGCTGTGGATTATCAGTTTCTCCCAAGAGCAATACAAAGTGAAGAATGAAGGCGACTGGATTTATTTCCCTGTGGACGTTGGTTTCGCTGCCTTGTGGCCCGTTAGCAAACCCTGCAGAACGTGAAGATGTAGTGAAGCATGCAATAAAGCTGCATCGTGGGAAAGGAGCTGTTATCACTCAGAGGAAGCAGTGGGTGTTGGAGAGCTGCAGAAAACTGTCTGGTCTTCTTCGCCAAAAGAATGTTGTTCTCAACAAACTAAAAAATGCCATAAGAGCGGTTGAGAAGGATGCAGGACTGTCTGATGAAGAGAAACTTTTTCAGGTGCATACCTTCGAAATTTTCCAAAAGGAGCTAAATGAAAGTGAAAACTCAGTCTTTCAGGCAATCCATGGCCTCCAGAGAGCTCTACAGGGTGATTACAAAGATGTTGTAAATATGAAAGAAAGCAGTAGACAGAGACTGGAGGCCTTGAGAGAAGCTGCAATTAAGGTTGGTTTTCCCATGTTTGTTACTAGAGTATTCATATTCTACTTGTGATTTTAACTTTATTATGGCACAGTTTCAGTCTGTTTTAATAAAAAAGGGTATCTACGTAAAACTTGCAATGTTTACTGTTTAATAAAGTATTTGCTTTCATGAGTAAATTTACAAGTGATTTTGGTGTAGAGCTTAAAATTTATTAGCAGTCAATACTTCTTATCTCAAAGCTAAGCATAATCATAAGACCTGTGGCAAATATGATGTTAAAGGGAGATGAATAAGAAGAATGAATCTGTGCACATAGCACAGTTGTACTAGACAAGGCAGTGGCACTAGCTGAGTGGAAACAATGCTATCAAATAATGATAGGCTGTTTTATCTATTTTAAATGACGATTGCTCAACTGAAGTCCGCAGGTAAAACACAATGGCTTGCTGCCTTTAATTTCCTTGTTTCTATAGATATGGGTAAAATGGACATGCAAAACAGTAGGTGACTAGATTTTTAAACTCAGTATTGCACTTCTAGCCTAAGAAGTGCAGGTTTGAAAAGCAGTGCTTCCAGGAAAGAGTCAGCTGAAATAACTTTGCCAAGAAAAAACACAGATGAGTAACAGTTGAACACAAATACTTCACGGAAAGTTTGAGTTCCCATGTGCCATACCATTGAGCACAATCTGCCACTGTCTTCTGGACTTGGTAGTGCTCAGATTGAAAGTTTGACTGTACTGAAAGTCTCCCATTGAGAGAAAATGTAATTTAATGTATTTGGCATTTAAATTGCTCTTTTCCTTTCTCTACCCCTCAACCACTGGAGGAATATAATAAGAATTTTCTTTGTTTTCTGTCTTCCAAAAGAAGAGGCTGCCCTTGCACAAGGGAGTAAGAGAAGGAACAAAAATGTAATTGGCATTTAGCATTTGAGTTGTGAGAGTCTCTGAAGGGCATTTGTGCTAAGAAATGTGCAGATCTTGACAGGTGAAGATGGAAAGAAATTATGTGTGGGAAAGGTGTTCAGTGCCAAGATAGGCTTGATGGGAGTAGAAATTAGGATGTAAACTTGGCAGACTGAAGTGATTCTGTGCAGTGGAAATGAAGACTGAATTGCAACAAATTTGAATAGAGAGTAATTTGGATCTAGATGTATTCCAGTGAACTGCTTTATATGACTTGTATATTGATACTTTATGATAGTGGTAGGCTCTGCTGTATAGCAATGTCACAGAAATTGTCATGAGCTTTACTTGATTTTCCACCTTTTTTCTTTCTCAGAGCTTGTAAAATAGCAGCACTGAGGGTGTCCAGAGCCTTCTTTCCCATTTACCTAATCCTTGGTGATGTTACTTTAAAATAATGAAGTAATTTATCCTTGAACTTGAGAAGGGTGCTTCTTCTAGAAGGAGGCCTTTGTGTACAATGATGTGTTTTAGAGGTGTATCCTGTCAAGACTTCACTGTTGCAGAAGTGGATTGTGCAGGCTTTTTTTGTATTATCAAAATATTTACTTGAGAGAGCAATCTTTTGCACCTGCCTTCTTATGCCATGCATGTGTTTTTTTAAACAGAGTATTTGTGGTTCTAACCTTATAATTGTTGTATAAAGGGAAGCAAAGGATATGGAAAAATTCATGCCAAAAGATGAAAATTGCATGGGATACATTTGTTTTGGACTTGTTCTTATTTGATAAGACACACATTAGGTCCAACTTTGTCCCAGTTTCATTTTACTGCAATGATTATTTTGTTGGTATACTCAATAGAACATCTATTTTTTTAAACAGTAGGTGAATGGAAAATATAAGTAACTGTAGGGAGGGTGGACTCTTCCCTTTATTTTATTTCTGTTGAGTTGAAGTGCTTGGAAATCATTAGTGCTGGCATATGTATGTATGTCTGATGCATTTCTTGCTGGTTCCGCTGCTGTGAAAACATGTAATAGAATCGTTCACGGTGTCGGGTAGGGGGAAGTAAGAAAGAAGCACTGAAGATGGTTCTGCCTTCTTTTGCTTCAAGATCCTGTTTGGAAGTTCAGGAAAAAGCAACTAAATCTTACCTACTTTTTAATTAGCTTCTAGTTTCTTGGATGCCTTCTAATCAGACATGGGTGGAAAAACATAACTTCCAAATATTGCAAAGATGCAACCTCTTCTGCATGTGCTTCTGTCATCTCTGAATAAATAATAGGGAGCGGTACTGCATTCTGAATCAGCATTACCCCAAAGTCTTACTTAATCTTATTTCATTTTGCTCATGTGTTTTTAGGTGTTCCTGTTAAGTGCACAATCCTTATCTGTATTACTTTGCTTAAGAGGTTGTTTGGTATGTACCTCGTGATCAAGTGTCTCCAATCCCAGCCTGAGTTGCAGAACAGTGATTGTACTGTGATGCACTTCTGCTTGGCATGTAGCAGGTTGTTTGAATTAACTTGTGCTTTTTATGGACACCATTGCCTGTGATTGTCCCAGTCTACTGCTATCACACTTGTCTCTTGGGGGAAACAGATGCCGCTTTAAGAGTCTACAAAAACCTTTATCTCCATTAATTGAAGGAACTTGCAGCTAAACTCTTATTTTTTCAAAGCTTGTCTACCTTGCTATTCAGAGAAACTTAACGTCTTTGAAATTAGAGAATTATTTTTTATGTAGTTTGCCTCTAGCTCGGTTAAGCCTGTTTGTCTGGGCCGACAGAAAGGACAGAGAGGGTCTCCTTGCACCAAAACCTCTTCCATTTCTGAGGGGAAAGAATCTAATCATTATCAATTTCATCTTGTGTTCTGAGTTGTTGTTGAATTAGCAGAGAATCTGCAGCTTATACGGAGACACTTTCTTACATCTTTCAAGCAATGTCTGCTAGCAACAGATAGGAAATGTTTTTCCTTGAGGCTGTATGAGAGTGACTGTGTCTCCTACTTAAGTGTTGCGTAAGAGCCAGTTGTTGACACTGGGCCAAACACATTAATAGTTACATTCTTCCCAGCTCCAGTTATTCTGGGATCTGGGTAACTTTCACCATGAGGGTATAACTATGATAGTTCTAAACACCAACAGACACCAGTACTGTGGTTTCATCACAATCAGAGGCATTCACAATTTATCCAACTGTCAGGATTTTTAAAGGGTTCGGCTACAGTTACTGGTTGTACTGAACATATTCTTGTCTTGGCATCAAGGAATTGATTAAATTATGTGTATGTTCTTGCAGGTTCCAAAGGGAAAAATGTCCATATGCAAGCGTGTGGAAGAGGAGACATTGCAGTTATTTAAGCATAGGTGTTTAAGACCATTTTATAAGCTCAGGTTATTGAAGATATCTATGGAGGGCAGGCAGATAAAACACATAACCTGTGGGAGACCTATGTTCAGTAATTTCTAACTGGGTGTGGCAGGGGTAGGGCATCTGGAGACAGAAACTTGTGTATTCTGGAAATTGAGTCAGACCTATAGATTGCTTGCATTTTTTTTCCTTTTTAATAATATTGTCTCTCTAAAAGAGCAGAAGAAGGGTCTCTCTCATGCAAGTATTCTCAGAATCCTGAATCCATCTGAAAGGAAGGAGCACTGCCCTTGTGTATGTTTCCTTACTCGTAGCTGTTCTCTCAACAATCTTTAAAAGAATAGAGGCATGTAAAGGAAAGAATCTTTTTTCCCCAAAACCCTCAAGTTGTTCTCTGTCAATACACAAAGTATTCTGTTTGGTTACTGTCATGGTAACTATGTAAAAGGTGTTTGGCCCAGTTGTGAGTAAATTAAGCTTTTTAGTTCTCTTTTTGAACCCGAAACATCCAAAGAAAAATGAAACGTCATAACTTTATCAGGGAACTTACTGAAATATTTTCATACGTATCAAACTGTATTAGCATATTTTCTGTTTTTACTTCAGAAGCCTCGTAATTTCTGATAAGAGGCCCAAACTGAAATAGGGGGAAAAGTGACATGTTTTAATTCTAACAGGGAAAGTACTTTTATGGAAACATGAACAGGAAGCTTGGCTAGAGTGATTGGATGTTCATCTCTCCCCCAGCTCTTTTTTTCTTCCCGTTTCCACAGTTACTGTAATTTTTGAAAACCATCAACAGACCTCTTCCTATGTTTATAAAAGGGCCTATAAAGTTGATTCATTGTGCTTTACATCTAATTAGTTTGTTTGTTGTAGATAGTATTTTCATTTTCAGGGTATTATGTTTCCCTTCAAAAGCACAAAGTTCTGAACTTTATTTGGCTCTGAAATGTTTCCTAGAGTTTCTTGAAGTAAATCCTTTCTGGTATTTTCTGGATCATAACCTTGGGGCAGGGCTAGTGTTTAATGTAATAGAAAAGACAATTGGTGGATATTTTGTTTGGTTGTTTTTCTTGCCCACTTACCCAATGAAAACTGGCACAAGAAAAAGCAATCTTTAAATATCTTAATGATGTCTATATTGCTTTTGCAATTCCACTGATAAAATGTTTTGTGTCAAAAGAAGCACACATTTATGTCAAATGCTTTTTCTGCTCAAAGGCATGCCAACACTTTATCTATGTGTTGTAAAATTCAACAGGAAGAAATGGAATATGTTGAACTCTTAGCAGCAGAAAAACACCAGGTTGAAGCCCTTAAGAACATGCAGCACCGAAACAAAAGCCTATCAATGCTTGATGAAATTCTGGAAGATGTCAGGAAGGCAGCTGATAGATTGGAAGAGGAAATAGAAGAGCATGCCTTTGATGACAACAAATCTGTAAGTGATGCTTTAGACTCAGTCATTTCATTGGAGTGCATTTATTTATAGTTGGTGTTTGCACTGTGTGTTTCTCTTGTGTTATATAGTTGTTAGGATTTTAGTGATTGTTAAAGAGTGAGCAAACGGGAATAGCTTCTTTTTGCTAGCAATTTCTGTGGTTTTGATTTGAAAATCCTCCCTGCAGCTGCCACTTTGACAGAGACAAGTGTAGTCCATCTCACTGATACAGCCTGTGAGAGATGTGGCATCTCTGTGGTGGTAGGGACTGTGGTGGTTGGACTTGGCAGGATATGGAGTTATCATGGTAAGCCTTGTCTCCCCTCTTTCATTTTCTTGAGAAAGTTATGGGAGAGCAAGAATCCTTGCAGTTGGTTTTCACAGCCTGGGAAAAGATATATTGTTCAAAGGAAACACCTGACGTGTTTGTGATGTTAGTTTCTTCCACATCTGACTTCCTCTGCGTTTTGTACCTTGGCCTGCCTGCACTGATCCTTGTTTTTATGTTGCATGATGGGACAGTATCCTTCAGGTAAGGTTATGTGTCTTTGGAGCCAGGAATACGGCAGTTTATTCTAGTGTCCCATTTTGCCATCCTCAAATAGACTCCCTAAATTGGCCCTATTTGCATAAACACAGATTACAGTTTATTTGGCTACTTCTCTTGGAAGGTTTTTGTTGATTTCCAGGTTGACTCCCGAGGTGAGCAGAGCTCTTGAGTTCTGCTGAGGAGGCAAAAACCAGTTTCTCTGTAGCAGAGGGCCAAGCTGTTATTTTGTTTGAGTTTTTGTTTGTTTGGGGTTTTTTTTTGTTTTTTTTGGGGGGGGGGTGGTTTAGGTTTTTTTTGTGCTGGAATCGAGAGCAAGTGAAAGCAGCTTTTTTATTTCGTGTGCGGCAGATGAGAGCGGCCGTGGCCCGGGGGCGGCGCGCCGGGCCGGCGGGAGCGCCCTCTCCTGGCCCGCCGGGGCAGGACGGCCCTGCCGGGGCCGGAGCGGGCGTTCTCCTGCCGCACCTGGGCACCGCCACAACGCCCGCGCCGCCTTGTTCTGCCGGCATCTCCCTGCTCTGCTGCTTGCGGCTCCAGCTGGAAAAGAAGAGGAATCGTGAAGAGCAACCTGGAGGGTTATGTGCGTTTCCATCACTGCAAGGAACATTCTTTTAAACGAAAACAGTGGGATTGTAGAATAGAGAACTTTTAATGCAGTGATCAATATTCTGATAAAGATACACAAGCTTCTGTTAAAATATAGCCAAAGAGTGAAGTGTAGCAGATAAAAATGAAAAAAAGAAAATCTTCATTATAACCTGTGTTCAAGAATTGCTGTTCTGAGAAATAAAATCCTGAAAATAACTAGGTAGAAACAGTTGTTATAATCTCTACTTCAAATTTATGGGATAGTGACCTTTTCTTGACTTGGAATGCAGTCTTTAGTTCAGATTTTTGTGAACTGAATATCAACTTGTAATGTCCGATTGGTTTTGTTCAAGGTAATAAAATGTTACTTTTAAAGATATCAAGTTTTGATAAAGAGATTGAAAGATTTTTAGAGAAGAAACCTGCTGTATTTTTAGTTGGTGTTAACAAGTTCTGTAGAAACTTCAAGCACAGCTAATAGACTTTCCCTTTTTATGATATGTTTAATTGACTCCTCTTTGTTGGTTTGTTTGATTATTTGTTTTCTTTTTCTTAAAGGTAAGAGGTGTAAACTTTGAAGCAGTTTTAAGGCTGGAAGAAGATGAAGCCAACTCCAAAAGAAATGCTTCAAAAAGAGAAGTAGAAGATGACTTAGGTCTTAGTATGCTTATTGATTCTCAGAACAATCAGTACATCCTTACTAAACCCAGAGATTCAACCATTCCTCGTGCTGATCATCATTTCATAAAGGTAATAATTTTAGAGACATTCTTGTCATTCACTTTTGGACTTAGTCCCACTAGTTTGCATTTCAGTACTACTTGGTTGGAGTGAGTATAGTTTCAGCATTTGTCTCTCTGAAGTTATCCCAGCATTCATTACTCCCCTGTCTATGGTGATTCAGCCATGTGTTACCTACTTTTAGGTTTGTCTTCACAAGACTGATCATGATGCCATGTGAATCCTGTTTTTATTCAGCTTGTCTTGTTGCACCTTTGGGGCACTGTCCCTCCTCTCAGACTGCAAAGTGTTAAAGCTACTGCTGTGCTTAATAAGCCACTTGCATGTTGTCAGTAGAGAGAATTTATCTGGTTGTGCCTTGTGATGAAAAAAGGGGTACTGGAAAACACATAGACATGTTAGAGTTTTGTTTGTATTTGTGCTTCATATAGAATAACTGGATTGGGATTTTTGTTTTAATTATAAAACCCAAACCATTTCTGTTTCACCATCTTGTTTTAATGCAAGGTGTCATTCCACCCAGGAAATTGCCTACTTTCTATAATATATTTAAAATATTTATAAATTGCTTTAAAGTCTCCCAGTTACTTAAGGTCAGAACCTCATCTGCTTCATCTGAAAAACTGTGCTTACACCTACAACAGCGCTGAGGTTAATTTACAGAAGTTTTGTTTTCTTTTCACAGGAAGTAGTCTATATTTAATTTTACAGTGCTATTTATCTTTTGAAAGATAATAGTCTTCAATTTCATCCCAAATTTTTGTGTCCTCTATATTAATGCCTTTGTAAATCTTATGTATTTAGGATATTGTGACAATAGGAATGTTGTCTTTGCCATGTGGCTGGCTGTGCACAGCAATAGGATTGCCGACCATGTTTGGATATATTATCTGTGGAGTACTCTTAGGACCCTCAGGACTAAATAGTATCAAGGTAAGCATGCAAGTTACTTCTTGACTGATTTAATTTGTTGAAATCTTTAAAAGTAGTTTTAAAAGAATATGGTACTGCCAAACTCAAATTTAAAAAAAGATATTTCCAAACCTAAAACTTTACAGGAAGAGGGCTTCAAATTTTATGTCTTTGAATCATTTTGTTTTCAATCTTTTTTTCTCCTATAAAATTATGACAATTGTTGAAAGTGAAAACTGAAGGTTGTGTGTTGTGGAAGTTTTGTGTCAAATTTTTTTTCTTTCTTTCTTTTTGATTTTAATCATAAAGCATCACAATTGGGAGCCAAATTATTTAAATGGCATAAAATGTACAGAAACTTGCAAAAAGTCAGCGTTGACAGTGGAGGAAGCATTTAAAACAAAGAGTTCCCCAAGGAACATCGCTTGGCTTTCTAGAGAGTTATTTTGCACCTCTGTAGTGCTTTCATCCACCCTAGTCCCCCTATTCCTTTCCCAGTACCCTGCCCACATTCCTGAAGTCTTTTGAACCTTTTTAGCTCCATCACGTGTACTCTGATTACTGGCTCCTCTGAAACCGTGAGCTGTGGTTGGCTGGACATGTTTTGATTAGTGCTCTGGTGTGCATTAACAGATTGTTTAGCCAGCAGGCAAAACAGAACACATGCTAGGGCTGCACTGTAATGTCTGCTTAAGTTGCATGTGTCTATTGCATTGATATCCATGAAACCACTTGGAACTTGCTGTCTTTGCAACATCTGCTCCTATGTGGGCTTCTGTTGAAAATGATTGTTGAGCTCAAAAGTAAGTAGGGATTAGTAGAAATTGTAGGATTTTGTTGATCTTGTATTGGAAGAGATTGAATAATCTCAGCCTCTATGTTGTACATAATTTCTGGGTTGAGAATGTCTGAAAAGTTTGACTGCTTGGACTGAGAAACAAGTTTGTAAACTTGGCATGAGAAAGAGACCCAACAATGAATTTGCAAGAGACTTACATTGAAGATGATGTGGTCAAAACAGATATAAGAGAAGTTTCTTTAGGACAGTTCAAGTGATGTGCCTTTTTCTTGTGGAGCTGTGTTTAAACATTATTCATCTGGATAATACTCATGTTGACTGTGTCTCTTGTGTTTGGTCTCTTCTCCATTTCCTAAAGAAGTTGAATATCTGGGGAACTGAGAAGGCAGACAGATTCTAATGTGGTAGAAAAGATGGTTTTCATTCCCACTTCAGTAATTGATGATAAACCTTTTCTTCTACTCTGGCCCATAAATACATAGAAAAGGTTTTTAAAATAGAATAGACTATTCTAGTCAACTGCCTGAATGCTTCAGGGCTGACCAAAAGTTAAAGAATATTGTTAAGGGCATTGTCCAAATGCTTCTTAAACACTGACAGGCTTGGGCATCAATCAGCTCTTTAGGAAGCCTGTTTCAGGGTTTGACCACCTTCTCAGTAAAGAAATGCTTCCTGATGTCCTGTCTGAACCTCTCCTGAGTTAGCTTTGAACTGTTCCCACTCATCCTGTTAATGCAAACCAGTAAGAAGAGCTCAGTACCTCCCTCTCCACTTTGCCTCCTCAGGAAGCTGTAGAGAATGATGTGGTTGCCCCTCATCCTGCTTTTCTCCAAACTAGGCAAACCCAGAGTCCTTAGCTGTTCCTCACAGGACATTCCTTCCAGCTTTCCACCAGTTTTGTCCTCCTCTGGATGCATTCAAAGACCTTCATATCCTCCTTCCATGGTGGGGCCCAGAACTGCACACAGTGCTCCAGGTGAGGCCACACCACCACTGAATACAGTGGGATAATTTTGAGTGGCTGGTGATGCTCTGTTTGATGCACCCCAGGATGGGGTTTGCCCTCTGGGCTGCCAGAGCTCTGCTGACTCACACTGAGCCTCCTGCCCACCAGCACCCCCAGATCCCTTTCTGCAGGGCTGCTCTTCAGCCACTCCTCTCCTAATCCATACTTGTGCCTGGCATTACCCCATCCTAAGGGGATCAGAATCCAGCATTTTGAATTGTTACATTTCCTCCTGCTAATCATTGGCCAATGCTCTGGTGTATCTACATCCCTCTGCAAGGCATCTTGTTCCTCAAGAGAGTCAACAGCACCTCCCGGTCTGTTATCACCAGCAAGCCTGCGGGTGGTGTGTTCACCTCCTCCATTCTGATCATTGATATGTGTATGTACCTATTGAACAGAACTGGCCTGAAACCTGAACCCTGAGGGTACACCAGTTGCCAGCTAGAAGTATCCCCATTTTCCTGTTGTGATGAGGAAGACAACCACTTTTCTTGCTGTTGGATCATTCTCTCTGTAGCACAAAGGCTGGTAATTGTGCTGGTCTGAGAGATGGGTGTGTGGAGCCTGTAGGATGGAGAACAGAACAGCAACCACAGTTTAGCAGAAAGATTACACCAATAGACCAATAAAAGAACTAGCAAGAAGTAGCTTCTGGAATGCAAGCTTTGGAGATTTAATATTACATGCATAAAACATAACCTTTTTTTTTTCAACCAGCAAGTAAGCTTACTCTTAGGGAAACTTCCCAGTCCTACCATTGACAAGGTTCTCTGCCTTCTTGACCTTTGTGCCCTTGGTTGTCCCAAAGGTTGGTAGTTCACTGACACTTGTTGCAGGCTCCCACTGGGAGTTCAGTCTCCATCTCAATCTGCAGCTTGCCAGCCAAGCTACCTGGATCAGATGTATTCCTCAACACTTAACAAGATCTGCACATTGGGTGACCCGCACTGTCCCACCAAATTATCGCCTAGTGACAGCCATGTGATGGGAAAAACAATTGCACTCCAAAGGTGCTCTGGGAACCTCTGATGTCATATGAGCAGCAAGGGAACTACCTGTGGAAACATGATGAGAATCAATTTGTTTTGTAGTGTTCTTATAATTTTGTATTATAAGTCGACTGCTGTGCACTGATTTTTCTTTTCTTTTTTTTCCCCAAGTCTATTGTGCAGGTGGAGACGTTAGGAGAGTTTGGTGTATTCTTCACTCTCTTTCTAGTTGGTCTGGAATTTTCTCCTGAAAGATTAAGAAAGGTATTTTTTTAATAATATTTCTGCGTTAAGGGATTTAATTGCTAATTACTGAAACTGCAAATTTCAGTTATATTTTAGATTTTTACACACTTCCTACAGTACACTGGTGTAGCTTTGTACATTTTTGAAAAGACAAATGTGACATTTGCTTCTGCATTTTGGAAAGAACGGAATGCATTATTTATTCAGTGTCTCAAAAAACCCTACATTTACTCCCTATTTTAGTAAAACAGTTTGATTACTAGAAAAATCTCACACAGTTTGACAGTCCATCTCTGCTTTATTTTAACATGCAGTAAGGTGCAGTTGCTGTTATGGAGTGTCACTGATGTTTGCCATTCTTGTTATAAAAAAATCAGAAAGTTTAAGTGCTGCATACTGAATTGATAGTACGTACTCTACTGGCTAATAAACTGATTAAGCAAGTATGTTAACACAATCTGGAATATTAAATGATTTGGCCATGAGAATTCAGCAAAAGCTATAAGTTTCTTTTGGTCTTAATTTAAAAAGAAAAAGTTATAAGCCTGCTAGAATTTTAATAGTGGAAAGCATGGCTACAAATATGTGAAGACTGTATATATGTATAGAATTGCACAGTGTGATCTGTTCCTAAACTGATGGTTGTGAGTTTATGATACTAGAAAAGCTTTAATTGAAATATGTTACAATTTATGACCATTTAGCTTAATCTGCTATTTCTAGTCTATCTAAGGTCCAAGATAAAAATCAGTAATTCAAGTGTTCCTAAGCTGTAGTAGGTAAATTGCTGCTTCAGAATTGCTTGTGCACTAGTTTGGAGCAGGTTACTGGTATTGTTGACTGCCTTGGCCACAACCATTTTTTCCTCATCTTAGAATCACATCAAATAACTGGTCTTTCATTTGATGATTTTAATGTGTTTCCACTCATACTGGACCATTTGGGTCTTAATTTGTCAGTGAGCTTTGGGAAATTCACCTGGTTTCTGGTAGGGAGTCTTTCAGGGTAGAATATCTACTACTCAGTGTAATAAGTTGGGAGTTTTAGGTGATACAGTGTGACAGTCCATTACTCTGTGCCCCAGTACTACAGCCCCAAATCACACATCTTTGACTGCTTTTTTGCAATGAAAAACATTGTAACTTAGCAGTGAAAAAAGTGTCATAAGAACTTGTTTTCTTCCCAAGGTATGGAAAATATCTTTGCAAGGACCCTGCTACATGACAGTTCTGATGATTGCCTTTGGTTTACTGTGGGGACACTTGCTCCAAATTAGACCAACACAGAGTGTCTTCATTTCTACTTGTTTGTCTTTGTCAAGCACACCACTGGTGTCCAGATTTCTTGCAGGTAGTGTTCGAGGAGATAAAGAGGGTAAGTATGACTTTAAATATGGACTACTATAGTATCTAATAAAATTTGAAAGAAGTTGACTTTGTAAAATTATAGGAAAAGCCAGTTAAAAAAATGAAACAAAACACACTCTTAAGCCTGGTTTACAAACAGTCATTGGTGTTTAACTGGCCAGTGTTGTGTGTATTCTTGCTAGGAAGTGTACTTGATTTGTACATAGCCAGTTCTCTTTGGACAAAGACAGTGTAGTACAACCAGTGCTGTCCATTGAGAACTGACTTTACTGAGTGTCTGGAATCCTTGAACTTTTTAAGAGGTTACGAGATTAGCCCACTACTACCTGCCATCAGGGCTAATTTAGAAAGGCTAATTTAAAAAATTCACATCCTTCTTCAGGAGCCAGAAACCAGTTCAGATGGTCTTTTGTAGCTGACAACTCTGCAAATAAGGACCTTCAAGGGCCATATTTCTAGCTTCTCAAATACTTCTAAATGTTTCCTTTTGAAAATTTTGACATCATGCTTTCTTCCACTTAAATCTCCCTCATACAAATTGTGTTTAAGTATTCCTCACCCTCTAGAATATTCATTCCAATGCCAAAGTTCAAGGTGTATATTTTACACATGCTGGCTCAAATGCATGTCTTCAGAATAAAGCCTGGATACTCTCAGTAGAGGAGTTTCACTAAATGCATAACTAGTGCTTAACTGCTAAGCAAAGTCTATGTTTTTATTGTGTAACAGCAGTTTCATATGAATATTTTGTTTGTATTTTAATATGTCTTTATAGATACATTTTAATTTACCTACTAGTGGGGAAAAATAAAGTCCCTAGACTGCTTTGAATGACCTTCAGCCCATTAAGAGCTGTATTGGTCTTCCATTTGATTAAGCCTTTTCTAGATTTCTGAGCATTTGCAAGCATTCATAGTTTCTGATGACTGTTTCCATGACCACTTTGCTGGTGTACAGGGGATATTGACTACAGCAGCGTACTGCTTGGCATGTTGGTGATGCAGGATGTGCAGCTTGGTTTATTTATAGCTGTCATGCCTACACTTATTCAAGCAGGAGTGAGCACATATTCCAGGTAAAAAAAAAAAAAATCATTGTATGGATCTTCCCCCTACCCCTTGGAATTAGTATGTTGATTGCCAATATGAATGTGAAAGCACCACAGTTAATGTCAGTTCCATGGAAAATAGGCACTCTGTTCAGTGAGATTTCCTTTGCTGTTCCTACTTGTCTTGAAGTAGAAACCAGTAGTAGTCATACAAAAGTAGTTGTATGAAAATAATCTCTTTGCTATAGCTGCTTTAGTCCTGTGTGGTAATTAAAATTTTTAGTGAAAAGTTTGTTACTGTAAAAAAATAAGTTAATTTCTTCACTTATTTTATTCCTGTAGGGCATGTTTTTGTCTAAGACTAAGCGATAGTATTATTGTGCCTAATGGCTTACCTTGGAGATCAGTCAATGAAAATCTTTCTGAGTCAACACAGAAGTAAATTCTAGACTGTAAAAGAGGTTTCTGGGCACTCTGCAGATTTAGTCTGTATCTTGTTTACTAATGTATCTAAATCCCTTCCTGTAGCTACTCAGTTTTGAGCATTTATGGAATTGGGTATTTTCATTTACGGGGAACTGGTTGGGAAATATGAGAGCACTTGAAAGAAACTTTTTCTTTGTTCTTCTCTTCCAGCATTTTCAAGGAAATTCTGAGAATACTGATACTGATTGGTCAAATTCTGTTTTCTCTGGCTGCTGTTTTTCTTCTATGTCTTGTTATAAAGACTTATCTCATAGGACCATATTACCGCAAGTTGCACACAGAAAGCAAAGGGAATAAAGAAATCCTCATTCTAGGAATAACTGCATTCACGTTCCTTATGTTAACGGTAATCTTTTAAATTGATAAAACATTTTTATACATGTAGTAGTTTACTTCATCAGTATCACAAAAGTATCACACTTAGTGTTATTGCATGTACACGTGCATCTGTAATTATTTGGTTTTAAATTGTTTTAAAACAACCCCTAAATGTGCAGATGATTGCTGCAATGTAGCACACATGAGTAAGAAGAGATACAGTTTGAATGTGAATCAGCTGAAATTCTGCTGTTAGCTTTTTAATACAGCTGGTTTAGGAATCATGATCTGAGTTGTAATTGCGGGCTACTTAATGCATTTGAAAATCATTCAGGATGGGTTTTGAAATACTCTAATGACATTTGTGATGTTTGCTTGCAAGTTTCTTCTCAATAGCAATTTCTCAACATGGTTTTTGTTATAAAATAATTTTATTTTTGTGTGAGACACACATTTTGGGGTGAAGTTAAGAAAGTAGAGAAATGCCTTAAGGTTTATAGATTTTGATTAACCTTGTTTGACGTGGTCCATTTTCCCCTGAATTCCTCTTTTTTGTTTCTATCTCACATTTCAACCTTCTGAAAAACTGTACTACTGGAGAGCAAAATGTGACAGTTGCTTGATAATGTTGTGGCATTGACACTCCATTATCCTGAATGTGCAGATTGTTACATCCCCTGAGAACAATTAAGCCAAAAAGTTCCTGTGCCCATTTTCTAGGGGTGTTTGCTTAGTTACTACAATCCAACAGGAAAAGCTGACCTTCTTCAGGAAGATGGTTAAAAAGAAATTAGTTAGTGTGACCATAGCTTTAGTTAGTGAATTCTGTTGTATAAATTAAAAATGCCATTGCTCTAAATAGCTATTCATATTTCAAATGTGTCCTCTAATAAGAGAAGAAACAAAACTAGTTTCTCCTTTTTACTTTCTAACAAGGAAACATTACACTTATACAACAACTTTAATAAAAAACAGCAAAGAAACCACTCAAGTAGTGTAAAATATTATAGTATCTAGAAGCAATTTTACTTTAATTAAAACCATGACCTACATAGAATTGGGCTTCTTGTACCCATATTACAGTTCAAATATACGAGGAGTTTGTCTACATGACTTTACGCAATACATGTGTGTACACAAACATGGCAGGAGAGAATATCTGGTTTTGTTGGATTTATACTGCAAACCCAGAAGGTTTCTTCAGCATTTCAAAATTCTTTCCTTTTAAAGTTTTTGAATAATTTATCAAAGGGAATGGTACAAAGGATACTGCAGGTAGCTAGAGTGAACCAGTTGAGATGCTTGATACTCACTGACACTTATAGATTCATTATGGTAAATGGTACAAGTTATAGTTTGAACACCCACAAAAAAAAGAAAAGTAAAAAAGTGTTTGCTTGTTGAGCTGTATAGGTGAACAAACAAATCTTCTGGAAAAACGATCTTAATTGGTTAAAGATGCTGTACTTTGTCAGGAATACAAACATAGGATGAGTGATTGCAATCTAAGCTGAAAAAAATGTTGCATGTCTTTGGAAAGGTTAAATTAAGGTTTTGGGGTGCCAAGTAGGAAAACAATTAAACTGTCATGGATTCTGTAAAGATCTTTCTCCTTGGAAAGCCAAGGCTAAGTATTGAGGGAGGTTGTATAATTAATCTGCAAACACAGTATTTTCTGTACTGGTGTAATTCTAAAAAAGCTTTTGGGTCTGTAGAGGAGCAATAAGAGAGTGCATATTTTAGCATCCTTAACCAAAGACAACTCTCTGGCTCCATTTAGAAAATTTGAGATATATTTTTAAATAAAATAATTTAACTCCCTGTCTAGCATTGTGAGTTACTCTGCAGGACACATCCTTTGCAATACATGAAAAAGTGACTAGGAATGATAATGTTCCTGCCTCATGCATATAGTTACTTATTAGGTGCCTCAGTGTTAGCTGGGTTTCTGGGGTCCAGCTAAGCTTATTCTGTATTTGGATTAATGTGTAACACCAGCACGTGTAACGTTCATTATATATAAACTTGATTTATTTTGCTTGGTTCCTGTGTTTGAAAAATCTCAGATGATTATTAAACAAGAATTGCCATTTCCCTGCTATTAAGGGCAAGTTCTGTATGGGAGAACAAGAGGAAAGCTGAGACAGAAGAGGTTCCTATACTGCAGTGCGAGTAAGCAATTTTCATATAAGGATTATCATGTCAATTGAGGAGCTTTGAGTATGGTTGTGACTTCTGAGCATTTCTGAACTTGAGTCAGTTGGATAACTCTGCAACTTGTTATGCCTGCAGATATTTTAGTAAGACTTAGAGCTTAAGATACCCTTTCTGTTTGCAGTCTTTTCAAAAATAATTGAACTTCCCCTCCCTTTTATCCTTCAACTAGTTAGGCAGATCAGGGCTGGGAGGTGGGGATTGTGTCAAGTGCCAATCCTGTAATAGTATAGATGACACTGAGACAAAGTTGTGCATCTTTGAATCACGTACCTTGTCTTCAGTTACAAGGGTTCAGTAGATCATTATTGTACTTTCAGCAGCTCCTTTGCAGGCTTTCAGTTATGCAGAAAGCATGTGGTTGATTGCTTGCTTGCTTGTTTGTTTTAATTGGTGAACCGTTCTCCTGAATTGCAGCATAAGGAACAAATCTAACTTATGGTTTTAAACATGACCATTCAAGATCAATGGCCAAACTGGTAGTTGTAAGTCAAGATATTTATCTGGATGAGCTGAAGAATATGTCAGCCTGAGCATTCACTGGTGTAGTGTTGCTTTTTCATGTTCTATATGTACAGAAACATTACAAGGAAAATTGTTTTAAACACTGTCTTGATAATGAAGGGCTGTATTGGAACTCTGCAGGACAACAGTAGTCAGTTTTATAATTTTTGAAAACTGAAATTGTGGAATGTTATAAGGGAAATGGAAAAATATAAAACCTGACCTGACAAGAAGGACAGCAGTTACATTTACATGTTTACAAGGACTGTGCATACACATGGAGGAAAAGTGGCTTCTAATTTCACTGCCTGATGGTTGACCTGGGATGGTGGCAGCAAGTGGAGGCAAATTGCCAGTTTGCTTTATATGCTGAAAAGAAAATACGATGATGTTATTGCAGTACTTTACATATGAAAATGTACGAGATTCTTCTGCAGTGTCTTATGGATATCATTACCAGTATTGGACTATCATTCTTTGCTTGCCTGAAGTACGTCTCAATGGCTTATAACCTGCTTATGAACTCTTTTCTGTCAATTAAAAGAAGATTAAGGAAGAACTTTAACCTCAAATATTTTAGTTAATTATTTCATAAAATGTAGTTGAGATAGAGTTTTTACGAGGTTCACTTAAAATTGTTTCAGTTTCCATTACAGCTTCACTTTGTTGAAATGCAAGCTTGAAATTGACCTCTTTCCTCCTGAGCACATTTAAGTTACTAAAGCCTGAAAATCTAATACTTTTATTTTCATCAAAATTTTATTTAATTTTACTGGCTTACCATATTCATTAAGCTTCTGTGATGATTAAAGGGTAGTAATAAGATAGACATCATTAGAGAATATAAGCAAAACAACTGCTGAACAGATGATTGAGATTTGCCAGAACATGTTATAGCAGTAATGCTTATTTCTTTATTTATTGATGTGGTAGAACATTTGAACATAAAAATCCAGTATCCTAGTGAAAGCAAAATAGTCCTTTCTGAATTGGAGTAAAATGTGACCCTTGAATACAACTGAAAACTACGTTGTGCTGAGAAAAACAAGTGAATTTACAAAATTTTTCGTGTCATTTTGACTGAAAAAGCTTTCTGTAACATATAAGAGTTGAGAAGAGGACAGCGCAAAGCCCAGGGATTACTAATGGCTAAAGCCCTGTTTGGTAAAAGCTGAACATTAGGAGTGATGCAAGCAGAGAAAGAATACTAAAAGCTCAATACTTTCCAGGTTTTGCTTATGTAAAAAACTCGGCTGTGAATGCCTTCCTGCCAGCAAAGTAAGTCCTCTGCAGTATGTGTGCACATGTGCCCATACATTATGTATAATAAACCCTGGTGCTACAGTTTTAGCTGAGGAAATGTGTCCACTTGTACGTAATACTATGGGACAACCGGCGACCAAGATGGGAATTGTACAAGGAATTTCTGTATAAAGCCACGTATGAAAGGTTGGACTCAGTGATCTCAAAGGTCTTTTCCAACCTAGTTGATTCTGTAAATCTGAAGAACAAATCGGAGGAGGGGAGAGAGGGTTAAAAAGATGATGATGTAATTTTAGATTCTTTTCTTGCTCTCTGATACACTTTACACTTTTCTGTGTACAGAGTGACCTATGGATTTTTTAGAGCTGTAGATGTGAACCCAGAGACTAGACAAGAAATGGTAAAACTTGCCTATATTTTTACCAGGACCTTGAGCTCATACTTGACTTGCCATAAACTGAAGGAATGTAATTCAGCTTTTATGCTGTGGGACCAAACTCCCAGTTAGACGTGCAGTTTGCTCCAGTTATGTCTGATGCTTTCTGAACAAACATGTTTCTTTCACACTCAAATTGCTCCTTACTTGAAGAGCGATTCTCTCAACAGTGCAGTATCATGCAATTCTGGTACAAGATATGCTGCATGTCTTCCTTTATGGTAGCCTAATCCTGTCCAAGGGAATGTTTAAAATATTAGCTATAAAACTTTTGATGTGGAGCTCTGTTGCAGCTGATAACACTTAAGTGTGGGAAGATTATAGCTGAGTAGTAAAAATAATTCCAACTTTATTTGAATAGGCTATATGGGATCTCAATCATCCACAAGAGGCCGTGACTTTTAAAACAACTAATGTATGATTGAGAAGAACTTAAATGTTTCCTATTCATAACTGTTGCCTTAGTTTTATTCATCTCTTGGTGATTTTAAAGTCCTTCGTGTATATATTGCCTTCTTCCCTCTTAAAATTTCCAATTGTTCTAAAAAGCACTGAAATTCCTTTTGTTTTAAAATGAGAATAACATTACCTTGTTTGCTTTGCATGATCAGCAACTAATTATATTAGTTGACAGAACTAATTTACTACCTTAAACATCTTGCAATAAATTACAGGGTGTTAATCACAAATGCAGTTATGTGATGAGCATTCAGACATTATTACTTCAATGCACAAAGGTCTTGGGTTTATTTTTAGGTGTCATCTTATGCATAGTGTGGAGACTTGTTTACTGTGTCTTTTGTACTCCTCCATTAGTTTCATGTTGCTTGAGTTTTTGTTTAATATCTTACAGTACAACACTCTTCAAGATATGATGAATCATGTCCATAAATATACTGTACTGTATTCTTGCTTAATCTAAATTAGAATAAAAATGTCATTGGTTTTAAACATTTTATTAATAACATTGTCCTTTCTCAGCAAGATGACCATCTGCAGCTGCATGATTTTGATGTAATTTTTTAAAGCGTACTCTATACCATACCATACATTAGAAGTGCAGTATGCTTTTTTTTGCTTTTCCAAGCATTGCCTTAAGCAGTTGCTTTGTTTTGTTTATTCTCCTTACATCTGTTTCACCTCTTCTTCTAGTACTGCATTAAAATATTAAAGAAGAATGAAGCAGTCTGAATTCTTTCAAGCTGTCGTGCT
>WAAE01025010.1:0-10713 GCA_013400495.1 Nicator chloris
GTATCACCTTCCCCAACATCCTGGCTCACATTTGTGTCAGGAATGTCTGCTCTGGGTCAAGGGACCAGCTCTGTGCTCTGTCCGTGTCGTATCCACAGCTCCTGGTGGCAAGGGGAGGGTGAGAAACGGAGCTGGAGGAGCAGGGCAGGGGTTCTGCTGGAAGTGCTGAGCTGGATTCCTGGGAATGACTGATGGAATCACATTTCAGCTGCAGGAAGGCTTCACTCCGCCACTCTGCTGACTCAAAGTGCTCTGTAACAAAGTGAGGCCAACAACAATCAGCTTATTCATAAGTTAAATTTTCTCTGGAGCCATAAATCTCCTCAGGTTAAAGCACCCGAGCTCCTCACACGAGACAGGTTTGAAATTCTTCTTGGCACCGGTGGATGGAGTTTGATGGAAAGGTCGCTTGTCAGGACTGGGGATTGTTCTGAAGTGAGCAGGTGTTTCATCACAGAGGTTTCCTGTGCACTCCTGATTTACCCCGAGAGGCAAAGTGGGAATGGGCAGGCTGGGAGGGGAGGCAGCTGGGGAGGAGCAGTGAGAACAAAGCGTTGAGAGAACTGGGCAGGAAAGAGGAGCCAGGGGATGGTGCAGAGTTAAGGCAGCTGTGTCAGCTCTGTTAAATTTCAAGTTAAACTCAGTGCTGTTCCCTGTGTCAGCTCAAGCCTCGGTGCTCAGAGAGCCAGAGGAAAATCCAGGAGTGAGACTGAGGTTCTGTCCTGTCCTGTCCTGTCCTGTCCTGTCCTGTCCCCAGCCTCCAGCATCTCATCCTGTCCATCAGGGCTGGCTCTGGAGCTCCACCAGCCTCTGGAGCTCCACCAGCCTCTGGAGCTCCATCAGCCTCAGGAGCTCCACCAGTCTCTGGAGCTCCACCAGTCTCTGGAGCTCCACCAGTNGAGCTCCACCCCCCTCAGGAGCTCCACCAGCCTCTGGAGCTCCATCAGCCTCTGGAGCTCCACCAGTCTCTGGAGCTCCACCAGTCTCTGGAGCTCCACCAGTCTCTGGAGCTCAATTTGCCTCTGGAGCTCCATCAGCTTCTGGAGCTCCACCAGTCTCTGGAGCTTCCAGCTGTGTCCCCCTCATTAACAGGGATCCCAGATTTCCTGGAATCTCCACACCCAGCAGATGTTCAGGGCCAGCATTCCCCAAGCCTGCTGCTCCCACAGCCCTTTACAAGGAATCTCTGCTCTCTGTGTGCGAGACATCCCCAAATCCCGGCGTGCAAATCTTCTCTCAGGTGTGTATTGAGCAAATCAAGGCCTGGACTGATGCCTCAGGATTTCAGCTTTTCCATTTCCCAACCATTTGTAACCCTGCAGTTCCTCAGTGCAGAACTCCACACCCCACACTCACTGGGAGCTGCTGCTTCCCCACTGGGCTCAGACACAACAATTCCTCTCCAGGCCTGGCAGTCCAGTACCCCTCCCTGCCTCAGCCCCCAGAGATGGAAACAAAAGTGACTTGGGGGCAGCAAACTGGGGGTCAATGACTTCATTCCCTGGGGCTGTAATTGGGAGATGAAGCCCCAATGTGCAAATGGCCCAAAGTGATCCAAGTGTGCAAAGCCGTGAGCATTGTCCATTTTTGGGTGCAGCCCCTGGGGGGCTTTGTCTGCCCTGAATGTCCCTGAGGGCCCTGCAATAAATAGAACTGCTTTTTATTCCCTAAATTCTGCCTGCCCTCTGTTTTTAGGGAGCCCCAAAAGGCACCAGGATGGTGCTGTTCCCACAGTTCCCATTCCTCACCCTCTCCTGAGGTTTTCCTCAGAGCACAACAACAGCAAAACCTTCTTCCCGACTGATACCTCCAGTTTTTCTCCATGAGTATCCTCCAAAACTATTTCCACTTCTGTGGATTGTTGCCATTCCCCAGTGGCAGATTCCCCCCGCAGAGTTTTTAATGTAAAGAATCGGATGATTAAATATTTGACAAGTGCATTCAGCACTGAAATACTAATAAATTGCATTGTCTCTGGGGGCAGAGGGTTATTTTTTTGTCATTTTAGCAGCAGAATAATGATGCTTTTGGAAGGTTATAGTTTTGCTGCCTGCAAGAGCAAGCGAGTCTTCCTTTCTTTTCAATAAGGTTTTAATATAATTTGCAACCATTGTTAACTTGTCATATTCCTCCCTCCCCCCCTAAAAAAATCCAGTCCTTTAAAAAACTCAGTGTCTGCATAGGAGCCTCGTGCTTTTAAAACTTGATTTTCTGTCACTGAGCAGAGGTGAACTCCAGATTCATCATGGCAAGGAAAAGAAATCTTCCAGTGGGTGCTGAAGGAATCTCTGGTGCCACTCTCCACTTTCTGATGGGGATCAGTTTATTTTGAGTTTATTTGAGTTTGAATCTCCTTTCTCCTGTGACAGCAGGCAGGTTGGTGTGTGGCTGTCCTGCTCAGGGTTTTGGTGCTCCAAAGTCAGCCCTGCTGATTATTCCGGCTTCCCAGGCCGAGGGATGTTCCCAGGAGCAGGAAATCTTGGGCTGATTTAGGGACTTTATCCCTCCTGCAAGTGCCTCCACCCTGTGTTTTTTCCCCTGGCTAATCGGTTTGGGATGGGGAGGCAATATTTAAACGAGCAGAAAATCATTAGATGATTTACAAAACACTGGAACCCCGCGACGAGACCGTGAGGCTTCTTTTGGAGTAGAAAATGATTTAATTATTCCTCGCCCTCCCAAACATTCGTCTTGGTAAAAATTAAAGTGGTTTTGCCAGGCAGAAAATTGGGCCCTGTGTTAATATTTGCTGTAAATGAAGGAATGGCAGAGCATCAGTGGGTTCCTCTGCTCGACTGAAAAAAAATGAAATATATTCTGGGGTCTCTTTAATGCACAGCAGTTTTTCAAGGCTAATCAGGACATTCTCTAAGCCTGCTTGGGCTTTATATTTTAATTTAGGCACGGCTGTGTCTGTGCCTGGTGGAATTATTCTCCCTTTCCTTCCTCTTTTGGCGCTGAAGTTGCTGTAATATTTGCATCAGTGTCAGGGAGGGGTTGCCACGGTGGTTGATGTCACCGGAGAGGTGACACTGTGTGCTGTCCCCAGTCTTCCACGGGTCCTGGGCACTGGGCTGGCTTTTCCTGGCTGTTTTCCTGGGATTTGGTGCTACAGGGACGTGAAATCCGTGCTCCTTTGCCAGAATTTTGTATCCAGAAACAGCAGAGAGCAATAACAAACCTCCAGCCCCTTAAAAACCAAACGCCGGGTGGTTGTGCGTGAAGGGTGAATTTTTAAACCATAAATTTAAAAATTGGTGGATTTTTAAACCATTTAAAAATCATTTTAATAATTTTAAATCATTTTAAATCATTTTTTAAAATTTGTAAAAATCTTAGTGGATTTTTAAATCATAAATTGCCTAAAATTCAGTGGGATCTGATCAGAATCCGAGGGGGGATTTCTGCTCCAAACCTGTGGGACCTCACTTTGCAGCCAGCCGTGGCACAGGCAGCGAGCAGGAAGGTGCAGCATTCCCCAAGGACAGAATTTATCTGCCAGGGGCTGAAATCACTCCTTAGAAACCTTTTGCACCTTGTCTGGTTTCTGTTTTTCCCTGGCCCAAGGCGGCGGTGTGGGACTGTCCCCTCGGTGGCCCCGAGTTCAGGCTGAGGACACCGGGATGATCAGCTGGCTCACAAATTCCCCTCTGTGTGTTTTAAAAGCCAGAAGGAGCCTCCAGATAATCCACTTCGGGCTCCTCTCTCCCTGAAATATTTCCCTTGTTGACCCCCGAGGGAGCCCTGAGCTCTCACACCCCGGGATCCAATCGGTTCTTCCTCGTTTTTTTTTTCCAAAAAAGAGAGAAAACCACGGGCTGAAGGTTGAGTTAGGGACACTCCACCAAAAACAACGTGCCCATGGAGTATTTCCATTGTGTTTTCCCACATCGCCCTGATTTTCAGCCTTCTGATGTTGAAAGAAAGCCTGAATTCTTTCTCATAGCTTTTCTGTAAATAAGAGAACTGTTTTTGTTAGCTTTATCTATGTTTGCACTCCTTCTCAGAAGAAGGAACCTTTTCATAGACATGTTTTAACCAATGTGATCGAAGAGGTGTCAACCTTGCCCACCAATAATTTTTGTCTGAAATACCACATAAAGAGCCCAATTTATCAAGTAGAGAGCGAATGACACAGAGTCCGTGTCTGAATTTCGTGTCCAGGGGGAGGCAGGAAGGGGATGATGTTTCCAGCTGCCTGCACTGCTCTAATCCCCCCATTCCGGGTAATCCCTGGGAATTCAGCGAGGGCAGAGCTCTCAGCCCCTCTGGAACTGCCAGAGCTGGAGCATCCGCAGGGAGAGCGGGGAGGGAGAGGGCAGGGAGGGGAGAGCAAACGGGATTGGAGTGTGTGCTCCCATGTGGCCGCCAGACCTGGGGCTGGAATCCCCTCAAGGAGATCCGAGGGCCCCCGGGGAGGAATGTGAAAATGGTTTCTGCTCCTCCCGGCCCCGGTGCTGCTGAAAACGTTACCAGAGAATAGAAATAAAAACGTTTGTGCCGCAGTAAATTCTGCTCAGCTCGAGTTTTCGGGCTGAACCTGATGGTGCTCAAAGGGAAAGGTGGAGACAGACCCTTCCCATGGAAGGGAGGGAAAATTTAACCTTTGCAAGGCATCCGGTTTGAAACCTGGATTTATTTAAACCGCAACACGTACCCAGCTGCAATTTAGATTTCTGATTTAATAATGCCCCATCCCTGGAAGTGCTGAAGGACTTGGAGCAGCCTGGGATGGTGGGAGCTGTCCCTGCCCGTGGCACGGGTGGCACTGGGTGGGATTTAAGGTCCCTTCCCACCCAAAACATTCCAGGATTGTGTGATTCCAAATATTTACCTGGGGAAGCGTGGCCCAGCCTGGGGTCTGGGGGATAAATCCACTCGGAGCTGAAGCACAGGCTCAGAACCACCTGAACACGCTGCTGCCAACTCCAGTGCTCCTTGTTCCCAGCCTCTAGTTACTCTGGTTTCTAATCAGGAATTAAAAATCGGGGATTTAGTTAGGCATTTGCCTAATTACCGACAGGATATATAACAGTGGCATTAATTAAACTCAGCCAACGCGGGGATTTAATGAGAATTGCCACACCTGCCCGTCACCATTCATCTCACTGGATACTGCACAGCCACATGTTGGGAGAACCACAAACCCAGAGGTGTGAGCCAAAAATCCACAGGTGTGAGCCACAGACCCGCAGGTGTGAGCCACAGATACACAGGTGTGAGCCAGAAATGTGCAGGTGTGAGCCACAGATCCACAGGTGTGGGCCACAAACCCGCAGGTGTGAACCACACAGATCCACAGGTGTGATCCACCCAATCTCACAGGTGTGAGCCATAGATCCATAGGTGTGAGCCAGAAATGTGCAGGTGTGAGCCACAAACCCAGAGGTGTGAGCCACAAATCCACAGGTGTGAGCCACAGACCCGCAGGTGTGAGCCACAGATACACAGGTGTGAGCCAGAAATGTGCAGGTGTGAGCCACAGATCCACAGGTGTGGGCCACAAACCCGCAGGTGTGAACCACACAGATCCACAGGTGTGATCCACCCAATCTCACAGGTGTGAGCCATAGATCCATAGGTGTGAGCCAGAAATGTGCAGGTGTGAGCCACAAACCCAGAGGTGTGAGCCACAAATCCACAGGTGTGAGCCACAGACCCGCAGGTGTGAGCCACAGATACACAGGTGTGAGCCAGAAATGTGCAGGTGTGAGCCACAGATCCACAGGTGTGAGCCACAAACCCACAGGTGTGAGCCACAGATACACAGGTGTGAGCCACAGACCCGCAGGTGTGAGCCACAAACCCACAGGTATGAGCCAGAAATGTGCAGGTGTGAGCCACAGATCCACAGGTGTGAGCCACAGATCCACAGGTGTGAGCCACAAACCCACAGGTGTGAGCCAAAAATCCACAGGTGTGAGCCACAGATACACAGGTGTGAGCCAAAAATCCACAGGTGTGAGCCACAAACCCACAGGTGTGAGCCACAGATCCACAGATGTGAGCCACAAACCCAGAGGTGTGAGCCAAAAATCCACAAGTGTGACCCAGAAACTCACAGGTGTGACCCATCCAATCTCACAGGTGTGACCCAGAAATCCACAGGTGTGACCCATTCAAACCCACAGGTGTGACCCATCCAAACCCACAGGTGTGAGCCACAGGTGCTGTGACAGCAAGGGACAGGACCAGGTTCTGTCCCTCGTGCAGGAACAAAGGGAGCTGGACATGGACAGCAGGCGTGGGGAAGGGAAGTGGCACAGAATCCTGGAATGCTTTGGGTTGGAAAAGAGCTGAAATCCCACCCAGAGCCACCCCTGCCACGGGCAGGGACACCTCCCACTGTCCCAGGGGGCTCCAGCCTGGCCTTGGGCACTGCCAGGGATCCAGGGGCAGCCACAGCTCCTCTGGGAATTCCCTCCCAGACCTTCCCAACCCTCCCAGCCAGGAATTCCTTCCCAATATCCCATCCAGCCCTGCCCTCTGGCAGTGGGAAGCCATTCCCTGTGTCCTGACCCTCCATCCCTTGTCCCCAGCCCCTCTCCAGCTCTCCTGGGGCCCTTCAGGCCCTGCCAGGGGCTCTGAGCTCTCCCTGGAGCTTTCCCTTCTCCAGGCTGGACATTCCCAACTCCCTCCACCACAAGTTTCCCTGTGCCTGGAGTTTCCCTCACCTTTGGACTGAGCACTGACCTCTTGCTTTTCGGGGTGTGTGCACCCTCAGGATGACCTTGCCAGGTTTTCAGGCAGCAGTGGGAATGGTTCCTCTGTCAGGGTTTTATTGGATCAAATCCCAAAGCTGCGCCCTGGGCAGTCAGAGCCTTTCTGAGACGCCCAGGTGAGCTTTTACCTGCGCCCCCCAGGGATTGCTCCCGGCAGGAGAGAGCCCCTGCACCGGGCTCTGTGTGAAGGTTTGGGGCCAGCAGCTCACGGCTGAGAGGAGCAGCTCACGGCTGAGAGGAGCAGCTCTGTCTCTCCGTGTTTTTCCTGCTTCCACAGACAACAGCATTATTTGTTGTCCTGAAGACCTGGGGGGGGGGGGTGTGAATTGCTGCTTTTGTGGTGCTGCGGAGCCCGGGGTGACACTTGGAGCTGACACCCTGGTCCGTGAGCTTGGAAATCAGGGAGCTGAGCTAAATCAGACGTGGCAGATGCGAGATTGAGGACGGGAAGTGTCCTGACCCTGCAGAATTAAGCGCGGAGTGTTGGACTCGGAGGAGGCGCCGCTTCTGAACTGCTTCTCTCACTCGAGGGTTTTATTCAGTGCTTGTGCTGATCAGAGATCACCAAGCCTGGCTACCTGGAATATTTACCCGTGCTCTCCACTCCTATTATTTCCAGGCTCTTTGGCCTGAGCCTGACTGTTCTGACCTCAGGCACCCCAAGCAGGTGATTGCGTGCCAGCAGCCAAGGACCTGCAGAAGCAGAAAATCCAAATCTGAACCAGAAATGACTCCAAGGCCAGGTTGGACAGGGCTTGGAGCAACCTGGTCTGGTGCAAAGTGTTCCTTCCCATGGCAGGGGCTGGGATCAGGTGGGATTTAAGGTCCCTTCCAACCCAAAGCCTTCTATTGTGGTTGTAGGACACAAAAAAAGGATGACTCTAAATAGAAGGCAAAGAGCACAGAAAAAGCTTTATTGTTTAATTCTTACTACTTTTCATAAGGTGTTCTGATACAGACTGAACATGATTGGTGAATAAGAACGACACCTCTCTGATCTTATTAGTTAAACTAGAGAAACAGCTGAAATGTTTTGAGAACTAGAAAAGCAAAACGCCACCTAGAGAAAGACTGTTTCGAGAAGAGATAATTGTTTGCCAAGGTTGTTTTAAAAAAAAAAGCTTTCTTGAAGAATTTTTCTTTAGGAGAAAGTTAGCAGCTGCTAGCAGCCTAAAATCCCTCAGACCCAGAAATATCAATTCCACGGTTCCAGTGACGAGGCTGGGAGAGCAGCTTGGAGATTTGCCCTTTCCTTTTCCATCTCTCTGAGCTCAGAGCAGCCATCCCGTGGGGATGAGTGCCACGTGTCCACGTCCTTCCCGAAGTTCCTGGGCTGTTTATTCTGCTCCCTTGTCAGAACCATCACAGCCAGCGACGGCAGCGCTGATAACAGACTATTTTAGGCTGCTCCTAACGAGAGCCTGTGAAACTGCAAGGTTGTGTGAAAGAGAGCGAGGGAGCTGCGTGGAGCTGCGCAGTGAATTATTAACTGCTGCTTCTGGCCCGACGTGGCAAATAAAATCCCGCTGCACCAGGATGCTCCGTGGTGTCAGGCACTGGTCTGGGGAGACGTCGAACAAACGGCTCCCGGAGAAGCTCGCAGTCTTTCTTCATTTGTCTGCCTGAGCAGTGAACTTGACTGGAGGGAGAGCCACCAAACAGAATTAGCATTTGCCTTCTGTCGTTAGCCGTGCTTTCTTAATAAGGGACTCGGACGCCCTGCTGATATAAATGGATGAAACAGACCCATGCAAATTTCGGGTTTATTGATTTCAGCTCCCTGCTCACATCACTGGAGCACCGTGAATCAGCTCCAGACGTGCAGAGCAGATCCTCATCTCCCCGCTGCTGGGGTTTGGCTGGTTTGGGGCTTTGTTTGGGTTGAAATCGAGATCTGTCTCCCTGGCACTGCTGCCATTCCCTCGTTGTTTGCCTGGCAAACGCTCCTTGTTTTTGTCCACTCACAGCAATTAGTCAGGATGATCTGGGACAGGGAAGGGAAGCTGCAGGAGCCGAGTTTTAATTCTGCAAGGTTTGAGCCCTGGCTGGGGATCAGAACTCAGGGAGAGGGAAGAGGAGGGACCAGGTCAGCCAAAAAGCTTTGCTGCTCCTGGGGTGGACAGTGATTCCAGCTGCCTCCAGGAATGTGCTCTGGCCTTGGGCAGGATGAGCAATGAATGTTCATCCCTGCTGGAGGGTGGCTCCTGCAGTCCTGAGATTTTTGGCAGCAGGAAAGTGGCAGCACCTTTAATACGGTTGCAATATTTATAGTTACAGTATTTATCCTGAGCTTGTTCATTGATTTACAATCCCCAAAGGGCTGGAAGGGACCTTAAATCCCATCCAGCTCCACCTCTGCCATGGGCAGGGACAATTCCCGCTATCCCAGGGCAGGGACAATTCCAACTGTCCCAAGGCAGGGACAATTCCCGCTGTCCCAGGGCAGGGACAATTCCCACTGTCCCAAGGCAGGGACAATTCCCACTGTCCCGGGGCAGGGACAATTCCCACTGTCCCAAGGCAGGGACAATTCCCACTGTCCCGGGGCAGGGACAATTCCCGCTATCCCAAGGCAGGGACAAGTCCCACTGTTCCAGGGCAGGGACAAGTCCCATTATCCCAGGGCAGGGACAATTCCCACTATCCCAGGGCAGGGACAATTCCCACTGTCCCAAGGCAGGGACAATTCCCACTGTCCCAGGGCAGGGACAATTCCCGCTATCCCAGGGCAGGGACAATTCCCACTGTCCCAAGGCAGGGAAAATTCCCACTGTCCCAGGGTGCTCCAAGCCCCATCCAGCCTGGCCTGGGGAAACTTTTCTGCCCCTGGCAGCCTTTAACCCTTTAATGTGCCAAAACACCTTCACAAACGGGCTGTAACCCCGCTTTTCTAGACACAGCTCTGTCACCTGTGCTGCTGATGGTGCTACAGCCTGTCAGGCCTGCAGGACTGTTTGGAGCAGCCACACGAAGAAAACCTTCAGAGACCCTAAATCTGGAGGCATTTTATCCCCCAGAGGCACGAGGCACCTCGTCATCAAGGTGCAGACAGCCCCGGAGCTTCTTGCTGCAGACACGGGAGGCACGGGGATTTTTCACACTCCTTTGGGAGCTGAGAGGCTGGCAGGAGGAAGAAGATGAATTACTGTACAGGGAGCAGTGCAGTCCTTGAGTTTGCAGCGGTGTTCGGGGCTGGGATCGGCTGTAAAGGCTGGCATTCCATCATCGTCACATCGCATTGTTCCTGTGCTCGCAGGGGGAGAGCGCAATCCCCGGCTCCCGAGCACCGGCATTGTTTGTGAGGAGTGGAATGAATTAAGAGCAGAGCGCGCCTTTGGCTTTTCATGTTCAGACTCTCACAGATTTCTTAATTATGGCGACGTGAAATCTGTTTTAAACTTTATTATCCTCCGCGTGTGAGTTTCAGGATAAAACTGCAGGGTTTAGGCGCTGGCTCGGCGTTGACACTTTTTATTTTCATTACCCTGAATTTCTGCTGCGATCTGACGGACAGACAGGGATTTGAGAGGGGGAGGGATAAAAGATAACATTTTCACTTGTGACTTACGGCCAAATCTGTAAACGCTGAAGGCTCTTGTGCTGAACAGGACGGGCATAAAATTGATTTCCAATGCAGAGCCACTGCTCAGAGACCTGAGCTGTTGAGTGCAGCTCGGGGTGCACACAGAGCCTGGATGTGTCAGGGCAGGATGCAGTGCCCAGGGAAGGGACCTGGAGCGGGGCTGGCACCGGGAATTCCAGTGGCAGCTGGAACGATGGAACTACCACCTTGTCCCCAAGAGCTCCAGGCCTTGGGGGACTCGCAGCACGGGCAGGGAGCTCACAGGGGAGGGCAGGACAGAGGGACCAAGGCTCAGGGGATTTGGGGGTCCCAGGAGCCATAAACAGACAGGAAATGAGCTGGGGAGTGCCTAAAGGGTTGATCGCAGGCAGGAGCAGTGACTGTGCTGTGGGAAGTGGGTTTGTGGAG
>WAAE01025014.1:0-23106 GCA_013400495.1 Nicator chloris
TCTGCCAAGGAAGGTGGAAACCTTCCTGGGGTGGAAAGACGACAACCCCTTCCAAATTATCATGACTTCAAAAATTACAGGGCTTCCAAGCAAAAATATGAGAAAAGAAAGAGCAGTTCTTTACTAGAATAAATATATCTATGTAACAAGACAAAACAAACAACAAAACAAAACCACCAACCAAACAACAACAATACTAGAAGTTTCCCACCCATTAAGCAGTTCCCCCTTTGTAGTAGCTACGACCACAAGTGGCAGGAGGTGCTGGTGGCTCAGGAGAGGCAGAGAGGCTGCAGTGACTCCCTCTCTGCTTCAGGAAAAGACCTTTTTAAAAGAGAGCAAGAAAGTACAGCACTGACCAACTTAGCCATGTGATAGGGTTAAGATCCTCTCTGGTGTAGATGAGCAGCAGCCAAATGAACACAGTGGGATTAGCTCACAAACACAGTCTGAGTTTGGCTCCAAGAGACTAGTTTAGACAGGCTACAGAAAATTCAAATTACTACAGCCAGAATATCAGTCAGTTCTGTTTATCTCATCCATGCCTCTAAACATTGAAAAATTCACCTACCACTCATCAAGTCACATTTCCAAAGCAAGCAGGGTTCAAACGTTGATCTGTTTTCACAGTTCAAATTATTTCCTAGGCTTTCTGATGCATCTTGCGGCTCAATTTCAACATCAAAGACCATTATAAAGAAAGAACTGCCTTAAACAGCAGACACAACCTGTTTCTTTAAAAAATTAGTATTTAGGTACTGAGATTCCTCAGTTTCTAAAGGCAAGGCTCCACTTAACAGATTGGCCTCTATCCTCAGTCCTGCATTTTGCTGGTTACTTGACAGGTTAACAACAGCTGCTGAAAATGCCCATAAGTCTGTGTTGTGGAAAAAGGTGAAATTAGTCTACTTTCTTCTTCTAGTTCAACAAAAATAAAGATAATTCAAAACAATTTTTGCTCTGCAGAAGGTGAATTGATCACAGAAAAGGAATAATTAGATGCTTTGAACCATCTTCCAGATACCATTCACTGTCTTTGTAGTCTCCACCCAATAACTACAGGTAGTCCTTGTTTTGCTAGGAAGGTGGTAGATTACAATTCAAGACCAATTCAAGGCTATGGATTCCAGGTGTTGGAAGGCTGCTTTCTTTGAGCTTGCAGTGGGATATCTCATCTTCTCACGGAATTTCCAGTATATCTTAGTACCTTTCTATGCTGGTTTTTTCGAGCCATCTGCTAGCCAGATCAGATTTAGGAGACTATTTTGAATTTCTGCCCTTGGTGTTCATATCTCCCTTGTAGCATAGGTTAAAACCATGAATTTTCTAGATACCTAGAAATTAGGCACTGAACATTGGCAGTGAATTTTTAGTTTTTCTCTTTTTTTCTCTGCAGCCCTATTTAATATTCAATAAATAAAAGTATAGATTTTTGTCAGAAGTGCTTTGTTGCTTTGGTAATGAAAATAACAATTTCTTCAAGATTACTAAATATATATGATTCATTTATACAAATAAATGAAACCGCCATATGCATAAAGCTAATATTTCTTGCTGTGTTCCCTAGTGTAGTCACTACTTCATGCTTCAAATTAACAACCTTTCACATAGTTACTGCCAATATGCTCAAGAGTTTTAAATTAAAAGATTTTTGTAAACATGGAAACCAGCAGAAATGCTGTCTTGAGGTAAAAATAGGTTAAAAAAATACACTGTATCCTAATTTCATGCCCATGATTGTCTTTTAATTTTTTGTGGTTTTAATTAATTGATTTGAGTTCAGTTGATCTTGTGTTTGCACTGACAATGATATGATATGATATGATATGATATGATATGATATGATATATAATATGTAAAATATTTGACAGCTGGAATGATTTTTTCTAACTACAACCGACTCTGCTTTCCCACAGGCATCTCACTTAGGACTTTAGGTCTTGGCCATAAATCCATGATCTGTTTTTCCTTCATAAAAATATGTATTCTAATGATGGGAAGATTTTTTATCCCACATGAATTCACATTATAAGCCTTTCTCCAGGGAAGATGGGATGCTGAGTGATCTGCAAGCTGAAATGGATGAACTGCAAATGTTGAGAAAGGCTTGCCAACCTTTTAGTACTACAGCAAGACTTGGAAGGAACAGAATGAGACTTTGGACATTTTGAGTCTTCCTTTAGGGAGAAGCCATCACAGACTTACAAAATGTAAGCAAGTGTGTGTGAGTAAGAAATAGAAACCCCAGTATAGTCAAATTAGGTTGGTTATCCTTAAAAATCCCTGAATCATCTTTACTACATGTATTTATATGCTTTCAAATTCTGACTCCTTTTGATTTCAAAGCTCAAAACTTTTACAGTATTTGTGATGCTTGAAAGTCTTGAATGCAAAAGAATTGCTTGGTGTAATCAATGATTATTTTGCTGTGTGTTGCCTCTGACTTGAGAATGGAGGAGGAAGTGCACTGAAGCTACTGCTTCATATACCTTGTTGCACCAAACGTATTGTATGATTTCAGAAATAAACAGCAGAGTATTATTTGGATGTCATCAGATTTTGGTACAGGGTCAGAACATATAGAGTCCTGCTTTCCTTGTTACTCAAGAAGGGACCTTGAACAGGAATCGTCATGGAATCATCATCCCTGGAATCATCATCCCTTTGCACCCCCTGGCAGTGTTCAAGGCCAGGTTGGACAGGGCACTGGGTAATGTGCTCTAGGGAGAGGTGTCCCTGCCCATGACGGGGGACAGGGTTGGAACTAGATGATCTTTAAGATCCCTTCCAATCCAAACCATTGTGTGATTCTGTAATTCTGTGACTCAAGGTAAGACTGAGGTATTGTTCCTGGCTCTACCAATGGTTCTGAACTAATGAGCTTTCAGAAGACAGTTTACTTTTTCTTTTATTAACTCAAAGTAGATATGTGTTGAAGTGGTTATAAAACAGTGTCACAGCAGACTAACGATGATGAGCTGTCTTACGATCTGTATGATCTTTAGCTAGAGTTCTAAACTGAAATAGGAATTAGAGAGGAGAAACAAGAGCCCTGGCACTTTATCAATCATTTTATTCATGGTTTACAAATGTGCATACGTGTTATACATTCCTGCACCATAAAAAACCTATTTTCAATGAGAAAAAAATCTGCAATTCAAATGAAGAAACAATCATTGCTTCCTGGCTAAGATATTGGGCTACAGCTGCAGTGGATTGGTAATAAAATTTCAGAAAATGAAGACTCTTGGTTTCTATCTCTTACCATTCTTCTCAGATAAAAACTGCTGGTTAAGAGTTTGACCTAACTTTTCTTACCCATGTATAAGAAATAAGTATTTCAAGACACAGACTCCTCAAGCAAAAGATGCTACAAATTGTCTGGGTCACAAGCACCATGTATCAAATGCAATCATAAACAGACATGAAAGCAGACCTTAAAAGACTGTATGTCCTGAGCATCCTGCCCTTCTGGTGTGATGGTGAGGTTGCCAGCAAGCTGTGACCCAGCACACACACTCAAGCGTCTGTGTTTCGTTCTTTCTTCATTGTTGACTTCCATCAGATGAAACATCAAATGCTTGCCCAGAATACTGCTACAGTTATGTAAAGCTTTTCAGGAAACATCACTTCACACAGATGTTTAACCTCCAAGCCCTGAAGGGCTAACTCTGCCAGTTGCCAGGCTTGTCAATTAATTTTACATTGACAATCATGCTAATACAGTTTGACACAGACAAGTTTTGTAGCCAGCCAGCTACATTAGGTAAGGTAGATGACTGCAGCTCACTGCAAGATACAGCTGAACACATAGCACACATCAGCATATGTCTCATAGGTAGCACCGCTCAGTTTCACATCAACTACCATCTCAGATGATCATAACTGCTAAAGTAATTTTTTTGCTCACCTGAGCACTCTTCCCATTTCTTTTGTGGTCATGTTACCACAAATGTGTTCAGGAAATATGAATATGAAATATGAAATATATCTGAATACCTGGCTCACAATATGAACTGCCCAGCAAGATAGGTACTGCCGAGATGTCCCTGAAATAAGTTTATTGAACCTGAGGCAATTCATTCAAATTCTGCCAGCAAACTGGAAGTAGCTAAGAGAAAAAGAACAAATATTTAGGGTTTGGAAGGAATTTTTTACAAGAATACTTTAAATAGGCTGGATATGTGCAACTGGGCACGTTAATGGGGGAGGTGTGATGTGGATATGATAATTGGCTAGAATTACCTAAAAATAAAAGTAAATACAACGGTAGCTGCAACATGAGGGAATGAAAGTAGATATAAGGTTAAAGTCAGTGTCAGCTACACCAGATTAAAAAAAAAATATTTTACACCAAAGAGAAACTGTGGACCAGTTGGCCCAAGATAAATAAATTTATATCAGCTGGAATATTTAGATAAAGACTGAATACAGCTTCAATCTGGAATCAAACATGTATTGGCCATTGAGTATCTTTAAAGGTGTATGCCTGTGGGCCTGATACTTCTAGGTCTGAGAGATTTTAGCCTGCTAGCCTGCTAACTGTCTCCCAAGGGAGAAATTCTTAAGAAAGCTTCTTCTCAAAACAAATCCTGGCAAACAACCATCCTTTCTCAAAACAATCTTTCTCCGGGTGGTGTTTTGCTTTTCTAGTTCTCGAAACATTTTAGCTGTTCTCTAGTTTAATGGGATTAGAGAGGTGTTGTTCCTATTCACCAATAATGTTAAGTCTGTATCAGAACACCTTATAAAAACGTAGTAAGAATCAGAAAATAAAGTTTTTTCTATGCTCTTTACTTTCTGAAATATTTGGAGTGTCTCATCTTTTTTAATGTGCTACAATAACATATGTCCTTGTCTCCATCTTCAAATTCTGTGAGTCTCATTATTGCTAATTATTGTTTTTGGGTTTGAATGGGATTGAAAACTGCAGGGTAAAAAGAACTGTTGGAGTTTTCTGTTTTTCTGTTTTCTCCTCTCTCTTGCCTTATGAAACGGAATTAATTCTAACTAAAATTATCACTTTTGGAAATTATTTGAGCATACATAAAGGTTTAATTTCCCTTAAGATGTTAAATGAGGGTAGAGAAATGAGAAATCCTTTTTTTTTGTGAGACTGCAGAAAAAAATTCTGAAATTTTAAAACTGAATATTAAGATGAATATAAATGACCCTAGTGCAAAACCTGTGAATTCAAACATTAGTCCCTGATTCTTCCCATCACTAGTATGCCTATATGAATTTGACTGACAGCCTGATTTTTTCCTAGTTTTTCATGGTCATATAGTGTAGCTGAGGGTATAAACTACAGTATCTTTATATGTATATACTGATCATTATGAAAAAAAAAAAGAATAAGAAATTTGACAGTATAGCACAAATACTGCAGGGTAGTATTGTACATTTTGCATGCAAGAGAATCTTCTTTATTTCTGCCAGGGCAGACTGCTGTAATCCTTAACCATGGGGACAATCACTCCATGAGTGTCTTGAAACATCTGTGTTTCACGCTGTAAAACAGAAACATGGCTCATTTTTTAAAATTATTTTACAGCAAGTAGGAAAGTCAGAATTATAATGTATGCAAGTGGCCCTTTGGCCAGTGGTTAAACAATTGAGGATTGCATCAGTACCTGAGACACATTGACAATGGTAACAAGGAAAAGGCAGTTACTTATAAAAAGGAGATACTATAAACAAAACCATTGATGTTTCTAATGAAAACAGTGTTTAAATGTGCAAAAAAATATATCTGCCCCATCTTATCTTGGGGTATGGACTCTCAAGATGGGAACTGTAGTACTGTTCAGCTCTTATGCATAAAAAGGAGATACTATAAACAAAACCATTGATGTTTCTAATGAAAATACTGTTTAAATGTGCAAATATATTGTTTCTGCCCCATCTTATCCTAGAGTATGGACTCTCAAGACGGGAACTGTAGTACTGTTCAGCTCTTATGCTTCGTTTAATCCAGGGTTTTTTGTAGCCTGTCGTCAACAATGCTGAGTAGCTAAAAACCTGCTGAAATGCTGTCTCCATAGATCTCAGTTGTGATAATGACAGCCCTAACTTAACTTTTCAATTACCCAAGATAATGAATGATGTCAAAGCCCTCATCTACAACTTATTCCTGAGCTGTGGGTTGGGGCCATTTATTTATCACAGTGCAGCTCTGGTCTTTATCTCATTCACGATGATGATGATGATGATGATGATAATGATGATGACGATGATAGTGATGATAATGATAACAACAGCAACAACAACAACTTTAAAATAAATATTCTTTTTTGTTATTCTGTTTTAGAAAAACACTTATTTTAATAAAATTATTCTGCAGATTTGGCTGATTGAAAAACTGGCCTATATCTCACCTGTCAGAAAAGTTATCCAGAGGGCTTAAATTATCCACAAGCTTTCTTAGAAATCCTAAGTAATTAATTAGAAATGGTTTAAAATTATTTAAATGAATAATTATTTGTCTGAGAATTGTTTACAAACTATTCTGTATAAATATTGTTTTTCACCATATTTATGTCAGGTAATGCTGAAGATAAGGGAGAAAATTTACACAGATTCTCAAAAAAAATTAAATTTTCTGTCTTAAGAAATGACGCCATGAAGTTTTCTGAAAAAGTGACAATGATCTTTGGAGAAAATCTATAGTTTAGCCACTATTTTAATATGGATGACAGAGGGACAACTGTGATTGTGTTGTAGACATTAAGAGACATAGATATCCCAGCTACACAAGGGCAAGAGCAGAAGTTTGTTGATCAGCAATGATGAGTAGGTTTGAAGAAGACATAATGTAATTGTTTTCAGATAGATTATTTAGAAGACATAGAAGAATGGAGAAATCAAAAATTTGTGAAAAATAATAGATGGCCAGAGGTGAGGCTGGAGTTAAGATTAAATAGGTGAGCCATTACAACCCATGCACCTGCAAAAGCAAGCAGAATAGTAGTCATTATGAGATATAATCAAATTTTAAATTGATCAATGATATAATAACTGATTATATAATAGAATACTATTTTTTCTACTCACTGAATTGTTTGCTTATGTTCATATACAGTTGGGGAGAATGGACTTTGATTTACTTTGATATTCAAACAGCAAAATAAACTATAAAGGTATTTAAGGATCTGCACTATTGTTGATTAGTTGTGTAACTTTCAAGCATTTGTGGTCAAATGCATTATTCGAGAATATTCTTCCTGGTACAATGCATTTGACAGTATAGTTTTGCATGTGAACAAATAAAAGGTTATATCCATTAAATTAAAATAAATACATTTGGAATATTAATGCACCATCAGATGTTACTTCCTCATCAAGGCTCTCTCAGCTGTCCATTTGGGAGTCCATTATAATATCCAGTCTTCTCGTGTGGCTCAGAAAAAAAGGTTAAATATTTGTAGTTCAGATCCTCAGACAACTCATAGGATTTCCATGCACTAACCAGTAGTGAGCTCTGAGGAGCTCTAAAGAATTCTCTGTCCCTTGTAAATAAAGGCAGAATTAGTTGCAAACTTGTGGATTTCTGCCATCTTTTTCAGGGAAGAGAGAAGCTAGGAATGAATTGATGAGAAGGAAGTAATAAAAATGAAATGTTTGTTAAGGAAGCTTGGTTTTCCTTTTGTGCTTCTGTTTTCAGGAGCAAACTTCCTACCATGTCTTAGAAACTAAACATTAGAATTCAAAACTTTCCCTCCTGGGTTCACTTTTCTACTCTCTTTTATTCTTCTCCTCATACTGGCAACGAATTTGAAAACCTCTGCCAGACAGATCTTTAAAACTCTCATCATTCTTAAAAAGAAATCCAGTGTTGGCAAGTTCTGACACTGGACAAACATGTCAACAAACATTGAGGAAGTGCTGCCTCCGAGCAGCAGAGCACACTAGGGCTGTGTTTACTCAAGCTTGTCGCTACCAGGCTTCATTAAGAGCGATGACATTTTTAAACACCATCTCTGTGGTCCTATGTGACACAAATCAAATCTAGCAGGCACACTAAGGCCTTTGTCTCTGCTCAAGACTTGTACCAAGTTCTGTTGTTCAGGATATGACAACATTTTCTGGTTGAAGGAAAAAGACTGCAAGGAACTGATCCTAAACTGAAAAAAGTGAATAGAAAAGTTCTCTTTTCATACAGGTGGGGTTCGATTTAAGCGTTGTACACCTCTTCTCCCTGTCTGCACACAGAAAAATCTGAAGTTGATATACAGAAGGCACAGAGAGACATTGTTTAATTCTAGACTATGGATGTGACCACTAAAATTATTAAATTGTTCCTACTGTTAACCAGAACAGGACTTACTGCATCTGAGCCTTCCTTTTCAAAACAAACCCACCCCCATCTTTTTCCTGTCACATTATTTTCCATATTCTCGTTCAGCACGTTTTTCCTGTCATCTTATTGAAGGAAATTCTTATATGTGAAGATAGAAATGAAGGTCATGATTATTTCCATTCAACTTTAGGCACATATATGCCCAATATTATGATATTAAAATGTCTAAAATGTACATATATATTAAGCAGGAAGTTGATAGATTCATCCACTAAATGCACACTCAAAGAGACACATTCAAAGAAGGAACTACACTGTAAGAGGATGGAAATGACTCACTTTTTCTCTGGAGAAGGGGTCTAGATTTTAAGCTATGGTTAGGACCAAGGTGAAATGAATACAATTCCACAAAGAATGGAATGGAATGGAATGGAATGGAATGGAATGGAATGGAATGGAATGGAATGGAATGGAATGGAATGGAATGGAATAGAATAGAATATTTCTGTTGGCAGGGACCTATAAGAATCATCCAGTTCATCTGCCTGATCAATTCAGAGCTGATCAAAGTTTAAAGCATTGTTGTTAAAGGCTTTGGCCAAATACTTCTTGAGCACTAACAGGCCTTGTTCAACTTTCTAGGAAGTGTTTGACCCTCTGTTGTAGTGTTTGACATCTGAATGTCCATTCTAATACTGCTTTGAACCATTCACACAAGTCTTATCACTGGACCCCAGAGAGAAGAGGTCAGCACCTTCCTCTTCACTGCCCTCCTTGCAAACCTGTAGAGAGCAATGAGGTCATCTCTCAGCTTCCTTTTTTCCAGACTGGACAAATCCAAAGTCATTAACTTCTCCTTATAGGACATTCCTTCCAGCCCAGTCACCAGATTTTTGTCCTCCTCTGGACACATTCAGAGATCTGCACATCATGCTAAATTGTGAGGCCCAGGACTCAAGTTGAGGCCAGAGCACTGCTGAGTACAGTGGGATGACCATCCCTACCGAGCAGCTGTTTGTGCTGGGTTTGATGCAGCCCAGCAGGAAGTTCACCCTCCTGGCTGCCGGGGCACATGGCCAGCGCACACTGAGCTGCTGCCAGCTAGCATGCCCAGATCCCTCTCTGCAGGGCTGATCTCCAGCCACTCCTCTCCCAGTTCATACTTGTGCCCTGCTGAATATAATAGATAATATAACAACTATTACTGTATAATATATAAAATATAAAATATGTTATTGATAACATATAAAAATGCATAAAATATGTGTACCTACATTATGTGTGCACTTCTACCTGTTACTGCATTATCTGCAAAAAACCAATATGTAAGCTTCTATTTACTGGGCTTTCTAAGTAGAATTCCTAAAAAATATAAAGGTCTTTTTTTTTCTGAGCAGTTTTATTACTAGCAGTTCAAAAAATGTTTTCAAGTGAGAGTTTTAAAATAGCTGGAAAGTTGGAAAAACACTTTCTAAAAGTGAATTGCAGAATTTATTACAAGCCCAGAGAAAACAAGTACATTTACAATGTGGAAATTACATAGGTTGGTGTTTTCACACATACGTGCCTCTGGATAAGAGCTTTAATTCCTATTTAGGCACTAAACCAGAACAAGCATGTTTTCAATAGAAGCAAATTATAGCAAGGCAATTATATTGGAAAACACACCAAGATGAAACTCTCCAGCAAGCATACATTACATGAAAATAAAAATAGCAACCAATGGCATCTGGATTGATATGTACTGATTCCTTTTGAAAATGTAAAGATACATCTAAATCCCTAACTTCAGAATTCAGGTATGACTCTGAGAAATGCCTTTAACTTGACACATATATTTGACTAGATCTTTATTCAGAGAAGCATAAACTTACATGCTTCTTGTTTTCAAATGTATATAATTTATATGGTTTGTTACTGACTGATGACCAAAATGCTTAAGCTAAGATACTTGTGGTGGAAAATCTATTACCAGTGCATGGTTAAATGAAATAACAATTTTCCTATTAAAATATTTCTTCCAAAAGCATGAAGATTGCTTGCTAACAGTTAGGAAAGAAATTTAAAACTATCGCCTTATGTAATTTTTGCCCAGATTTCAGTAGGATCATCTGTTTTGATGTTACAGGAAGCATCTATCAATTATGATGATTTTTTGCCAAACTGATACAGTAAAACTTTATCCTCTATTTGGCAATTGTGCCCTTACTTTGTAAAGACCTTTTGGTGTGGTTGATTTTTGGGTTTTTGTTGTTGTTTGAGGGAGGGGGATGTGTTTGGTCTTTTTTTTTTCCCTAAGTACACAGGATTTAGTTTTGTAAGATTGTCATTCACTGATGAGATTTACTCCAAGTCTATATTGAGAGTTGCTGTCATTGTTTTGTTTTTTTTCTTCCTATACAAAATCGACAGTAGTCAAATGTACCTATTTCTAAAAATGCATTGGAAAGAAACAGCAGGGAGAGGAAAGAAAATCTCCAGGTATTTAGGGACAGGGTAACAGAGTAACTACCAGCAACAATGAAAATTTTATAGGGCTGCATTTTATTAACTCTGTCCATTTCAAGCTACTAATAATTAGCTGAACTCAAAATGATTGCTTAGCATTCAGCAGGGAAGGTAGCATTTCTCCAGAAGGGACTTTGTTATTGGAGACTGTTTTTATAAATGCATAGTTTCCTTAATTCCAGTATAATGATCTTTCCTGACTTAGTTATTGTTGTTTTAAGTGGCTAAAATAAGCACCCTTGTTCATGTACTTTCAAATGAAAACATGAGTGTTCATGGCATTATATTACTGAAGCTTTCCCTTATTGCCTCTATACACCCCCTTTTTCTTCAGACTGCAGTCTCTAGGTACTTTGATAGTTTATTCTTTCTTCTCAGAGCGAGGTGTTGTAGTAAAAAAGTTCCTGTGGCAGCTACCAAAATATGTCACACTGACTGTAACCTTTAAAAAAGGAAATGCTCCATGGAGCTTTGATTGTGTAAACAGCATATTCTGTCCTCAAAATGGGGATATTGTCAAAGGAGAAATCATATGAAAGAATGTGTATATTTTTCTACTTTTACTTTATTTTGATACTTAGTGGTGCCTCTTTAAGACTTCTGTGCTGTACACTCATATTGCTAAGATAAATTACCACTTTTTGCATGTGTAATGTTACTGTGAGCAGAAGTGTAAGAGACATTGGTTATCGTTTTGAACTCGATTGTTTCCTGTGTTGGCCAAAGTCAGAGCAGAACAGGTATTCTACAGGGGCTGCAGGGAAGGGGAGGTCTGTGCAAACACACCACTGTTGGATGAGTTCAGGGAATCTGAATAGCATGGAGTGAGACACACGAGTAGGTTTTGGTTATAATCAGTGTTTGCTAAAATTTGGTTTACATCTATGAAAAACACTGGAAAAATAACCAAGAGATTACCGAGTTGTGAAAATCCTTCGCTGCAGAGATATGTCTCAAGTCTTCCTGCTAATTCTGCAGCCTAAATCCTGCAATAGTGATCTTGGATCAAATTTGCATGGGTAAGAATTTTACAATTAATTGCAGAATTACAATTATGTTAAATTACAGAGTGGTTTAGTTTAAGAAGAGAAAAATGGACATACTGGCCTGAACTGCTTCCAACCTTGCAAGATGAACAAGGTTGCATCATTTGTGAATTTAGAGAAAAGTTCAGATTTCACCATATGATTTCATATAGAGTCAGCTAGGATGAACTGTGATGAGATACATGTAATACAAATGGACTTCCATCACCTTTGAAGAAACAATTTATTTACCAGGAAAAACAACTAAAATGTGACAATCTCATGCAGTCTTCTTGTTTCTGACTGAATATTACTTCTGAATATTATAATGGGTGTCATTAACCATGGACTACACAGTAGCTGGATTGTTATCTACACTCAGAGATGGAAAAGAGAGACTATAGATTTTATAATACCTGGTACCAAGCATACAAAATCTGTGCATTCAATATTGCCTTCAGGGTATTATCAAGTTGTGTTAAAAAGATCATGTCACTTCCATAATTAGTGACTGGCTTCCCAGACCAACCATTTTAAAATTAATGGCCTTATAGGAATGGACTGCTGAAACAACAAAGCATACTGGCAAGTGAATTCAAGTAAAAAAAAAAAATAATTTAGATTGGAAGTGACTCCTGAAGATCATCTATTCCAAGCTTCCACGCAAAGCAGAACCAATTTCAATGTTACCTTAGGCTCATCAGGTCTTTATCCAGTTGGGTATCCATATGGATATTCTGTGACTCCTCTTAGAAACCTTTCCCAATGACCACGCTCATTAGAAAGGTTTTGTTCCCTTATATTCATGAAACCTATATGTTCATACTGGGATTTAGAAAATTTAAAGTGGTATAAAAAGCTGAAGTAGCGGGGAAAGGAAGGAGAAAGAAGACAAAACCTGCTGAAGCAAAAATCCATTAGGATTACATTTAGATATATATTTAAAAAAAATCCAAATTATGTAAATAATTAGACATATATATCTTCAATTTTTTTTTCAATTTAACTGGAAAATATATACAACAGATTGATGACCACTTAGCAAGAAAGCAAAAGAAACAGAGAAATTGCATAATTTGTGCTAAGGAAACTTTCCTGTCCCATCATCCAGGAGACTCTGTAGCAGTCACAACTGCACCACCTGAGCAAGGACCAAAACCCCTTTGCAGAGTTCAGCTCCAGTTCTCTAACGGGTCGTATCTGACTCCCTACACACTCCACGCTCAGCCAGTCAGACAAGGTTTCCTTACTGACCCAACCTCAGCTTTCCCATGGCAGAATCTCAGACATTTCAATCCTTCAAACTATTTAATCTTAGTCCAAAAACTAATAAAATAACAGCATGACTTGGGTGCCTCTGAGGGAGGGCCCTGAACAATGGAAATCCTGGGCTTTAATACTCTTCCTGTCTTAAGTGCATGCTGGGATCCTCAGCTCTTCTCTTGTCCTGAGTGTCACCTGGCTGGGCTACAGGTCCCTGGGCCTTTGGTTATGCAAAGGGTCAGCAGCTCATGGGCTCTTGCCTTGGGCTCCCCTCACTCAGAGCTCAACCTGCAGCTCACACTGCAGCTGTAGCCTGAGCTACCTTCACTGAATGGATCCCTCAAAATTTTGACAGTGTCATATAGAGGCTATGGCACAATCTACATTTTTAAGTTAACCATTCTGACATGGTTAGCTAAATCTGTTTTGTTGTTTTAAAGACAACAACTAAGATTATACCATTCAATAATGAATCAGTTCAAAGTGGGGATATGTCTTAATCATGACATTTGCAGAATCAGTCTGGTGGCAAAGAATTGAAGATTAGTGGAAGTGAGAGAGAAAAATATCCATCTTAGACGACATTTTTAAATCCTTTAATTTCAATAGAGTAGTGGGGTGGGGAAAAGAAAAAAATTGATAGATACTTTTCAGTCAGGTGTGATGTCATTTTTTCCTACAGCATAGTACCCTGCCACTTCACTGTGGCAGTAGCAGGTTACTGACATTCGGTTTTTATTTTGTTTTGCAATTGCTTGTAATGCGAAGAAGCAAAATCTTTCTAGAAAAACAAAGGTCAGTTTTGACCAGGTGCTTCAGAAATTTTAATCCAATATATTGCCAAGCATAATCATTCCACTTTGAATATGATGTTGGATTTAAGATGGCTCATCTCAAAATCTGAATTTGGATTGGATTTCATTTTGAAATTAGGAGCTCTATCCACATCTTGCAATCCTATAAACCACTAGACTAAACTCCACTTCTTACTAATACATTCCAAGTCTGCAGCTTTATCTTCTTTTCCTGTAATATATACAATAAGTCAGCTACCATTTAACCCACTTCCAGTATGTTAGTTTTCCTTTCATCTCCTTCGTTGTCTTCAGAACTAACATCCCTTCACTATTTACCAAAAATGATTTACAGTTTCCAGCAGTTCTCTACCTTTGTCATCAATTTTTTATCACTGGATCACAGCTGAACCCAGGGGAGGAAGTTGTTATATGCAACTGAAATTGATACTAGCTCTGCATTTTCAAAGAACAATGTTGCACAAATGAAAGTTCTGCCCTGAAAATAATGACTAAAAAAAACCCAAACAACCCAAGCCAACCAAAAAACAACCCAAAAACTAACACTCATACAGGAAAGGCCTTTACAATTCAGAAGGGATCTGAACTATTGTGCCTAGTTAACCTGTGCGAAGCATACCATTAGCAGCACGTTTTCTTAATCAACACAGTGTGGTTGCTTCCAGAACGTAGGAATTGTTATTATTTCTAGTGTAGAAATTCACTCCTTTAGGTTTTTTCTGAATAGTGTCAGTGACCTTAAGATGTATTCATCTGAATAAGATATGCACATGCATAATATATGATTTCATTTTCTTTATATTGCTTAAAAGATTTCCCAAAAGCCAGGTAAATGAGTATATATATTTTGAAAAACATATACCAACAATTATAGCTGGTTCCCTCACTTCCATTAACTGAGTTCTCGAAACAGTTTTTATGTATTAATTAATTAATACTCACACATAGTCTGTGACATTAGGCAGTGTTATTAGTTCTGATTTATATCAAGGATCTGATGCTCAAGGTAAAGGAAGCATAGGAAAAGTAATTTTTTAGTAACAAATATTACATTAAAATAAGGAATTACCTTAAATGATTACACTGTTTCCTTTCCACTTTGACTTTATACTAAGCAATCAATCCATCGTATATAATTTGTTAAGTTTTATATTCATGGTTTCTTAAGAAAGAAAAGAATGCAGTTGCCTGGGTGAAAGGCCTGACCTGCTGGAATCAAGGGAAGGGGAGAATGGCTGTGATCTGTGGCTGTGATCTGTGACTATGGTCTCTGACACGAAAATAGGAAACATTTACTCCTAGTAAAGTAGAGGAGGAAGAGAAATCAGTCCCCATCTTCCTCATACTTTGTAAATCCATCCTGGCTGCAGCAGAGTGTGAGACCCAAAGTCTGGAAAGGAGCTATTTGCAGAAATTCATTGCTATTTCATGCCCTTCATTTTTCAAAGCAGGAAGACCATGGAACATACAAGGAATTTGAAAAGCCTTTGAATTTTTGGAATGTAATATTTTTTTTTATATTTCTGGCTCAAATGTAATGACAACTTTCTGAATATTTTTTCCCCACTATTCTCAAAATTATTCACAGATTCCAGAAAGGTTGCACCTCTTTCTCAGAAATTTTAATGTTTAATTATACTTTTCAGAAAAGTAAAGAGAGTGGTTAGCAGAACTACTAGCTTGGGCTTATTTAGGGACCTTGAGAGGCTCCCTTGGCAGGCAGTCCTGAAGGGCAAAGGATTCCAAGAAGGCTTTGTGAAGGAAATCTTAAAGGTTCAGAAGTAGGCTGTACCCTTAAGTCAAAAAATGATCTGATAGGGAAGACTGGCCTGACTGAACAAGGACCTTTGTCTGGAACTCAGGAGAAGAAGAGAGTTTATGTCATTTGGAAGAAGGGGCAGGCAACTCAGAGGACTATAAGGTTGTTATGACGTTATTCAGGGAGAAAACTAGACAGGCTAAAGTCCAGCTAGAACTTAATCTGGCTACTGTCACAAAAGACAATAAACGTTTCTACAAATACATTAACAACAGAAGGAAGGCTAAGGAGAATCTCCATTCTTTATTTGATGCAGGGGACAAACATAGTTACAAAAGATGAAGAACAGGCTGTTACTTAAAGCTTTTTTGCCTCAGATCTTTAATAACAAGGACAGTTGTTTTTTGGGCACCTTCCCCCATGTTCTAGAAGATAGAGATGAAGAGCAGAATGAAGCAGTCCAAGAGAAAATTGTACATGACCTGCAACACTAATACAATTCACACAAGCCCATGGACCCTTATGAATCCACCCAAGACTACTTGGAAGCCAGCAGAAGTCCTCAGTCAGCCACTCCATCATTTATCAGGAGTCCTGGCCAGGGAGCTTCCAGCTGCCTGGATATTAGCAGATGTGACACCCATCTGTAAAAAGGGTGGAAGGAGGATCTGGGGAACTACATGCCTTCCAGTCTGACCTGGCGCCAGGGTCATGGAGCAAGTCATCTTGAATGCACCACAGGACAAACAGGGGATTAGACCCATGGGTTAATGAAAGGCAGGTCCTGNTACCTGGCACTGGTGAGGCCACACCTCAAATCCTGTGTTCAGTTCTGGGCCCCTCACTACAAGACAGACATTGAGGCATTGGAGCATGTCCAGAGAGGGACAACAGAGATGAGAAAGGGTCTGGAGCACACGTCCTGTAAGGTGCACCTGAGGGAGCTGGGGGTGTTTAGCCACCTCCTAAAAAGGGAGGCTCAGAGGGGACCTTAATGCTCTCTACAACTGCCTGATAGGAGGCTGTAGCCAGGTGGAGGTCGGTCTCTTCTCCCAAGTAACAAGCAACAGGACAAGAGAAAATGGCCTCAAGTTGCACCCATGGAGGTTTAGATTGGATATTAGGAAAAGTTTCTTCACTGATAGAATGCTCAGACATTAGAACAGGCTGCCAAGGGAAGTGGTTGTATCACTGTCACTGGGAATAGTTAAAAGACAGGGAGATGCAACAGTTAGGGACATGGTTTACTGGTAGTTTACATCATGAGTAAGGGTAATGTTTGGACTTTGTGATCTTACAGGTCCTTTTAAACCTATGATTCTGTGATTATCTGTTCAAGGGGTTCACAATGAAATCAACACCAAAATGCAGAAGCAAAGGTTTTTTTGAAAATCCATTCAAAACTGTTAAATATCCTTTGAATGTTTTGATTGGAAAAAATAAATCTAAAATTTTTCCACTGGAGTCGGATTTTAGTAACATAGATTTATCTACTACCCTGGAAATTCCATCTAGTGCCTGCAAATATATATGAATATATATGTATATATATATAGAGAGAGAGAGAGAGAGTATTTTTCCTTGTTGCTCTTCAGATGTAAGAGCAAGCAGTTTTTAAAACATATTTCTTTGTTCTAAGTTCCCTAGAACATTTTTTTAGACTTCAGCAATTCCAGTTCAGGAAATATGGGATTACGACTTTCTGGGGTGCTCCCGTCCCCTAATTTCTGTGCTTCCTTCTCCCTCCAACCCTGTCTACAGCTAATCTATAATAAAGGTTAATTTTGAAAAGCGAGCTCCATAGTATTTACACAATGAAGTCAAACTCTGAATGAAACACACTTGTAAAAACAACAGCAGCCTTTTCCTTGTGCAATATAGGATGTGGTCAATCATTTGGCAATTCAGTTTTGGCACATCATGAACTATTTATTTGTTAAGGCAAGGTCTTGAGATTACAGAAACTCTGGGAGGTTTTCTCCTTTCTTTTCTTCTTTTTTGGTTCTTTTTATTTCCTCCACTGGAAACTATTAAATTTGCAGAGCCTGATGTTTATTTCACACTGAAACGTGCACTATTGTATCGATAAATATTTAATGGTGCTGGAGTTCAGTGGATATAGCCTCATATGTTTCTTTTAAAAGGTATTTTATAACCTGGTGAATGCACTGTGGTCAACTGAGCAAGAAAAAAACAAACTCAAACCCAAAACTTTCCACTAAAAGATGACACAGGGTTCAATTTCAGTTTGAAAAGGGTGTGGAGGAAACAAGTAACCATATATTTTTCTGAGTCTTTCAGTCCTGGCAGTGCTCAGACAATTCCATTTGAGATAAACATCAGGGGCATTACATAGATCATAAAAGCATTTGAGCTGAGAAAGACAAGTGCTAGAAAAGATAAAGTTCTAAAAATGAGCTTTCTCCAACAGACCTCAAAAAAACCCCAGGTAAATCCATTTTGCCCTGAACTGCTGCACCTTCTGTGATAGATTTGCTATGACATGTTCATGCTCAGTCTGTAAGACTGGTTTAAATGCTCATGCAAAGTGTTTTCAAATACTTCTGGAAAAACATTTGTTGACATTAAATTTTCAATATGATGTTAAATTATTTAAACATATCTGCCAAACTGTTAGCATGAATTTTACCTAATGTTGCACTTGAAACTTCCTGAAATCCCATTGGCAGGCTAGGACCAAGCTATAGCAGAGCAAAAAACCCTCAGTGACAGGTAATAACAAAAAGTTGTTCAAAACCATGGTACCACAATAAAAGGAAAACCAATACGCTCAATCTGCTTGTGATGAGTCTTCTGAGCTCTTGTCTTCTTTACTTCATGGAGTTTTAAATGTAAGACAACCAAAAATGCCTAAACTCAAGTTTCTACTACCCAAGACCACACTTGCATATCAATAAGTACGAATCATAAATATAAAGAAAAATAGCACATTTACAGTTAGGACCAATGTTCTCTCAATAACAAATAAGAATACTGTCATACATCAGGAAAATCTCAATCACAAGCATGTATGGGGTCTGCTGTATCTGAGTTCCCATGTCTTTAGAGGTTTTAGTTAAGCACTTTACATAATTTGGGTGTTGAAAGCTGTAGATTGTTTTGAAATGCTTTGAGCTGAATACAAGTTACAGAGCTTGGGGCATTAAATTTTTTCTGGACACTAGAAATATGGTCCAGAAAATGACCTCTTAATAAAAGAAGTGATTTCCCTATGTCTATGTTCATACTTCCCTCAAATCCTCTATTCATCATCACTGTCAAAGATCTATCTTTTTCTTCAACACTACTGAACTGCAAACTTTGGAAGCCAAGTGATGTGGAGTAATTTTCAGTGATGAATAATGTCTTTTGGGGAAAAAAAAAAAAGTACCAAAAGTTATATGTACCTGCAATTCTTATTTTACTTATAATTTCAGGGTCTTCCTTGACACATTTTTAGTAATTCTTTTATTTATTCAATTTTATTGTAGAAATATGCTTAACTTGTTATCATCAGGAGACAGTAACTGATTCCTGAATCTTTAAGTCATAATACAATCATCTTCCTAAAAAAATACTTGAATATTGCTTTGTCTCCCTTTTATTTTATTTCCGAGAACAGAATCAGGATCCACTGTGATTGTACAAAACTATACTGGAGAATCCCAAACATGGTTGTTAAACACCAGTCAACATCTGTGTGTTGTATAGAAATGAAGATAAAGAAATTAGTTCCCATTACTATTTATAGACTGAAATTATTGAGTTAAACATTGCTGTAGGTTTCACTGATATGGGAACAAGTTATTTATAATATTCATATAGGAAAAGTACACTTTCAAGAAGCCTGAGAACTGGGGTCCATGAGAAAATACCATTTTGTTCCCAGAATTTGTTGTTTTATCACAAAAATTATACCATTTCACTTTCCATTCAAAACAATGGCTTAGTAATGTTGAGTAATTTGACACAAAGAAGACTTTGCCTAGGTGTAATGGAGTTTTACCTTCTTTAATTTGCAAGGTTTGCAATTGAAAATCAGACAAAATGACTTTGAGTTCTTTGGTTCCCACTGACTACACTGAGGGAATGTTAAATCTCACAGGAAGCCATCAGAGCCAGTACCTCACACAACTGAACTCTGTGACTTTTATGGCTTTCACAGAGAGATTTATCCAGTTTTTCTGGCTTTGGTTTTCACTGAAAGCAAATGCTGCTATCTTCAGTGTATTTCTGAACAGAATGAAAATGTGAAATACTGTAAATCGTTCAAAGCAACTTTTACCCACAGGATTGCTAGAAACTTTAAACCAGAAGCTTGGGTTTGTTTTTGTAAGCATCTCCACTGAATCTCTGAACATTTGAAGATTAACCTGCTGCAATGAAGGTTGTATGTGAGTTTTTACATGATAGTAAAATGTCTGTCTCACTGAGCACATTACGTACCTATAACTTTCTTTTACCAATAGGGCAAATGTTAAAAGAATAAAACTTTGACACTCTGCAAGCAGAAGACTAGTTCCAGGTCTGTGTGCATTCAAAGTTATTTGTGATGTCTATATTAATTTTCTTGTTTGCCTGTACCAAAGTATTTATTATTGTCATTAAATTTAGCCATGATTTTTTGCACATTTTTCATTAGTAGGTGCTTTAGAACGTAGTTGGTATGCAATGAGGTAGGAAGAACATCTACAGTGGTGGTGACAAGATATCTCTGCATGGACTGGAAGCCTTGAAAACGTGTAAATTCAGTATTTCAAGTGAAGACTGTTACTTGGACTTTTCCAATGTAATAGAAACAAGGAGAGAAAAAATATATGTAGTTGAGAATAGAATGTAAATCTGCAAATGAGGTGAAGGAAACAACAGTGCTGAGACTTCAACATGTTGTGTCTGCAGTATATATGGACACAGAGAAGAATTCAGCAAAATGTATGAGCATCATATTTCACTCATATCCGACAGAACAATGTGAGTATAGCAATCCCAAAGTGGTGAGAGATTGTTTTATTCATTCTGATGAGCAGGCCACATCACTGTCTTTCTTTATTCTCTAATTGGATGACACTTTTGTTCATAAAATTGTATTTTTAGTCTCAATTGGATTTCTACAAATTCTTTTCTCAAGATAGCTCTCTTCTCCAGGTCTCTCACAATCATTGAAAGTACAACATACAACTGCTGCATTTTTCTGTCTCCCTCTTGGCCTGGTGAATAAATCATCTTTAATCCTTGATGTTGAATTCTTCTCTCCTATGTCATATTTGCTTTGCAAAACTTGAGTTTGACCTCAAAGTCTTTTCCATGGATTTTGCCCTTCGATTCATCTTGATCTAATTACCCTGATTTTCTTTTGCTCCTATATTTTTAGCTGTCATTTCCATAAACTAAAATGTTTTGAATGAGCGATACATAAATATTATAGAAAATGACAATAATATAACTTACCAGGTTATACTATTACCAGAACTATTTCTGAGGTATCCAGAATTTTAGTGGATGGGGTAAGGTTCTGCCAAGCAATGTCTTTAGCCAAAATTGATTTGAAATCAAATGAGACACAAAAGGCAGAGAAAACCTCATTTAAGTCATATCATGATATGATAAGAATAGGATTTCTTCAGTGTTTGCTGTTTCAAACTAATCAGATTCTGTGTGGGGAAAAGGAAAACAACATATCATGAGGGTGAGGAGAAAGAAACAACTGGAAGGAATAAGCATTTCCAAAGTCGTATGAGTAATTTGGGCAAGGTCTTGTTTTAGTTACAATTAAAAGAAATCTCTCACTTTTAATAGACACCAGCAGTTAGTCCTGGACTTTAGCTACAGAGGAGATTTCTTCAGTTTTTTGTAACAGCCCATTTCAAGGAAGAGAAAACATTGAAAAAGATCAGACATAAAGCAAAAGTTATTTTGCAAACTGTTACACAGAAAGAGATATTAAATTAGAAACTTTTTGATTTGAAACTCTTCTCAATCTCTTGTCTTTCATTTAATTTAGAATCAGTGTTATCTTTTCTTGGTTTAGTTTGGTTTGGTTTGGTCATTTTGATATTGAGGAATTTGACTTAAGTCAGTTGTACCAATACTGTCCTAGACTTTGATCCACCAGCTGAAATAATGCAAATTAGCAGCCATATGTGCTGGCTATCAATACAGTGATGACTAATTTCCAGTCAAATGAGGTTTTAAAAATACTTTGTGTCAAAAAATTTTGGTAACTTAAATGCATAATCTGCTTGATCTTCAGAGAAATGAACCATCTTAGATACCTTATTTCCAAAGAATTTTTCTTTTATACTACCTGGTTGTATTGAGTCTTTGATATAAAAATATAAATGTTTGTGAAAAAGTACTTAGAGGTGAACAGCAGCTTGGTTCTCAGTGTTAGATATAATTGGTCACTGCATGTCTGTGAAATTGTCTAGAATTTCCAGCATTTGGCAGATCTGACATTATCTTGATGATGATAATGATGATGATGATCCCCAGCATCTGGAATCCCAGAGCTTTCCCTGTGCCCTAGAGATATGCACCTGAAAAGCAAAAAGTTTTCAGATCTCATGCTGCATAACTGCCTGACAGATGCTGCTCTTACTCTATTGCTTGGGTTTATTTGAGTGCAATGGGGAGAGGGCAGGGAAAGGGTTAAAATGAATGAAAAATGGGCCCGTTCCTTTGGATGGCTGCATAAATCTCAAATAGGCCATGGAGCTGCCTGTGTCTTCTTGATCTTATTAGAAAGAATGTGTGTGGGCAGGAAGAGATGAGACTGGGATTTCTTGCAACAGTGCTCTCTGGAGGATCACAAATCTGGTCATTTAAAACTGATTTATTTGGGTTTATTGCACTCGTATTCTACAGTTCCAATTTGTCTTTGCTCCTTTCATATTATTCCTGACCCCTTGATGAAATACCCATGTAAGTCCAGATAGTTCTCTTAAAGAATTCAAGTAAACCTTCTTTATACATTTAACAATTCTGTTGTTCTTTCTTTTTTTTACTTTTTTTTTTCATTGTTTATTTTCCTAGAACTTTTTCTCATACTCTTTCCCTTTCAGCTATTGATTTATAATATCTCCAGAGACATCAATAATGATGGAAGAAATTACACTGTCACTTTGAAGAGGAATATTTTACATTTTGTTTTGGGTCTCGAGGTACTTTTCTTACAAAGGGTCTAAGCATTATAGGTTCCCTATGCATCCAGGAAATATTACTATCTTAATTGTACTGATAAAGCAGAGACAGAAAGTGACCTATCCAGGGTAACACTACAAGCCAGAGAAAACATTTTGAATATTAGCAAAAAATCCAGACGGTCTCAGAAGCTAGCCAAGAGACCATATTCTTTTGATTTAAATTTCCATATCCCTGTGGCAAAACATTGTAGTAGAACCAGTCATTTATTGCTTTGCTTATGAGAGAAAGGGAAGG
>WAAE01025016.1:0-25982 GCA_013400495.1 Nicator chloris
AAAAAGAAAAAAGAAATCCAAAACCTTCTTCATCCACAGAGGCTGCACACTTGAAGAACTATTCCTCTATTCCTTGTTCCCATAACCTACAGGCAAAACCAATTGTCCCCCCTCAGAGTTACTCTTTTTCTTTCCCTGAGTATTAAAGATCAGCTTCCTCCTCCTATGTGAGGATATGACACTATTTAAGATAACCTGTTTTGTGGCATAATATTGTGGATATATTGTTGGTGAACCTAAAAGCTAAGAAAAGTTGATTTCCCTAATAGAAAAGATTAATTGTCTGAGCTGTCTTTAAAGATACATTTTTAAGGTCTACTTTTTTACTTTCATTTCCTGGAATTCTGGGCTCATTAAATATCAGAGGTGACACATGCTGCACCTTACTGTGACTATAAAAATAAGAAGCTATTCATAGGTACTGTACAACATAACATACTGTGCCAGTGTCTACCGTGAGCAACCCCTGGGTCTTCTTCAAGTCTGATTTTCTCTTTCGTTGTTGATCATGCTGCTTCATGAGGTCTAAAATAAAACACACCCCAAACTTACATTCGCTTTGATTATGAGTGACAGCTCAGGTACTGGATCAGATGCAACACTCAAATAGCCTAATATGGATCAGACAGTAATAGATTATTAAGAAATTATTTTAAAATGGACAATAAAACTTGTGGAGTTTTGCTGACTCTCTGAGCTGAAGCCTTCTTCTGTACCATCCTGTTTAACTGTCCCTGATGGACTCAGCCTTCAGGAAGATACCTGTACTTTTTAAAGCCTCGTTATTACCTCTTATCTCCATAGCATCCTGTTGCAATGAGTTTCACATTTAATTTTGTGATTGGTGGGGTGAGGAAGGGAGTTTTGATTTGGTTTTAGCATATTTTCCAACAATTTTGCTGGAACCTTCCTAGTTCATGTATTACAAGGACCAGCAATAAATTCTCTTTATTGCTTAAGAGTGCCAGGTTAGTTACTTTTTCTACAGAAGGAGATGCTTAATGCATATCTATAGGTAGAAAGTGATATAGGGGTTACATCTGTTGTGGAGAACTCCTTTTTTTATGTCCTGAAAATAATACTTTATTCTTAATATTTAATTTGCCTCTCACCGGTCTCAAGATCTTATTACTGCTACTATTGCTATTATTGCTATTTCTTCTACCATTAGGAATTTTCAGATACTCATTAGTGTTCTCACTTGGGCAAGGAGAAACCTTTAGCATGCAGGAAAATTTGAAAGTCTTTATAAAAATTTGATGTACAACCCCTCAACTAGCACAGACTGTGTGAAATGCAGTGTTAGACTAGCAGCTTCCTATTCAGCAAAAAAGGACTGGGTGCTGTTTGGGTCAAATCTTTTCACCCTGAACTCCAGATAAAGAGTTCCAGGCTGTAACAATCTTATCCTCGTATAGGTCTTTCAGATACTTGGCTTTCCTATTTTGCTATTCTTATGATATTCACCTTTCTAAATGTAAGTAGATTTCCTAGGAGGCCTTCGAAAACCCTCTATGAAACTTTTAAAATATCTATGGACATCTTGAAGTCTTTTCTACTTGGGATCATCTACTTCTCTTTTGATGTGCTCTTATTATTCCCTTCAGTTTCTGTTTTCCAGACAGCTTGCTCTGCTTTGGCAAACCTTGCTCTTGACTGAGGCCCTTTGAATGCATTCCATTTGTGCTGCAAAATCGCTGCAGAGGCTGAGAGCAGATGAATGCCATGCCCTTCTTCTCAACACATTTCAAAACACAAAGAAGGTCAGTATCATTTTTTCCCTTTCTGTAGATAAGGACAGTGAAATAGAGAGAGAGCAAATGACTAGTCTCACTTAGCAAGGAAATCTGTGACATAGCTAATGCCAGATGCCCTAGATCCAGAGATTATTTCTAGGCGCTGAGCCTGTGCTGACTGAGGGAAGGTAGTCCTCAGTAGCACCACAGCAATTTCAGACAATGCCTGTTGGACTTTCTAAAAAATTTTAGGATTTTGATACTTGGCTTTCTTCCGAACTGGAACATATTTGAGAGTTCTCCAAGGGAAAAACAAAATAAAAACAACAGGGCTCTTTTCCTTCTGTTTTGAAATATTTCGTGTCAACAGGACTGAAGGGTTTTTGTGTTGAGAGGGACTCTGAAAAGGTACTTTTTACTGTAGTACGTGATAACCTCAAATAATAAAACAAAGGCAAGCCAAGGCAGTAATTTCAAAAGGAAATATCCAAATGAGCACTTAATTTGGATATCCTGACTGTTCTGCCTCAATGAAAATCTCCATTGAGAGATTAAAAAAAAAAAAAAATTGGGCAAAATGAGCCAACATCATGTTTCTAGGGTTTCAATCGTACCACACATTTCTTAGCATATGATTCCACTGTGATTTATCACTTAGTCTTTAGCTATTATATTTAAATATGGAAAAATACTGTGAAATTACACGGTGGACATATGTAATTACAGATTTTCCGTCCTTTTCTCCTAGAAATCACTTTGCCATGACCAAGAGCAACAGAACATTGCTTAATAGTTCTGAAGGAACAGGGAATTCTCACGACAGGCTCTATGAAATGGGAAGACATGCTTTCCAGGGTGCCATATGCTAGTACCTGGCAATGCAAGTTGCAATAACAACCTTCCAACCTGATTCCAGCAAGCAGGGAAGATTGCTAACTTTCTAAATTCATATGCTTTTCATCTAAAGCCCCAGCTCTGCAGTCCTGTGACTTTTCTCAGCTATGCTGCTTTGCTTTTTGTTCATTACAATTCCAAGCTGGTTTGATATCCACATGCTAGCAAACCAATCTTTTCACAATTCCTCTCTGAAATAAAATTGAGCTGAAGTAATGTGCTTTATCTGGTTAATTTAGCTAGAAAGATATTACATTTTATAATGAAGAATCCCTCAGGACATGAGATTTGGTTTAATTTTCACCTGGTGTTTATCGCTGTGTATACTCCAAATTCTGTTAGTGTCTATAAACACAACAGCAGGTACTTGGACCTTACAAAGATTTCTGGAGCCAGATCCAGAGAGAGAGATGTAGAGTAATGGAATGGCAGAAATCCAGCTTCTAAAATAAATGTAATCTGTCTACTGCTAATGAGAAACAAAACAGCTTCAAACTCCTTCAGAGGATGAAGCCACCTCTTGAATGTTTGATTGTATGAGGAGTTTACATCCCCACAATTGCATTTGGAATAAAGTACAACATTTCTGAACGACCTGTATTGAAATGCAGGCACTTACAGTCTGGTCTCATAACTTAATTTATATTACACTAGCAGTCAGGAAGCCCAGAAAAATAACATGAGAGGGGGAAAAGTTATGAAGCATATGTATTTGATGTTGAAACAACAAACTTAAAAGTTCCTGGCAAGACAGGATGTAAAATAAGGACTCCTGGATTTCTGAACAGTAGAGGCAGCTACTTCCTTAATCATGGTAAAATATTTACACTGAATATCAGCCTACAGTCAATATTTGGATACCTTGTAAATAGGCTCTTCCCATCTGTCCCAATGGAAATTATGAGAAAAGGGAAAAACACCCAAGGATTAAGTTTTTTCTGTTTTGATAAGTGCTCCTGGAAGATCTCACTTGTTTCCTCTTGAGGCAAAAATTATTAAAGCCTAGGTTTGGCATGGACAAAATTGAAAGAACAGCATTCCAGGAGCAAATAAGCCTCACAGCAGAAAGACACCATGACAGGTCATTTTTTCTGTGAAAGGTATCAGCCTTACTGTGATGCTGAGTAATAAGGAGAGAATCTTGCAACAGAGCCTTTAAAGGAAAATATAATGTGTTTAAGAAGTATCAGTTTGACTGAACTGGAAAGAATTGTTTGTGGAATTGACGTTAATTCCAGCGAGAAGAACAGTTTTTAAGGCTTTTATATGTAATATTCAGGCTACAGAAGAATGTATCTGCAATCTATAGAAGGTGCTAGAGCACAAAGGAAAGCTCCACAAAGCAGGAAGAAGATAAAGCAGCATCTGGTACAGATGTTATTATCAAAAGAGCTTTTAATAGGAAAATTTCATTATTATAATTATAAATTAAAGTAAACAGGGAGCAATAATTAAGGGGGAACTTTCTGAAAAACATGGTACTTAACATTCCAGAAGTAAGTGTACTTTCTAAAGAGGACTAAGACTTCCCTTGCAACTCCATATGTCAGATCTGAATTTGCTGAATTAAAGATTAAATAATTTTGAAGTATTTATGATGCTTGCATCCTTGACCAGGTTTGTGCTGCCCCAGTTCAGGTGCTGAACAGAATTGCCTAATTTATGACCTCATCTCTTAGTCAGTGGAAGATGTTATGCATTTTTAGAGGTCTCGTCAGCCATGAAGATCTCAGCTATCCTAGGGAATTTCCTATTTCCTGGATAAACAATCTCTTGATGAATTCAGAAAGACATGAAAGCACCCACAATCCTAACTCATTTTAGTCTCTGGAGTTAGGAGAAGTGGATTCTCTTCCTTCACCCACTAGTGATTGTCAGAAATGGTTTCTCCAGACAGTAAATTTATCTGAAGTTTCTTAATGTCTTACACTCAATCCCACTGGGGATCTCAGACCCTAAGGTGAACAGTCCAGTCTTATACAGGAAAAGCTTAGAGGTTTAGGTAATTTTATTCTTTTACTTTAATTATATGAAAAATGTAGCTTTAAAAAGAAAATAGTCTGGCACAGAGAATTTTTAAGATAACTAAAATGTTGCCATGGTATACAACAGCTTAAAATAAAGGTTTTGCTAAAATATTGTTACTATTTAGACTAAGTAGGTGGAATAGAGAAAAAAAGATATTGCAGGGTAAATCCAGGACAACATGTCAAGTGCTCTGACTCAGCCTGTGCATTATGAAACAAGGCATCCTAGGCAGTCATTGGAATTCAGTCACAGAGCTGAATCTGGTGGACACTAAAGGGTAGCAACACCTATAGAAATCCAGGATAAGAAAGCCAAACATAAGAGTGATAGATCTATCTCCTGTGATAGATCAACTGCACTGGTTGACCCTGAAACTCAGAGTTCATTTCAAGTGCGTGTCTGCAGTGTGTAATACCATAGTTAATTGCAACTTTAATTGATTACAAAACATACATCCTTGGTTTATAAACTCCAAGGGATTTTATTTGTAGTAAATGCAAATGTAGTCCAAGTGACTTTATTAGGTGCAGATGTCTCCACAGCAATGCTTGTTTAGATGAATCTCATTCAGTCATTGCTGCAAAATATTTTTTCAAGTGGTGTGCAAACTTAAAACAAAGTTTGAACTAGATAAGAAATGGAGATAAGAGAAGGTCAGGAAAAGGAAAGTCAACAAGACCACTGTCATAAACGGTAAGGCTTGGTGCACCTGAAGACCAATTCTTGTCCTCTTTGGAGGTATTTTATAGATTACACAACAAATAACAAAATAAGGAAGAACTTAAAAGTCAGTAATGAAGGACCTGTATAGACACTTCGAACATTCTTCCCAAACATATTAAGCACCATGTGGGAGAAAGTTGGGAGTTTCTAACCTGAGAGCTTGTAAGTAATGACCTTTTTGTTCATGGCCAAATAAAGGAGAGATTATAGAGTATAAAAATGGGCTCTGGCCCACTCTGAAGATAAACTTTCCAATTGTTTTGATGACATGGCAAAACAAATATATTTTAGCCTCTAATCAATTTTCTCTATTGAAGAAAAATCTGTGATAAGTAAGAAAGAAGAGGAAATCTCTTCCTTCATTTCTGTTCGTTAATTTTCCTTCTTTTAATGTGACTGTGTTTTATTAGCTGAAAAATGTGTCTGTGGACAAAGGGCAACACTGCAATTTGTCCTACACTGGCTTTTCTTGCAGTGAAGTTTAATTCATTGTGCATGGCACAGTGCAACAGATAAAAACAATGAACTATGACAACGAAGTAACTGATCACAAAAATACCTCATTGTGCACTGACTGAATGCTATTTGCATACATAATAACAAAGTTATGACCATTAGTACAAGGGGAAGTTTAGTGTGCATAAGTTAACAGAGCTTTTGGATGTCTTCATTATTTTTTCCTATCCTTTATGATTTTAATGCAAAACAGCTCGTACAATTTAAATTAAAGAAAATTTAGCAGATGGCTAAACAAACCCCACATTTCTTTATGATTTCATGAAAAATATAAATGCAAAAATGTTGTCCACAGACATGTCTATTTCAAATTGAGGCAAGTTCAATAAAATTCATTCTATTAAGCTAGTCAGATTTTTGCAAAAAGCCAATATGATGAAAACAATTTTAAGTGCTGAATTGATACTACATGGATCTTGAAATGCTGTACTCTGTTCTGCAGGAGGCAGACAAAGTACGCAGAAAGGCGAAGAAAATTGAGTTTAGGTAGTTTAGAATTCTCATTTGAATTAAAGATAACCAGACAGCTATTATAGAATCATAGAATATTTTAGGGTATTTGGAAAACCTCTAAGGACATTGAGTCCTTTAAACCAGCGCTGTCAAGTCCATGGCTAAACCAATGTCCTTCAGTGCCACATCCACACATCTTTAAATTCCTCCAGGGGTGGCCACTAAAAGAGTTCCCCAGGCAGACCAATCCAATGTTTAACCACTCTTTCAGTGAACAAATTTTTCCAACCTGAACCTCCTCTGGAGCAACTTGAGACAATTTACTTTTGTACTAATTCTTGTTACTTGGGAGAAGAGGCTGACCCCGACCTGGCCTCACCCTCCTTTCAGGCAGTTGTAGAGAGTGATAAGGTCACCCCTGAGCATCCTTCTTTCATCATGAAAAAACTTCAGCTCCCCCACCTTCTCCCAATGTGACTTGTCCTACCCTTCACCAGTTTTTTTGCCATTCTTTGGATGTCCAAACTTAACTAATGTCAGAGAATCTAAGGAGCTTGTATTCAAAATTCGTATTCCCTGAAATAACAAAACATACTCACGGCAGTATTTTCAAAAGCAGTTGTGTTAACTGTGCTCACACAGAAACTACTATCTTCAAAATGAGCAGTGGGCTAATAAATAGTGTAAATCAAATAATTTTCTGTCAATAAAGTGTCAATAAGATTGAAAGACATCAATAAGATGTCTATACATATACATAAATATAACCCACATGTTGTCTAGAGTGATAGCGCAGTGGAATGTGCAAGAAATGGTTTTGAGGTATCTGCAAGTGGACTTGAGTCTAGTATTATAAAAATAACAGGTCCCATTCCACTACTCAAATACTTTTGCTTTCCCTGACTCTGAAATATAATTTATCTTTCAGAAAGGAGAACTAAGTGTATATACTTTATATATATATATATATAAACACTTAATATATTATATTCACTAATTAACAGCCAGAAACATGAGCTGGTTAGGTAAATAGAAAATTGCTTATGAGCGTCCATGAAATTAAATTAAAATGAAAAAAAAAAAAAAAGAATAAAAGAAAAAAAGAAAAAAAAAAGGAAAAAAAGAAAAATTAAAAACAATAAGAAAAAAAGAAAAAAGAAAAAAGAAAACAGAATAAAAGAAAAAAGAAAATAAAGAAAAATGAAAAACGATAAAAGAAAAAAGAAAAAAGAAAAAAAGAAAATAAAGAAAAAAGAAAAACAAGACTTTTTTTTTAAAAAAGCTGTTTTATTTTGTCTAGAACCTTTGCCTGGTAAGGCACTGCTCTATCTGATCTTTTAATCAGAAGTTAATCCCCAAACACCAAAGAAGTGCTTAAAAATATGGAAGGAAAACAGTTAAAAAACCCCCAATTAAAACAAAACAAAACAAAACAAACCCCAGAAAATAACATTAGGTAATTATAATAAACTCTGTTATAACCTTGAATCCAAACCTTGGCCTTGAGTTCAGGATTTGACTCATCTGTGTCATCAAACAACCAAACTACTTTTTTTTTCCCCTCCTTCGTCTGCCATCTTCCACATGATGTCTCCATGGACCAGCATTTTAAAATCCTTGGTAGATTGATAAAAAACTAGAAAATTTGTTAAATATAAATAACCAGGTGTCATTTTTCCTCCCACACCCAAGTTCACCACTGTGTAAGATACAGGCTGATTGGCAAATTCTATTGTTGGGGCTCAGTAAGCTCAGTGATTATTGCAAATTGAAAGCATATAACAATAATTCCTATTTCTCCACGAAGTTACTTTAAGAAGAAAAAAAATAAATACTAAGTAAATTGAGCATACAAAATGAAAAACTAATCAAAACCTTTTTTTTTTTTTTTTAAGACTGTGAAAGGCAATAATTACAGAATCTTAGCATCTTTTCGAGTGGGAAAGACTGCTGAGATCATCAAGTCCAACCATGTCTGCTGAGTGGATGCCATGGCTCCCTGGTTGAGCTGTCAGGGCTATGGTTCCCTTCCTGCATGAGCTGCCATGGCCTGTTTGCCCATCCTGCTGGCAGTGCTCCAGATTACCTCTGCTCCCCAGGAGCTTCTTTTATAGGAGCAGGAGCCTTGGCCACTATAGATTCTGGCCCTGTCCAGGTCCCGTCTGTCACTGCCGTGTGAGCTGCAGGCTCCTGGCAGCTCTTGGCTCCCTGTGAGGCCCCTCTGGTTGGGGACACCCCCCGTACACCATGCTAGAGCACTCTAGAACACTCGTGCTGGCACCAGATCTCCTCACCTTAGTGACTGAGGCTGTATGTGTTTAATTATTCCTTTTGTGTTTAGTTCTTGTTCATATGTGGCTTCTCCCAGCTCCCCCACCCCAGCTTCTGTTTAGACTGGAAGCTGTTTTGATTAGAGAAAATCCCCTTCAGTTTCAGAGGGAAACATGACATTTATGGAATATCTCATGAATGGACTTGGTCTCATAAACATCCTAGAATATCTTATTGTCCATTAGTAATGCAGCACAGTCCTGTAAGCCACTATTTCATAGACAGTTATCTTGAAACTCAAAATTTGTTTCCAGCCTTGCACTACTGAGTTTAAGTTCAATTTTCCTTGAAGCATTAGAAAATAAGGAATGTTTAAAATGCAATTGCAATGAAGACCACTTGACCTGGTATGGATGCAGCAGAAGTTTCCTAGGTCTCTCACTCCCTGTTCTCCAATGTTGCCAGTTCTGGGATTTCTTCCATCCTAGAAAGTGAAGAGAAGCAGTTTCCTGTGCTCTCATTGAGAAAGTAGCACGCAGAGATGGGGCCAAGAAATAACCAATTTCACTGCTGCAGAATAAAGATACCCACAAGATACAACTGCATAGCATCAGACAATTAATCTAAATCAGAAAGAGCAGATCCATCAGTAGTTATTAAACACCCAATGGTCTGATCATGTATTGCAGCTTAGGAAGCCTCAGGCCTCAGGCCTCAGGCCTTTGGTTTACCTACAGCTTTTATCATGGGTTGTTGTCTACCTTCAGATAAGGGGAAGTTACATCACAGTCACAATTACCCCATGGCCATGGAACGTGCTACCCTATCCCATAAAAATGGACAGAGGCAGAGCACACGGGTAATCAATCAAACAGTATCCATAGTGATTAGTTTTGATTATTCAGTTGTTTTCAATCTTGCCTGAAAACAGACCATGTCTTAGCAGCTGGAGAGCTCCCTTTGAGACAGCACTGCTGCCCAGCTGCAGTTTGGAATAAAAGCAGTCCTCATGCTATACCGTTTCCCCCAATTCTGCAGGGCAGCCCAGGGCAGGATAGCAGCGTCACTCAGTTTAGAGACTTTATATCTCCCTGTAAGCTCTTCTAAGCAAAGCATATCATACACAGTAAAAGCCTCATTCCCCTTTCTTTGGATGCTGAAAATAAAACAGGAGAAACAAAGACAGAAAGACAGCAAGTGAAACAGCTGGAAAATGCATTACTGGACCCTGATGCCTCATCAAACATTTCCACACTTCCAGTGTTATGGTTTCCTGTAGCAGTGCATTTCCACACCCAAACAAATGTTTCTATATAAGGAAAAAGGGTTTCAGTTTCACCTTAGAACTAAAAAGGAAAAAACCCTATAAACTTGTCTGTTCTCCTGGCAGTAATTGGCTCAAGGCCAAGACAAAAATACTGATAGGTCTCTTTATCTGTTCCTCATAAAAATAACTATCCTCTATGATATGAATAAACAGGGCTGAAGCCTTTATTAAAAATTCAGCTCTTTATTAAAGAGATCAGCTGTGTGGGAAGCTCGGCAGGTTGCATCCAAAAATTCAGTCTTCTATTGAAGAAATCTGCTGTGCAGGAAGCTCAGCAGGGTGCTCCCAAGACTCCAGTCTTCTATTGAAGAAATCAGCTGTGCAGGGAGCCGGACAGGGTATGCTGTTGTAGCCTCTACTGGCCACTCGGGAGAGGAGGTGAGCAGATCTGCCACTAGGGTGCAATGCTGTAGACAGCTCTGTCCTTAAGTGATGCCAAAGGAGTTACTCTGTTTTCCCATTTTGGCCAGGGGTCCCCAATCTCCAGTTCCTCAAAAGTCATGGCGAGAACTTAAACTAGGATTAGGAGTGGGTCCACCCCTTCCCCAGCCCTGGGGCGCTGATCAAGTCTCTCAAATATGTATCAGCTCATGGCAGACTGAGTCTTCTTCTCTCAAAACAGTCCCATGATTCCCAGGGCCCTCGACATCTGCATAAGTCTTCCTTCTCTCCGCCTTCGATGCTAATTTGGAGGGGTGGTTCCATCCATCCATCCGGCATGTCTGGGGGCATGTCTGGACTTGTTCCCTTTATTGTCCACCGCGACTATGCAACGTGGCTCCTTTGGCCGATCCCTGCCTCTCCACCCGCTCCGCTGTCTCTCCTGCCACTGCCTCCAGCTGCCCACGCTGTGGCAGGCAGGGGCCGAGAGCAGGGCACAGGCACTGTGGGAGCCAGGGGGGGCGGGCACTCCCGGCGGGCCGGGGCGAGGGATGAGGCCAGGCCCGCCGCTCCATGAGGGGCCCGCTGCTCTGCGCAGGGCTCCGTGAGGGCCATGGAGCGGAGCGCCGCCACCGCGTCCCACGCCAGCTCCGCTCGAGGAGCACAGTGGGGCAGTGCCCATGGGACACCCCAGGGCCTCTGGCACTAGACGCTGGAGGAAGTGCCCCCCGAGCTGCGTGTCCCTCTGGGCACCCGCACCACGGACGTGTGCTGCAGTCCGTAGAGCTGGCACATCTCCCCGGCCATGCATGGGCAGGAGCTGCCGCAGGCACCACGGGCAGCCCGGGGGCAAAGGGCCGGCAGCCACGCCTGATGCGAAGGCCGTGGGGCGCTGGGGGTCACGGGCTCATTTCGGCTACAAAATACCCCCGAGATCATCTAGTTTAGCTTAAGACTGACCACTGTGTCAACCAACTGCAGGCTTGTTTCTTACACTCTATTGGGCTGTTTGCCAAGGATCCCACCTAAAGCGTTCAGTATTTATGGGAGAGCACAGAGCTTCTCAGGGCTTTTCTGAGGCGTCCTTGCTGGTGCAAAGAGTATCTTTGTACCATATTCAGTTTTTGTTTTGTTTTTTTGTTTCCGTATTGTTTGTTATTTTCTATTTTTGTTAAAACCTTTTTGCTTCTCCAAACACCTCTGATCAGCTGTCTTGCCATTACTTTTATGCTTTTCTGAGAAGTGCAGGACGCCCTCAGATTGGTACATCTGCATGTCTCATTCTACCCTAGATTCATGTAACCATGTATCAGCTTCCCATAATAATACTAGAATGCCATTGCATGTTAGGGGAAAGAAGGTATCAACAGTTATCTCACTACAGCACAAGCAGAGTAATGAAATCCATATACACTCAGAAAAGGTTCCCAGAACACTAAAAAGGGTTCAATTTCTCATTCTTTAAGGGAAATGGAATACTAGTCATCCTACAGTGAAAGAGATGCAATGCCAAAAGGGTTAAGGTGTCAGCCTCAGACAGTAAAGTCCAGGTTGCATTCTAAATTTCCACCACTGTACTGGCAGTGGCTTGAGCTGTGAAGAGAAGAAATCCTGCTTCTTCAGTTTAGAGCTAGAGGTCACTGGGAATAAATTTTATCTACCTTAGCCCCATGTAACACCAGCTTCAAGAGTTTTCATGATTTATGTAGACAATCCCGGAGGGTCTCCTCCCTTCAGAGGGAACATAATGGAATTTAGTGTAGTAAAGCACTTCTAAGAGGAGTAAGGAAAACTGGCTGGGACAGCTGAGGGTTTGAAGTACAGGGATCATCTCATGCAATGACTAAAAGAGCAAGCCACCACTCTACATGGAACTTCATTCCAGTCCCATTAAACATTATCACAAATAAACTAATAATAATTTTAAAAAAATTGAACCCACATTAATGACACTCCTCTTTTCAACAAGAAAATACACGAAACTTTTTTCACTACTATCTGTTTAAAAAACTTCTCATGTGCCTCTTTTTCATGAGTTTTTGATTTTAGAGAAGTCAAAGCAGTGTGTTTGCATTTTTTTGAATGCAACTGTGATGTTTTCATCTTAATTAGTTAAAAACAAAAAAATTCTAGCTCCCCTAGCACAATGGAACTTCATAGGTGATGCAGTATGCACCATGGTCCCATTCTGGGATGCAGACTCAGCTGTTGTCCCATGGTACATCTGAAATACAGTGGCATCCTGTGAGAGACTGAAATGTTTAATGGTTTAGAAATTTCTAAAATCATGGGAGGACTTTTGCCCCCTGTAACAACATGCAAAGAAGCAACTGTTCATTTGTGACCAGGGAAGTTCCCCAATAATGTGGAATTTGGACGGTGACAGGAGCTTGAGATAAGATAAAGGGGATGCTATTGTGTAATTGTCCCAGGTCTGGGGAGAAGAATGTATCCACAAGCCATACTGGGAGAGACTGGGATGCTCATGGCTCAAAAATTTAAGGGGCCAGCTGTAAGTAACTGCTTAGGTGCAGAGGATGAGCACACCCCACCTCAGGCTACAGGTGGGTGTTGAGAAAGATAAGGGAAGAGTTCAATCTTGTAAGGCAGGTATTGACTCTTGCAACTACAAAGTCTCATTACAAGGCCTGTGGGTGGTGAGATCTTTACTCTTATTCTTTCCTTCCCTTTCTCATATGTTTTTATGTGATGTTTTTATGCTTTCATATTGTTATACTACTATGGAAAACAACAACTAAAACAGCTAGATATCTGTTTGCCTGTGCAATCAATTCATTCTACAATAAACCCTACGTGTATAACATGTACAAACATTGATCATTCAGTGTTGTTTGAATCTAATCAACCCCAAGGGATTTATTAACAAAACCCTGGATTATTCTCACCTTTTGCCATGGATCATAACACATCCACAGTGTATCATGTAAGTTTCTTAGGAAAGAGTCCATCTGGAAACATATGGATGAGTCAGGAAACCATGAAATCAGACTCCTACCAGTAGGTTCAGTCTGTGGCTAAGATGACTGAAAACTATATACTCTAATTTTTACTACAGTATCACCAATCTTTTATTTTTTTGTCAATCATCATAACAAAATTTTATTTGTTAGGTCTTCATTTATAATGGCACTTCAATGCCAAAGTGTGAATTATTTAATGATGGATTATGGAAATTATTTAAAACTGACTACTTTGACAAATCTGGCTTAATTTTTTTTTTGTTTGGTTGGGTTTTGTTGTTTGTTTTCTTTTGGTTTTGATTTGGGTTTGTTTGTTTGTTTTAATATTGTTATTTAATTTTATGCCTTGTTTAGCATTGCCTTTTGATCAGTCAGATACGATTATTGGGGAAGTTTTTCGTATCCTTCAGCAGGCTCTGGATCTGCTGAGATCCCCTGATGCTCGGTGACTGCTCAGCAGCCACTCTGATGTGCTGGGCTGCTCTCAGACCTTTTCTCAAAGCTTGTATTTTTTCTAAGCAGCTCTACTTGCTTGCTAGCAGAGAATGACAGAAGCACAGCTAGACAGAAAAACATCATCAAAACCGTTAATAATTTTTTTTTTTTATTATGCTTGTTTACTTTAGGGTAGTTTCTTATACATGTCTAAAAGTTGTTATTAAAGTGATAATAAAACATTGATTATGAAAATAAATATTCTCTTTCCATTTTATGATATATGAAATTTTGTATTTTAATTTTAAAATCAGCTTTAAAAAGCTTTAATTATAAGCTATTTTGCTTTTATTGTGGAAGAAAAAAAAATCATTAAAGTTCCCTTTTTATCACTTTTCTTCCCCCCAAAACTGAATTTTCTTTTTTTATTTTAAATGTTGTAGCAAAAGAGAATGGGGAATTTCTGAATTTCTTGTAAGTCTACTTATCCTTACGCTCACCAACACACACAAAGATCATATCTCAAAAGCTAGCTAAAACTCCATTCCCAACAGTAACCTGAGATATAATTGGAAAACGTTGTTTTTGAAATGCATTTCTCCCTTTTGTTAATGGGCAAATGCAGTATAACCACACGCATTAGTTATTCAAATGATGAGTGTGTGTTGTGAGCCTTGCAGAACCAAGATATTTGGTCCTGCAGTCTGTGCTGCACCTAGCTCTGCGGTTTCTTTCCTGGTGGGGTTTATTCCCAATAACCGCCATCAGGACTGCGCAGCGGGGGCAGCAAGGCACCGCCTTCGGGCTGAGTAAGTAATGTGTGTGGGGATCAGAACAGAAAGGGTGAGTGAGAGAAGGATGATTGATAGGAGACCTGGGATGTTTTCTAATTAGAATTGCTTTGTAATACTTAATGCGTCACCATCAATTATGTATGTCCTGATGATCATCCTCTTCATCCTTGTTTAAGCCTTAATGAACACTATACGCAGTTCCAATTACTGTCACATCCAACCACTTTATAACAACTTCTCCCCCAAATGAAGGAATATTAAAAACAGAGTAAGAAGCATTTAAAATGGCAGGTCCAGAGCAATTATTCTGTGCTGCCTCTCCTTGAGTCAACATACATTTTCTTTGGCCTTAATAAGTCTCCTCTGAATGATTTTCCCTCAAGGGTGAGAAGAGGAAGATGGATGACACAGCCTGGTAATCAGTGATCAATAGTACAGAGATTAATCCAATGGCACCTGAGAGCCACCCAGTGTGTCTGTCCAGATCCCCCTCTCATTCCCACTGATACCCATCAGAGTGCCTACACACCTTAGTTTTGGTCCTGTGGGATGGTGCCTTGACTGATCCTGGATGTGACCAAGGACCAGGTAAACAGCCAGTGTTGTGCATACTCACCCGGTGACACTTGTGCCTTGTAAGGAAGAAAAATAGAGCTGGCAAAACAAATAGAGCAGGGTTTTTTAGAGGCAGCATCTTGCTCCCACTGATGTTTTTCCTGATGTGCTGAATCCTGTACTGAGGAAGAAAACAGACCGAAAAACAACACTTGAAAACCTTGAATGCAACATTGTACTTGCATATGATGTGAGGTGGTGTATTGGAAGCAGGGAGACAATGGGCTAGAAATTCCTTCCTACAAATCTCAGTTCCACCCTCAGAAAAAAAAACAAAAACAAAAACAAAAACAAAAAACAGAGTTTCCAATCTTTTGCGTTGTGCTGCTGGAAAAGAAAAATTAAAAAAAAAAATTGTCTGCTACAACTTCATGAAAATGTTGGTGGAAAACAAACAATAATGAAAGGCTTTTATCAGTTTCTGAAGATTTGGAAAAGAAAAACAAAAAGGAAAGCTGCAACTGATGAACCAAATAACTGATAATTACAATCTTGTGAGCATTCTGGGTCCAAATTTAAAATAATAATTGTTCTGGACAAGCAATACCCAGACAGGGAGTGAAAGACCCCATTTTAAAGTTCTTCATTTTGCAGGAAGACAAAAAATATTTTATTTCCAGAGAAAGATGAGCTCCATTCAGGGTTATTTGTTTTGTTGTGTGTCATGCCCCTAACCCCGGAAATTGCCTTGAAGTAATAGCAAACAAAAATGTTTAGTTATATTTAGAAATTTCACTGAAATGAATGATAGCTTTTTGGCTGAACTTAGGCTCGTTCATTTATCCATGTGATCATAGAACCATAGAATTGTTTGGGCTGGAAGGGATCTTAAAAAAATCCAGTTCCAATCACTCTGCCATGGTCAGGGACACTTTACACTAGACCAGGTTGCTCTGAGCCCCATCCAGCCTGGCCTTGAACACTTCCAGAGATGGAGCATTCACAGCATCTCTGGGCAAGCTGTGCCAGTGCCTCACCACCCACACAGTAAAAAATTCTTCCTTACATGTAATCTAAATCTCTGCTTTTTTTAGTTTAAATCTGTTGCCCCTTGTCCTATCACTGTGTGTGAAGCTTCTGAATATTGGGACATATACACTAAGAAGTTTCTTGATGGATTTCTTGAATGGCTTTAAATTGGCACACCAAAAAGTTTAAAAAAGCACAAAACCTTCATTTGTGGAAATCATGTTTTCCATTTAAGAAGTTCCATACTGAAACATAATAAAGGGCATTTTACCAGAGATTAAATAAAGCCATTTTTAGGTAGAGGTAAATTGCACTGAGTCAGACAGCCCCTGATTATCCTTTTCTATTGGAATTTTAATGCTGCTTGGAGAATATCACAGTGAAGGATTATGATAACTGCCAAAAAGAAAATATGTTTAGAGGAAAGAATATGAAAGAGTGGGGGAAAATAAGTAAGGTGGTTAAACTTGGAGTAATGATCTAAAATGAGGAAAAAAAAGAAATTAAAAATGAAAATTAAAAATTGTTCTGCTGTCTGTGCCAATTAGGGAGGATGTTAAGTGAGGTCAGTGAAGCACTGATGAAGATGTTAAAAGAGAAAGTGGATGTTCAGAGGACTTGCATAGTCCCTATTCTTTGTAAAAAGAACTGGCACACCCCTGCTTTTCCCCTCCAGCTAATCTGCCAGCTCAAATAAGTAGAAGGTCTCCTTACCAACCTCTAAAAACAGTGAAGTAGAGAGAAAAATGGATATGGCAACATCTATATATTATTGCCCTCACTTGAGGACTTTACTCAAATGAAACTTATGTGTCTTCAAGGCTTTGGGATGATTGAAGGGACTCCAGCAGAAATGACCGTACAATGACTGTCACCTATGGGGACAGCTGTAGGACAGGGAATGACAGCCAGCCTTTCCTGCCTCCATCTGTTCCACTGACCCTTGCAGCAGGTCTCAGCCTTCTCCTGCACAGATGAGGACAGGATTTAAGGTCAGCCTCTGAGGGGATGGTGGGTAATACAGTCATTGGCAACTCAGAGACAGGCGCTGGTCTGGAAATGTAGGTATGGGTCAGGGAGTGCTCTGGATTTAGGCTTTTTTCTGACCTAATGCCTTAAGGGAATAATAAATACAACTTTCATTACACGGCTATCCAGCAAACCGGTATTCTTTGAGGGGGAATAGACAATATCTTACCAAAGAATAAAAAAGTATATGAAACTATCCTCGGTGTGATCGATTTGTGTTCTCACTTTCCAAAATGAAGGATAAATTTCTGCTCTTGTCTCGGAATTATTTTTAGAGAAGTAATTAAAAGTGCGACACATTAAAGGTATTTCTGTTCCTTGGGAATTATTCCTAACAAAGACAAAGACATTCCATCAATTCCACCAGCCTATTTTAGGGTGGGTTTTTTTAGATAACAAGATAAAAATAATAAAACAGCTTTTATCCATAATTATTCCTAAAAAACTTTCCTCCAAAATGGAAGATTTCCCTTAAATAAAGGAGATATCCTGTGGGAAGACAATTGTGTGCTAAACCATTTTCAATTACTTTATACATATTTCTCATTTCAAGTTCTTTAATATCATCTCACTCTTTTATTATCATCAATGAAGGTGGCAATGAGAAAAAAGTATTTCTTTTTCTTTAAATATTGGCTGTAACTTGTGTAATTACTGTTCTTGGCAAGAGACATGAAGCACTATTGAATTTTCCAACTTATTTCTTTAGAAGAGTAAAATACTTTTGGCTCCCTCTTAAGAAACCTCCAGAGGAAGGTAGAAATAAATGTTGTTTAAAAACCAAACAAACTAAAAGAAATAAAAATAAGAGGGTATAAATAAGAAAATGTGACTGAATTTTGAGAAAGAAGATTTTACAAATAGTTTGCACAAACAAGCCACTTCAAGGATAACAGCATCTCATCTGACCCAGATTCTGCTGGTTTCCAAGCCCATTTGTTTGGAAAATGTGCACAGCAAACACAACCTGTATAAAAGCCTCAGTGCTTCTGGAAGTATTTTGCTCTTGAGGAACAAGGGAAAGGCTATTGAAAATCTCTCTGTGGCTTTCCCTTCTCTGCTGAAATTACAAATAGATGCCTACAGTAATAAGATAAAGCCTTCTGTTTAATTCAGGGCTTGATTAAGATGTAGACGAGTCTGTAGCAGCTTGTCCTTGTTCTGTCTATCATAATATGTATGACTTTATTCCAGGCTAAAGCTTCAGATCTCTCCTGATGTTTTCAGCTACGAGTGTATTAGTGCTGTGGACACACTATTTGACTAATCAGTATGATAACCACATGGCAGCTATAGATCAGCTGTCTACTTGTGTTGCTCTGTGTTGGAATATAGATTTTTACTGTAGTTTTTTTCCACCCTGAATTGATAATGTTAAGTACGGGTTACACTTGCCCTCATTTTGTTGAATTTCTCTGTTCATGGAACTGACACATCTTGGAAAAAAAATGTCAGTGCAGAGCTGAATAGCGCCAGGGCAGCTGCTGCACATCCAAGGACCAGCTCAAGAGGCGGGAGAGGTCAGCCTGCTTCCATGCTGTCTCAGGGCTTCACAGCTGCATTGGTACAGAGGCTGCTGGGCTCTTGCTGGTGCATTGATTTCAAACATTTATCAGAAACCCTTTGTATATAAGCAGGCAAATGCACAAAAATCAATCATATGCTTCTCTTACACACGCTGGTTTTAGCTCTATTGAAGTCCATTCTCTCTACTGGGAGGAGATGTGGGTATGCAGGTTAAATGTTCAAACGTGCCCATATGGATTAAGTATCTACATTCCAGAGGCTTTCTCTGAAAATTGGTGGTCTTGTCCCTCTCTTGAAGAAGCCTGACTCCCCCTCCATCCTTACAGTAAGAAAGTTCCATCATTTCATGCCACAACCGTTAAATCATCATAATTCACAGAACTGATTGAGATCTGATCACAACTGTGCATGCTGTGCTGCAAACTATATAGTAGCTCAGCAGCTGCAGCAGGAACAGCTGAGGCACAAGCTGGAAGAGGGATCCTGTGGGCAACCTTGGGGGTGGGTAGGAAGATCCTGTAGTCTTTCCCTGCCAAGAGCCACTGCCCAATCCGTCAGCACCTGCATGGCCACCACAGAGAGGTCTGACAACAAAACCACAAAGCCACATCAGTGAGAGGCATAGAAGAAGCCCTGCAGCCTAAAATCCTTTCAGTTATCCTGGCAAAACCCTGGATGCATGTTGACAGACACCTGCTTTTGCTGGCTCATGTTGTTTCCAACAGTGGTATGAGAGTACTGATGAAAAAGATTTGGCTGAATCACACAGCTTCTACAGGAAAGGGCTCTGCCAAGGTTGTGCCATGCTGAGTAGATGCCCTTCAGAGGCTAAATCCTGTGAGAAAAGAGAAATTGAAAGTGATTTTGAAGCTTATCCCCAAACACATATGTGCAGTAACCCTCAGACAGATACCCTCCTCTGTGTGTGTCTGAGCAGTCAGAAAGTTGTGCTCAGATAGCTTGGTTAAAGACAGGCTTTACAAAAATCCACATTAACCTCTTTCAACCACAGTTTTGGTTGATCTCAATCAGCCAGTGGAAGTTGCCAGAGCTGGCTCAGCTGATAATTTTTCCTCAGTGTGAGTGCTCCAAGGAGAAGCTGCCACATGTGACAGGTGGGTGATAATGGTGCGGTCCTGTGCCACAGATTGCTCTGCAAGAGGATGCTTCCCTGTCAAGCCAGCTCATTGTCCATTTTTTCAATCAATTTAAGCTTAAAATGCATACACTGGGACACAAGTAACAGCCATGTGCCGATGAAAACTGCTGCCTTAAGAGTTCCCACTTTGATCCCCAAGGATGTAATCTTTGCACCAGAAAAACAAAATGAGAGCACTCACCTGAGATATATTTAAAAGAAAATACATGAATTATTGATATTCATCCAAATGTCAAAACACCCAAATATATAATGTGTCAGCCTGAAAGATAATTATAAGAAGAAAATAACTTTGTCCTGCATCTTTCCTGATTCTGCTCTAGAAGTGCCAGTCAGACCTCCAAGGAACAGCAGTGCTAGCCTAATTTACTGATTCTTTCATTAAAATCTGTGTTTGGGTCTAGACCTGGAGCTTTCTCAGCAAATTTTTGGTGCTTCCCTTGTTCATTGTATTTTTTTGATAAATCACTGAAACTGCATGTGCTTATGGGAAGGAATGATTTGGGTTAAATATTTCACCCGTTTGAACATGTTAAGTCCTGTTTCAATACTTCCTCATAAAACTATAATCTGAATCGTTTTCTTCAGGGTTTGATTAACTCCTCATGCAGAAATAGATAATCTCTATTGTACTGAATTGTTGACAACAGCAGTAACACAGAAGGGGGTTAGGGTGACAAACCCAGGGCTCAGGGTGTGTGGGTGTATAGGTGGCTGCACAGTGGCTCTGTGTGTTCCGTGACAGAGGAGGAGAGATTTTAGACAAAAGTATTTCCCCACTGGAGTTATGAAATACCTAGAGGGAAGAAATTCCCTGGTTAAGGCCTGCCTGCACCCAGCCATGCATCAAATACTAACAGTGCATCTGCTGCATGTAGGACTAATGTGGCACAGCCGTGCAGGGCAGTGTTGAAAACTGTGAGGTTTCATTTCAGTGCTGAGCAAGACGGTGCTAAGGATGTGTGTTGTGTGAGTGATGTGACACTTTGAAGCACTGCCAAACAATTAACAGTAACTTTATGATAAATTTCCTAATGACATGGTTAGGTTCCTTTTAGGAGATAAAACAGCCATGGTGCTGTATTGAGATGGAAAGGTATGGGTATTTCAGCAATACTCTAACTGTCCAAAATATTGCATGAAGGTATATTGATTTTAACAATAATTGTGACAAGAATGATTTCTGAATTTTACAGTTCCAGAAAAAAAAAAGGAAGCAAACAAACCAAGGTTCATAAAGGGAAAGAAGACACGTGACTAAAAGGAAAGTAAAATGAATTTAAAAATATGATCTTACCAACTGAGTCTTCTACACAATCCATTAAGATATATTATTTCATTTTAGAGTGAGGTAGAAAACAAGTTTCCAATTAGTCATGATTTATGTATTTCAGATACATAAACTCCTTTGAGTGGGGTTTGACATCAAACCCATCTATTTATCTGTTGAAATGTGTAGATGGAGTGAAATTAGGTTTGCTTTGTTTTTTTGGTTTTTTGGGTTTTTTTCCCCAAATCTTCTGGGCTCATTTAATGAAGGAATCATGAACTACTGCACTAAGAAACTTTAAGCCAAAACCTTATTCAGATGAAAACCAGAATTTTTGAACTAGTTTTTGCTAATGAATGTTGTATAACTCTTCACCAGATCATGACCCAAATGATCTGAATACACACAAATCTTCCCTAGAATGTCTGGACACTTACTGTCTGCTTCAGAAAACCATGGTGAAAGTGGCATTTGGGAAAAGAGAGAAGGAAGGGAAGGGAAGAAAAGAGAATAGTATTGATTCTTAGGTTATGCAAGATTCCAAATTGAGTTCAGGAAGTTTCCCCTACATCCCACACAGCACGTGGGGCATTAGCTGCCTCCTGCAACCCTCTTGCATGGGTCTCCATCACTTAGACAAGGACCAGGCTGCTCAAATTGCTGATGCACACATCCATCAAGTTGGTGGCTTTGAAGCTGTGCCAGACCGCTCTCCTGCTGCTGCATTCTATTTCTTCTCTGAGTGTTTCCTGCAGAGTATTTAATTAGCAAGGGTGCTCAGGGCTTCCTGCAAAGCAGGAGGGGAAAGAGAAAGATGTGCTAGCATTGCATCAAAATAAGGGAGCTAAGGAAGGGATGTTTTAGATTAAGCAGGGCTGGTTCAATTCTTAGCATTGGTTGTCCCACAGAAGCTGGGAAGCAGAGAAAACAGACTGAGAGAGTTACAGGTCTCTGAGGGTAGGTAGCCTTGCTGTTTATTTTGCTACCTGAACAAGTTGTCATGAAAAGAGAGCAACTGATATTAGATGAAAGACGCCTTCTTCTCTTTCCTTATCTCTTCTTCCTCAGGAGTAACTACGCATTAGTTACTCCATCTCTCAGCAGCAGCAATTCACCCCATGTTTCAGGCCTCTGAAACAAGCAAAACACATGGTGCCATTTTACCATGTGTCAGTATCAAACACCCAGTATGACTGAAGAGATTGTCAGATGATGACTTGAAGAGGACATTTTAAAAACACTGTGTTCTCCTCTTCCATGGATACTGCCACTCTAAATGGTTTGGGATATCTCTTCATGTCCTGTTCAGAAAACATCCAAACAGCCCAATTACTCAGGAAGTGGCTGTGATCTTCTCCTGTGCATTTGTGCTGAAATCACAGTCAAATCAAAACTGAAATCAAAACCGCTCCTTTAGGAGTACCTTCACTGCCCTTCTTGTGAAAGTCCAAATCATAGCAGATTCCTTCCCTACATTTGCAGGCTGAAGTCCTAACCCCAGTAGTACACCTGATCTACTCAGTGTCCTCCCTTTTTCCCTGTTACATGTCTCCAAGTAGCTAAATCAATGCCTTCCTCTCACTCTTCCAGTGCTTCCTCACAGTATGCAACAGTCTTCTATTTAATCTGTAGCCAATATTTCAGTTCTCTTTCATTCTGTGGGACTTCGTGATTTCCTTTGTTTAGAAAATGCCTCAAACAGTAAATGCTTTGATCAATTTTCAATGTAGAGACACATGCTGACAAAAGATCCAGAAGGTGACAGGGGAACCCTTGGCCCCACTTCTGAATTGCAAGGTGCTATCTTCAATATTGCTGTGTTTCCACTACATGGAAAGAATAAACTGAAAATATGACTCACTGATTACTTGCTCTGACATCTGAGATAGTATCATTAAACACTCTTTTCTGCTTGTACTTTTACAAATACTTTCAACTTAAAGCCTTGTTTCAAATTTCCTTTATTGAGCATAATTTTACTTGAAGTTGCATGTCAGTAAAAATAGCATACGGGTTACGTTTGCTCTGAAAGTAAGGGGTATTTATTTTGCTTTATTATACAAATAAGTGCTTTGACAGAGAAAATAAAAAAATCCATTTTCAAGAGGAAAAATTGTTTTCAACAGTAAAACACTCTCATTGTTGGTCTAATTGTCTATCAGTCAAGTCATGGGCATTTTGCTCTGAATAGGTAGCATAGGAGATTTAAAAGAGCTGATGGTAATACAGAGTGGATGCTCTTCCCTCCAACTTCAGGAAAAAGCTACAGATGAACACGAAAGTGCTGGATAATATCCTTCCATGAAAACTCAAGGCTATTTTTTTCAGTTATTAAATGATATTATACAATGGATTAAATAAATTAAATGAAACAAAAATCAAGCAAGAAGTTCATGGGTAATGTGAGTATCCTAGATGGCATAGGAGTATCTATCTGTTCCTCTGTATCTTCTCTGCTGGTAGATGATTATCTAAACCAAACATGGTCTTAGATGGCAAAAGAAATGTAACAAATCCATGACTCCTATGGGATCTTTTTAAAATCTCTTTACTAGATACACTCAACTAAACTAGGAAACTGTCAAGTGTTTCTGGTTAGAATTTCATATGCTAAAAGCAGAAGAGTTAATATAGCAATTAAATCAACCTTCATCAATCTGCTGCCTTTTTCTGAAGATACTTTGTCCCTTGTTTTAGTGACATTACATCCACGTTAACTACCTTCTCCATCAACATGTCACAAAACTGACTTGAATATAGCTGTGGTGGTTGAATTGTTCTGTGGGTAAGGCACCTTCTAAATGTTGTGAAGGCCCACTGCAGACATGTGAGCTAGACTTGCCTCCAACTTTGCAATCCTTTTGTGTGAGCAGCAATGATCTGTGCATTAGTGCAATGCTAAAGGTCTGTGTCATGTCTGGTAGTGCTGCAGAGCTTAGTTTGACTTCAGCTGTGTCTTCGAGAACACGTGCGATAATAAAGCCCAGGTCGCCTGTTTGAAAACTTTGAGCATGGGCAAAAAGTGTCAAAGTGACTTGAGAAATAGACAGGGGACTTAAGAAGTCTTNTGCTGCAGAGCTTAGTTTGACTTCAGCTGTGTCTTTGAGAACTCGTGCGATAACAAAGCCCAGGTCTCCTGTTTGAAAACTTTGAGCATGGGCAAAACGTGTTAAAGTGACTTGAGAAATGGACAGGGGAAGAAAAAGAAGATAATAATGGTCTTTTGACAGGCTTTCCCTGAGACTGTTGCTCTTGGTGTCCTTTTGGAAGGGAAATAAATGTTCTTGGGCCTTGTTGCTTCTTTTCTACTCAGTCTTAGGGTAACAGACTTTGGTAATAACTGTTCAGAGAGTTTTCAGCACCATTCAGATACAGAGGACAATGTATTCTCAAACAACACACATACATGGAACTTAAGTTCATGACAGCTCTGTTACTGTGTGAATGGTACCATCCAATTCCAAGGACAAATCTCATGTCAAACAAACAAACAAGTAAAGAAAGAGAATAATCTAAGAGGAAAAGAGATATATGACCTTTACCCTCCAGAAACAGAAAAAAAGAAAACAAATCTCACTCCTAACTGCTGTTCAAATCCCTGCTTTTCTGCTATTATTACTAAACAAGATCATAAACCTAACATGGATGGCAGTTTAGAAGGAAGCTTGTAAACTGAAGATGATATAAAAGAGGGTTTGCACGGTCAGACCAAAAATTCAGAGCCAACATGCCAACATGTCAGACTTCAATTTATTTCCTTTTCTGTCTTGCTTTTTAGGATAACTCCATCAGTTTGGACTATTCAGTTCCCCAGGCAGCACACAGCACGCATCTCTCAGAGAGCCAAGAATAGGATTGGGGTTCTTTATGATCAGCTCCCTACTGAGTACTAACAAGCAGCCATGAAATATATTGAGGAGGTGTGAGCATGTCAAGCTCCTTACCCAGCTGGATATAAAAATAGGAAATAAGCACCAAGACAAAAGCCTAACAAAGATCTCAGTAACAGTGGCATAGAGCTGTTTGTCAAATGCATTTGATACATGATACTTGCAGGACTGCTCTGCTTTTAGGTAGTTGTGGAAGCTCTTGCTCTCTTGAAGTAAATCTACTACCTTGCATTCAAGGTTTTGGAAATGGAGTGGTGGCCTTATGCAGAGATTGAACTTCTCACCTATTATTCTTCCAACATGCAAAAGACAGGAAGTATTTTCCCTCATTCCTTATTTTCATTCTTTTAGGCAAGAGAGAGTTGACACATATTCCATATTATTTGCAGCCATAAATTATAATTTCTGTTTGCTAATTTTATCCTTTTGCGGGATCTCTGGATCTCTTTGTATTTATCAGAATGCTCCAAGGAGCAAGATTTTAGTTCTGACATTGATTCGGGGGTTTTGAATTTTTTTCCATCTGCATTAATTTTTCGAAGGACAAAATGTGTTTTATGCTCTTTAAGACCTTGAAATAAAGCTTTTATATCAGTCAGATGTATTTTTCAGAGAGCTTTCATAAATGTTTTAGCCACATCTGTTAAATGCTCTTTGTGGCATTCAGTTGGGTAGACATACAGGGCACAGGGCTCATCTTTGGTCCCTGACAGAATAAAAGGTGAACCTTCCACTTCCATCCACCATGAATGTTCATGATTCTACATTTGAATTGTGTGTTTTGAATATCTTACAAATCACCTCTGTGTAGCAAACTTACCTCAGATAAAATACAGAATATTATGATTTTCAATATCAATGAATTGTACAATCATAGAATGCTTTGGGTTGGAAGGTGGCTTTATAGAAAGCCACCAAATTTGCCAGGCACAATGTGCTCTTCGTGAATACATATTGGCTGTCAAAAATCACCTCCTTATTTTC